>CM067343.1:68586848-68784245 GCA_034190875.2 Urechis unicinctus | reverse complement strand
CATAACCGGTATATTCATGTGAACTGGCTGCCTGTACAATGACTCAATAAGGCTGTGTAGCTGTCGCGTATATCACGAGGCGTTGCTTTAATGGCGCTGTCATACGTCAGAAGTCAGTGTTTAATGGAGGCGATATCATGGAGTATTATTTCACCAATTAAACTCATTAAGACTACAATATTCAACCCGGCCTATCAGCTGACCGAGGTTGAAGGTCATGAGTTACATCGTCTTGCAGGTATAAATTTTCAAATTTGAGTGCTATTGGCGATCAGTGGTAAACATTCTACTTAGAAGTCAGCGATAACATTATATAAGCAGACACACCATGCGGTGTCAGTAACCTAATGCATGTTGATTAACGATCTCCTCACGCATCAGCTTTACGCAGGCTAGGATTCGCCTCTGCCCACCTGTATCATTTTGGGGCAATTTCGGCCCATTATGCAAGGAAATATTATCAACTCTTAAATATAACAAAATTGTTTCCGTTGTGTTCAATTAGAAGAATAATATACATTTTGTTGTGGAAGACTTTTCTGTTAGCCCGAAAAAGAGACATTTATCGGAAAATGTAGTTCCGTGGGCGTTTCATGGCCGTCAAACGTTTTGAAAAATGGCGGCCGTCAGATGTGAAAACAAATCTATTATCGAAAATCGACTGAAAAAAGCAATAACGAGTTACAAGCCGGATCGGAAATGAACGACAAGCACGAGAGTGTTTGGATAAGTTTTTCGAGGGAAAAACGTTGTTGCTGATATATACGTGTTACCAAGTCCAGTAGGTACGTAGGTGGTGATATTTAAAGTGATGTTCGAATAAAGCATTAGTTTATACACTTCCAAATTCGCTTAGTAGAACCAAAGTGAACAGCGTTATTAATTAGTAACCAATCGCGTGTTGTATGTTGTAAGAAACGCTTGTCGCCCACCAGCAATTACTAAAGTTCCTTGAGCTGCCCATGTTTTATTGATAATTTCAAGGACAGTAGTATATCACACCTGGTTAAATCATAAACTGTTTCTTAATCAATGTTTTCTTAATCAACCCGTCACCGCTCGTCTAGCAGATACATTGTCTTTCCAGTGTCATTTTTTAAAACACTGACGCGTAGCCACCAGTAACACATTCCAATCCACCAGGAACGGCAATGCCTTGGCTAGACACTAAGATTTGCATCAACAATGTTTTTGATATAAGTGCAAAGTTTCACGCATGTAATTAAACGTTCTCTTCTTCAGTCATAAAGCGGCCACTTACACGGCGTAAAGGCTGTGGGAGCTGGCAGTATCTGTTACAAGCAGTTTATGTAGCGAAAGATGATATTAAGTTGCGGATAAAGCATGGGATCTGAAGCCCTACTCCTCACACGAACTGGATGAGTAATGATACGTGTTTCAGTTCAGTATAACAGAGTGATAAGTAGCACAGCAAACATGTTTTTTTTATCTTTACTCGCATCATACCTAACTACGGCGGCAATAACGACACGTTTAATCGCCATTTCGCCCCAATTGTGAATTGTGACTAACGCCACTTCTCTCTTAAGATGCGACTGAGTACAAGTGTCTTGCAGGCAGTTCATTATTTGAGTTATCTGCAAAATCGAATGACAGCAGTTTTTTGTCCGTTATTTGTTTTTATTCGCAGCTAGTTTGAATAATGTCAACCAGCGTAAGCTGGCGAACATAAATTGACATAGAGAGGAGCAACACATAATGTAAAATGCACAAAAGCGAAATATATTATCTTTTTCAATACTCGAGGTGCGCTCGCATTAAGTTCACCGGAATATACCTGCGCTAGCCGTTGGCTTTAGAAAATAAGTAATGCATATATTTGTCTTCTCCATGAATGTGAATTTAATTCAACAGAATCAGTGTTGCCTAGCAGTTGGATGTTTTGAGTTACAGGCAATACTTAATCAAGTCAGATATATCCTAAGCAAGTAGCTAAGTGAAAGATAAATATTTTTTGGTGCCACTTGTGCATATCGTCTTTATATCTAAAGATCAATCACTTACAGTCTGTATAACCTGGCTGAGGACAAATATGTTGTACATATAGCAGTGTCATCCAATAACAACATGCAATTATCCCACATTGCTGGACATAACGAATTTGCATTAGTCAACCAAGCAGAAAATAAAAAGATCGATATGCATCAGCATAAACCATATCTAAATGCATCAGCGAAGTATTTGACAGCTAATCAGGGAGCTAAAGAAATGCAGTTCATGGCAACATATTTCTCACATGGCATTAAAATTCGCAATACAGCATGTTCATATATTTTTCATGTGAAGTTTGGATAACTGACGCACATCGAAGGGCTGTCGCCGTAATGTATTTCAATGCTGCTGTAAATTATGACATAATGTTATGACCCCTCCTGTCCGAGTTGTATCGCCAAAATCGCGTGTTTAAACGAATGGCTTCCATCATGATTTATTCAGTGCGTGTCGTAATTTTCTCAATCCCTAATGTTTGACCTTTGCCAACATGCGACATTCATTATCTCAGATTCAATAGCAACTAAAATTTATATATGAATGACCGGTAAATAAACTGATAAGATAACGCCGTTTCTCGTTAATATTATGGTCAAGAAGAAGACGCTTCCGATCCCTGCTGAACATTCCTTAACATTTACATACTATTCACATATGTTGATGTATTATTTGAACCATGCCTTCTACGCATGCTATGTACTGACAATTAGAAGGTAAATGAATTCATGTTAGACTGCGATTTGCATATAGCAGTACGCAAACATTCTCCCAGGTAAATGACGGTAATTGGTTGCTTAGGTGCATTGGTGAATATAAAAACTGGAAGCAGGAATACATCATTAAGTCTTGATGCATATACGCATGTTGTATAATAGAGGAATTTTACAGTTCATCAGAGGCATTGATACAGCATCGGCCACTTTATAGTAGTGTTACAAGATATTATCCATGTTGCTTATGGAACAATTTATTGCTCGCAGACATTTTCGTCTACATCGTATTGGTGCTGCATTGAATCATACACAACAGAGGCTAATCTTAAGCCAACAAAGAAGGACTATCATTATCAACACCGTCATGTCTCGTCACACATAGGTAGTATGTGATTTTCACTATTGACACAACAAAGTTAACAGTTCTGTTCTGATCCATCATTGACTTGAGTTCTACCTGTCATACTTAAAGTTTATTTTGCTGACGTAATGTGTCGTAACAAATCATAGAATGTTCGATTGTAACCGCAATTCACAAAAACAATATGCTGAAATATACAAATCCAGGTGATGCTCAATTAGACCAACATACCTCAAGTGTTAGAGAGTATCTCAGTCGCAATCGTTGCTCTCGTGAGGCTTACATCGACCGTGTTTACCTGAGGCCTTTGGCATTTAGGAAATAATCGAAGACGGCACGTTCAGTGCCTTTACCAAACTAAATTGCAATGACAGGCTTATATCATTCGGGCAGAGTAGTTAATGACATTGACAGTTTGCTGCTCATCGACCCCACATGCTTTATAATGCCGTGTAATGGCATTTGAGAAAACATACTGCTATAGTTATCTGAATCCCTCGCAACCGCGGCCCAATTGACAGAGCAATGCAGATCGTAGACTATGCTAACTCAAACCGTATCAGAATAACGAGTTGAAATCCTGCTGGCCTTATATTGCTACCAGTTGATATATGCTGACACCAGGGGGCGAACGCTGCTGAACATGTCATTCTAGGTGTCAGAATTCCTGCCATGCAATGCAACCTAGTTCGAATCTAATTTATCATGCCTTAGAACTATTGCAGAATTAAGTCAGGTTTGATTTTTGTTATATGTAAGGTGGACGAATAAATTACTAGGACAAAACTCGCAAGAGGAGCTGCTAAGTTTCCACAAGTTTGGCAAAATCAGTTTATTTACAAATGTGAACATCATCATTCGTTATTCTTGGTTACCAAATGAAGTTGGATATGCAACCGTTGAAATTTACTGTTTCAACTGCATTTGGGGCTGGACACTTTGCGTCATTTTAACACTGATCTAAGTGTAATTAATCGCAATTGTTCCGCTACACATTAGGCAACTGACACATCAAGCTTTAATTGAGAGAGATTGTCATGCGCACAAAGCCAATCTAATTAATGCATTTGACAACAGACCAATTGTTGTTGCTGCGCGCTGTGTGTTACCGCTGAGAAGCAATTACTGCATACTGCGTATTTCATTTACACAATATGTAATACGAACACAGCACGTGGCAAACATTCTTTTTAATGATTATTTCTTGCTGGGAAGAGTTGTTTTAAAAAAATGGCCATGTCTAGTATGTATTGCGTTGAGGAATCCATATACACATATATTTTCGTATATAATGAAAAGTGATGACTATTATGTGGCAGACAATGCAAAACATCAAGCCGAACAATGCTGCTTTGACTCGACTCGGTTGATATATGCAGGTTAGTTATCAAATCCAGTAGATGGTTGTTGTCGGTCGTTAAAATGCGTTACTAAAATAGCATCATAGTTTATGTTTTCATGGTGCCGCGAACTCGACGTCAAATAAAATATTGACCAGCAGTTGAATGCCTGCGTGACACAGAACTTTTCAGAATGCTGCCGTTCAGTGTGGTGAAGTCGTTACGGCCCCGCGGTATATGGCTGGTTATTGTCATTGAGTAATCAAATATTCACTGACTACACAGGATGTTCATATCGGAACTGTAATACACTAGCCCGGATACATCTAAAGCTAAGACACAGGCACTCACGGACTCAGTGTTATCTTGACTTGTCACAATAGTTTATGCAGCATGCTCTCTCAAAAGGTTTACATATCGCCGGCAGAAGTTCTTTTCAATGTATCAGGAAATTCAATGATAAATCACTACAAGTTCCATACACAGGTTATTTTCATCAGAACTGATTAACACCAATGCATCAAGCAATTCAATGCTCCATTTGTGCCATTAAATGTAATTATGTTATAATCTATATCTTTGTGATTTATTGGTAATTTGATTCTGCGTTATTCAGCTAAAAACAAACATACACTTGATGACCTTACGAAATTATTTGCTTCCACCTTCTAGCGAAAGCAAATCATGCTGCACCACTACCAAACTCTAGCTGCAGAACATCCACCTTAACAAGACCTAACAGCTGCCACTGCAGGATATTTTTCTTATCCAGTCAAATCAAAATAGACAGAAGCAGGACAATTTCCCGGTTTGCTGTGGTCTAACATTCAGCTACTATCAGTAATCTGTTTTTGCCCGGCACTGTCAATGGTAATGTTACCAAGGTAACATATCTTAATTTGCTAAATAGCGGCTATAGAACTATGTGATAATGATTGTGCGCTCTCGGCTGACTGCACTACCGATATATTCACTCTTATATTACATTGTATGTTTGCGTATGTGCGTGCGTGAAATGAGGAATAGCCAATTGTTTTGGATAAGACGCAAGAATTTATTTTGATGTGAATCAAATAAACGATGGTTATAAAACTGAATTCTGTTTCAATCTAAATGAATAATAAGTCGAAAATGTCTGAATTGCGCGAAGTGTATCCTTTCATCATATCTCTCCTGTGAAACACAACAAATGAATTACCAGAACAGTAGTTATACTGCACGTCCTGCATCCGTTCATTATAATTATATGTATAATTATTATTTTGCTTTACTTATCGAACACAAAGGCCCTGGGTTGCTCATGTACGGATGTTTGCTTAATGTTAACGGTCGGAGCAATTCAACTCATTTCGGAAAGGGTTATTCAATATGTAGACTGGTGGTAAATCACGTTCTTTGTAGTAACTAAAATTCCAGCTGACATAGTTAACAGCTCACGCTTCAGCGGAAAAAAAGGGCTTCAAACAGGCAGCTTAGAACAGTCGTTACGCCTCTAGGGTCGGACATACAGTTTCTGGTAAAGGTTACACCATGCCATCATATTGGCGCTGACGAAGGCGGAAATTGTAACACAGACGGGAGCGTACGTACATACATACGCTTATGAAATAGTAACTGCAAGAAATCATTTATATACATTCCGTATCGACTAAAAGCATCAGTTGTAAATAAATGTCACTGCAATTTTAACGTATACCTGAGAACATCAGAAGACTCTTGAGCTTGAGGAGATCTACTTAATCCGGTTACTCTAGTGCTGTCATGTACAGACTGTTATCTTGCATCACATGAATAGTCCCTTCCTATGGCAGTCATACATATACCATTTCAATTAGCGACTAGCATATGGCATGTGTTGCACGAGTTTCTTAGAAAACTCATCAATGGTAACAGCTGCCCTTTGAATATTCGCCTCGTATTGCACGACTAAAGACGATCGTATTGACGTGTGGTTATCCGTCCTCATTTCGGATGCTGCCATTATGTCACGTGCAGAGACGCAAACAGGAGCAGTGTTAGAAGTCATTATTTTTATTGAATTAAAAACACTCCTTATGACATTTTGATGTAGTGAGTTGTTGATGATCAACCAAATAAATTAAATATTTTCAAACAGAGAATAATTTAGATGATGAGTCTTGCGTTTGAATGGCATCCGTTTATTCGAAAGGTGTTGAAAATGCCCTGATTTAACATCAGGTGTTTCGTCATCATGTTGCCACATCGATGGACGGTAATGAGTGTGTCGACTCATAACTTAACGGTATCAATTGTCTATCACCCCATAGCTACAATCCGTAACTATCTTCAAATATTGGACATCATGTGTAATTAAGCTAAATATCGTTCACATGGGTGTATATCAGTTTACCATTTGTCTCTTTGACTGTGCAACATTGCATATTTTTACCGTACATGCCATGCATGTATCAGCCGAAACCAATTCAATTTGCAGGAATTATAAGTTAGAAAGATCATGTGCCAACTCAAGCAATTTATAACGCGTTAATAAGACACGCGCCAGCATCCACTACTCGCAGTTGATGTACTATATACCCGAGCCACTTGTAACAGACTATTGGACCCTGTTAGATAGCATGCAGTACCTGGTCTTATTCAGGATGCTTTTCTTATATTGCGAGTCTGTCCATTGTTTTATTGGCTATGGACGAGTGATCAGCTTGAGGTACGGATGCTTTCTATCTCACATTTGTGCTGTCACATGGTATTAATATAATCGTGAAGTTGGCTTAGCTACAATATCAATCAGGACACAAATGGACTAAACTGCAAATATATTGTTTGAATCCCTTTCCGAAGCATATAGTCGTTGGGTAGCTCAAGAGATGAAAAAGCACGGAAGATATTAATGACAAGTTATGATATACGGGTGAGGGCATTCATATTTCTTCGAACGTGAGATGTAAGTCGATTAAAAATGTATAGAGTGATCGGGCAGCGTAGACTATCCAACTGCTCTAGATAATGGAGGCATGTAATTGTGCTGTGCGCTGGCTTTCATTCACCCTCACCGTGATCCCGGGTTGTAAATGAAATGTTTTAATGTCGAATCTGCGTTGTCTCAGATAATATCTAATCATGCATGCACATTTCTGTGAAAAGCTTTACACTGAACCTTACATACGACACCTTTAGAACTATCCAGATGTGACTTTCAAAAAAGGTGAGCTCTAATTAGAAGATATCCTGCATTAAAAGCTCTTTTGTCCCGGGGACAATAACATCAGCTCGTCTGCCAAGGTCTACACAAGCAATAACTTACAAGCTATAGCTACGATATGGCACGAGTAAACCATATATTTGCCTTCTAATTTTACAATTTAGATTCATGCCAGGACTGTGTTGAATGAAGGTGTTAGCTGCGGTTATTTGATGAGTCGCTGGGATCTGGTTCCAAACGACGGATATTTGGTTCGTACAAGGATCAAATACTTGGGGCAAACGGTGCATGATTAGTGATCAAAGCATATTATTAATGCCTATGCATGGCGCTACAGGCTTCCGAGTTACGCCAACAGCCGGATGCGGGACTCAACATACAAATGTGTCACACTGCAACAATCAGGACTTTTAAGTTGGTTTGAAGGTTTGCGTTCAGTGAACAATGAACAGTTATTGTAACACTTATGGAGATCGCGGTTCTATTTGGAGAAATTGTTTCACGTCTGCATATGACATCACCGAATAAATGACAGTGCAATAACATAAATTCAAGAACCAATTGCAGAACAATATGCCTAATCATTTTCGAGATCTCTCTGGTCATTCGGTCAATTGATCTGTTCCCCTTGTTTTCAAGTGCTTAAAATTGTATTTGTGGTGTATGCAAAACTTGTATCAATCAAATTGATATTCATAACCTTGTGGCTGCACAAACGATGCGACTAGTAGCTACAAACTGTGCTTTTCCCGATTCGTTGTCATTTACACCCATAAGCGTGTGTCTGGGGGTGGGGGGTACAATTCGGAGCCGCAATGAGGAAATATGATTTACTGGTAGAAGCTATGTGATTACATTTGAAAATGTTGCTTTAAGTCAACTTAAATGTTCTTCTTGCATGGAGACCGATGAGTAGTAGGCAAGCTATGCAACGTTTCAAGTATATGGCTGGCACTGACACCATCATTTTGGACAGATGTCAAAATCTCAATATTTGATTGATATCAGCTTTTCTGTTCTGTTGAAATCGATAATGGCATATCTGCCCATGAAATGCGGACAAACCGCGGCAATATTACATCCTCGCAAACATTTCGTTTTTGCTTCAGGGTCATAACACCGATAGCAAACTATACGTTATGATGACAGTTCAGCGTACGTTATATTGATAGCGACATTGATTAATGCAATGGGCGAATGCGTAAAGAATCGATAATACTAATTGATAATTTAAGTAAGTACCTGACTGAAGGTTGCTTCCTCGTCTATTTCTCGTTCATGGTGTACTTGCCACAAAAGGCAACATATATATAAATATATGTGTATTTATATCTATATATATAAATATATATACATATATATATTGTAAGTATATATATATATATATATATATATATTTGTATATTATATATATATATATATATATATTTTTGTATATTTATATATACATATTTATACATAACAATATACATATATATATATATGTATATACATATATATATACATATATATATATATATATCATATATATAATATATGTATATATATATATATAAATATATATGTGTATTTATATCTATATATATAAATATATATATATATATATATATGTAAGTATATATATGTATATATATATATTTATATATATATATATATATATTTGTATATTTATATATACATATTTATACATAACAATATACATATAGATATATGTATATTTATGTATATACATAAATACGTATATACATATATATATATATATATATATATATATATCTATATTATATATATATATATATATATATATATATATATATTTATATATATATATATATATATATATATTATATTATATATATATATTATATATATATATTTATATATAGAATATATATATTAGCACGAACACGACCTTTGGTGAACAAACCGCCAACCTTTCGTAGACTTGGGTCCACGAAATGATATATGTCCACATAAAGTCAAAGCACATTATAGTTCAAAATGTTTGAAAATATATTAGTTTGACCATTTTAACATTATTGTCCTAATCTTAGTTATGTACAAAAAAAACCTTTCACGAAGGATTTCATTAAATTTTGAATATTACAGCTAAATCAAATTTTAGCAACTAACCATTCGTTGACATAACACGAAATATCTTCCCTATAACCATGTAAACTTTGACCCAAATGATCGAAATAATGTTAAAACATGGCAGTTGAATGGGTATATTTGAAGTATTATGACACTTGATTGATTTTAAACTTTTATCACTGAAAACTTTTTTTCTCATACTTCATCTATCTTCAACATTGAATTATAGTTCAAAACACTGGGATTCGTTGATAATGATCACACCAATAAAAAATTTATATTTCTAATCTATAGTGGAAGAAAATGAAAAATATATGCAAATATATATGGCCACGAAGGTTGTATTTGTGCATATAAATAGGCATCTTGACCATTCGTGGACGACCTTTAGAGGACCAAAAGTATATATTAGAAATAAAAAGTGTAAAAAATATTTTTATCTGCATTATTAAAGATTTTCATTAGATCAATCAGTAAATGCCGCATTAATGATTATTGAAAAAATGACAGCAAAAAAAGCACTTAAAACATTTGTCCACCAATGGTTGGAGTCAACGAATGGTTGTAATCGTCACTATATATATATATATATATTGATTATACATATACATATATATATGTATATATATATATATATATATATATATATATATATATATATATATATATATATATATATATGTATACATATTATATATATTCATATACATATATATATTTATATATATATATTTATATATATATATACATACATTTATAATAATAATTTGAATATATATATATATATAAAAAATATTTATATATATATATATATATATATATATATATATATATATATATATATATATGTATATATATATTAATAGATTTAATAGATTCTGGAATGCTAACGGCTGATATCAGAGTTGTTTACGAGACATGGGTCAGCAGGGTAGGGGGTAGGTCAAAAGATGTCGATGATAGAGGTGTCAAGATGTGGGATTGATGTTGCTTTTGCTGCAACATACCATTCGCTTCTTTCAGTGCGCGGACGTACATCATAATATAATCGCCCTCGTACATCATAATATAATCGTAAGACATTTACCAAAAGGCGATTTTTTCTATGCTTGTTTGGCGATTATGCATTATGGATAAAAATGAAAACACAGGGTTTTTGCTGCCGCCATAAATGAGACTTCGTCATAGGAATGATATCTTAATGATTGATACTATAATTTCTCTATTTTATCAATTTGCTAATAATTACACCTATCCCACAAGCAGTACTTATCGAAATATCGCCGTCATATATATTTATATATTCATGTATATATATATATATATATATATATATATATATATATATATATATATATATATATATATATATATATATATATATATATATATATATATATATATATATATATATATATATATATATATATATATATATATATATATATATATATATATATATATATATATATGGTAGCAACCTTAGCATGTTATACACAGACACGGACACGCTGCTTGTGGAGATACACACAAATGACTTGTAAAGAGACATGCAAGAGGATGGTGAGCTCTCTAGGGAAGATGAAGGTTGAGTGCGTTGGTGTGCCTATCAAGGAGTGGCTGGACTTGCGCCCTAAGATGTACTCGATCCTAATGTCTGACGAGGGCGAGATTTAAAGGGCAAAGGGAGCGAAGAAGGTTGTAGTCAAGAAACACCTACGCCACGCACAAGGAGTCTATATGTACCAAGAAGCAGTTCCGTCATGGAATGGACATGCTACGAAGTGATGGTCATAAGATATATGGGCTGCACGTCAACAAGGTGTCACTCTCTCCATTTGATTCAAAGAGGTGGATAGCGCAAACGGCGTAGACACCTTTGCCAATAGACACACTAGTTTACCGACAAACTAGCAGGTGGTGGGCTAGAACCACCTCGGCCCCGTTTGCGGGGTCGGGTCCAAGGAAAAAGGTGAAGAGTAGGGATGGTGGTGGTGTCCCAGAACCGCCCCTATGTATACTACTCAAACCCTTAGTCCATTATGCAACAAAAACCACAGCTACAATTACTCCGTGGCATCCGATGAAAGAAATGATCGTTTGACAAGACATAACAACACGGTTATAAATGATCTACAGAAATGATGCATTCAAAGAAAACCACGAAAGAGGCCATACACACATTAAGCCAAACAAATCTCAATATGCCCAATCGTTCGAGAGCAAAGATTTCTTCACAATGTTTTACAATACATATTGACCCCATTAAACTCGTTTTCACGACGCTTTCGGACATTATGATATATATTATGTGGTTAACATCTACTGATACATGGCTAGGGGTCTTAACGGATGTATCTTCTTACTCCGGTAAGCACTTTTTTCCTCCCCAGGGCATTGCTTATATCTCGCAACAAGAGTACGTCTGTTCGGTGTTAGTAGACAAACATGTATATTAAGTTTAGGCGAGCTCTAGATCCGCCCAAATCAGTAAAGGGCTTCGCGTCACTTGTCATGTTTAAACAAAATACTTACAACTTCATAATTGCAGAGTAATCGGTGCTTATCTGTTTTTTTAACCTAACTAAGGTATTCACTAGAGTTCTAACGCTAAAATATTCGTTTATTGCCAAAAACGCATTGGATTTAACACTAAACGTCTAAGACAACATTTTCACTTCTACAGCAAATATTATGTTTCTAATCCATTATGACTTAAAATGACTATGAATTTCCGGTATTCCCCAAATATTCCAAAATATATATGGGCACGAAAGGTTGGATTTACACATATAAACTAGTGTCTTGATCTCTCGTGGACGACCTTTCGAGGACCAAATGTTTATACCAGGATTAATAAGTGACAAAAAGAGTTTTATTCGCATTAAACTATTTCATTGTATCAATTAAAATATGCCCAATAAATAATTGGCGTAGCCAAGAAGATACGCACTTTTCTACGAACGTGGTTGTAATCGTCACTATATATATTATAAAGAGAGATAGAGATATAATATAATATGGCAAAAAATATAGCATCAAAGTGTAAAGCTAAGTGGGGATTACACTTCATTGTCTAGAACTATATATATTCTTATAGATCTGTGCGTATACATTCCTTCAAGCCTGGCTACGCCCCTATGAATATATATATGTATATATATACATATATATATATATATATATATATGTATATATATATATATATATATATATATACATTTATAAATTTGTGTGCGTGTTTGTTTGTGTATGCGTGCTTGTTTGTGTGTCTTCGTATGTTTGTGTGTGTGTTTGTGTGTGTGTGTGTGTGTGTGTGTGTGTGTGTGTGTGTGTGTGTGTGTGTGTGTGTGTGTGTGTATATATTGGCCTAGGTGTATATTATCAATGTTTGTCAAAGATAAAATCTTGCACGTGCTCAGTTCATGCAGAATTTATCATTGTATTCCATGCGTTGGTGGTCCATCTAACCTGAATAAGTAACATTCGACCACGTGTCACGTCCGGGTCACTCGCCTAGAAATTCAATCTTTCAGGATGTCTCACTGCAACATATCATCGTAACTGGCATTTGCTGAACCCAAAAGAAGCTCTACCCAAGTTCAAAATTTGCTTCATCCTGGTCTATCGGGATAAAAATGCCACCGACGTGCATGGAAGTCCGGCTGGTGTTAGGGTCGTTCGAGGAGCGTCCAGACAGACCGCAATGGAAGGCCGCAGTCTCATGTGTGTCTTGCTCTTGATATCGCAGCTAACATTGGTGAGTTTCATCATAGTTGAATTCGTTGATTAAAAATTACGTATTACTGTGTAAGTGGTGGATACGTATAGAGGCCAGTCAAGGCCGCGAGTGCTTCTCGTCGATTATTTAATGGGAACATAAAATTCGTCGAGAATCCGTGTATTACTCACTGTCGGCTGCATACATATTACGATTCATTCCAATTGTTTCGCTTATCAAGCTACTGATAAAATCATTCACTAGTTGAGTTTTGTTTCATTTCTGAAGAAAAATATCATTGTTACAGCTTAACAATTCATTCTAAATTAATTGACCAATCATTAGAACAAATTTTCATAATACTAAAGAACCGTTTACGACTGTGGGCGGTTTTGCTGTGAACAATCATGGTCTGGAGTAGAGTTCGTTTATGCACGCTGATACATAGTGGTTTCGCATGTCGCGAATGGCTTTAAGCCATGCACATTATGTCGCTTGTGTTAGTACATTTTTTAATCAGCAGAAGTTTCATAACAAATAATTATTTAAACCCACACTGTTTTGATGGATAATTTACAAAAAAAAAACAGTTTCCGTGGCGAGGCGTTGTGGTGTCAAAAAAGGTTTCAGGGCTAAAATGTTAAGCAAAAACAAACAAATATTAAATTTTCATGTTCAAATATTTTTTTAAATTTGAGAATAATGCTGGTAGTTAAAAGCGGGTGTTGCTGTTTCTGTACAGGTGTTCAGTGATGGGGTCATGAAACTCCAGTTTAAGGAATATGTGAACCCTGGAGGTGAATTGGAGAATGGGCATTGTTGTGATGGCAAATACTTCTTGTGCCAGGACAATGGCTGTGACCACATGTTCAGCATTTGTCTCGACCACGCTGCTGGGTGAGTATAAAATTTCTTCTAGGAATTAAATAATTATTTTTGATTGATACAATATTTTTCAAAGACGCATCATTGTCTAAAACTAATATGTGGGAGGGCTTTTGTAAGGTCTTCCGCCTTCGTCTAAACCCTACCTATCCACCCCCACCCTCCCTAATTCTTTACCACCACTTTAACGACGCAATTCATATTTGGAAAACCGAATAAACAAAACTTGTTTTTCATGGTCCAGATCGGATGACATGCAGAGTTGTCGCTACGGGGAGAGGATGTCGGATAAACTCAGTGATCAGGATGTCAATATCTTCGGATCTGATATCAACGGCCTGACTAACCCCATGAGCTTTGATGTCGTCGGCGAAATTCCGGTGAGGGCAAATATTTAAACTACTAAATAAACCATATGTTTACTATTTTTTATTTTTTTATATTTTTGAAGCATAGATGGCGGGACAAACATTCCACCACTGCTGCTATTCATGTTACATCTTGGTTACAACTAAATTATTCCGTTTTTGACCGCAGATTAGTGTGACCTTGAAAGTAACCGTCATGGACAAGGATAGTGGTAACTTCTGGCAGGGGCACGATGATTTGGTTGAGGAGTTGCGGGGAGGTGCCGACGTCTCTAATGCCCCGCTTGGCGAAGAGGACGCCCCCCTCCAGACGCTGAGTGGGCGTACCAGGCAAGTCGTGTAACAGCTGACGAGCTACCAGTTCATGTAGAACTTCCGCTTAAGTGCCTAAAGTCATGAACCGACAAGCAATACCAATATTTGATGAGTATTCTTATGTTTACTGGCAGCCTCTATTACAAGATGTGGTTTTCATGCAACACGCACTGGTACGGACCTCAATGTGGGGTTAATTGCCGACCACCCACCTCAGGTCAGCATTACCGCTGTGACGAGGCCACGGGCGAGAAGGTCTGTTTCTCTGGTAAGTTCTCCATCATTGTCGTCCTCATCATTTATGGCATTTACGTCTGAAATTGGTCTCTATTTGATTTTTTGTATATGCATATCCAGGTTACACTGGGGAAAACTGTGACAGACATGTCCATTATACAACAACGCCTAGGCTCCCGCGTGAGTCAACATTTTTGCATATATTTTTCATTTCCTTCTTGATTCCATATCCTGAAATATCTCAGTCGAGCATTTGCTGAACGTATGTTTATTACTGGTGGTTTTTTATTGGTTGAAGTTACAGCCAATGCAGATTGTGACGAAATTGCTAAGGTCGGCTATGCTTATCGAGATGGCGTCTACACGATTGAGGTGCCCGGCCTGCCACCTTTCCAGGCATACTGCGAGATGTCCGACAAGGGATGGACTGTCATTCAACGCCGCGTCAACGGTGATGTGGATTTCAACCGAGGGTGGTCAGATTACCAAACAGGATTTGGAGATGTGGGGGTAGACACCAACTACTGGATGGGATTGGAGAGAATGCACTCCCTCACCACACAGAGATCGTAAGTGTTGTAAGGGCGGGAGATAATATACTCCCTCACCACACAGAGATCGTAAGTGTTGTAAAGGCGGGAGATAATATATTTCCTCACCACACAGAGATCGTAAGTGTTGTAGGGGCCGGAGATAATATACTCCCTCGCCAAACAGAGATCGTAAGCGCTGTAAGGGCGGGAGATAATATACTCCCTCAACAAACAGAGATCGTAAGTGTTGTAAGGGCGGGAGATAATATACTCCCTCAACAAACAGAGATCGTAAGTGTTTTAAGGGCGGGAGATAGTATACTCCCTCACCACACAGAGATCGTAAGTGTTGTAAGGACGGGAGATAATATACTCCCTCAACAAACAGAGATCGTAAGTACTGTAAGGGCGGGGGATATTGTACTCCCTCACCACACAGAGATCGTAAGTGTTATTGCTGAAAGAGATGTATCAGACAGTTAACCGCCCGTGATTACTGGTCCCCTTTGATATTATGATGAACACGTTAGGTTTGTGAGCAATGAGCATAACATCAGTGCTTAAGACGACAGCCACCCAAATTGTTGTTATAACCACCTCCTTTGCTAAATTACTGTAGATTTTACACCTGGACGTATGCTCATAGAAAGCTTGACATGCAGTTTGATATGGTTTCACGTTCCCGCTTATCTCCCGTTTTGAAAAGGTCCCCCATTGTAACATTGTCCTGCCTCAACAAGATAGTCATTAACGAGGTCGACAATGCCTCAAATATCTCGGACACGAAATCCGATTCGATCAATAACCTTGTGCGCGATATTCTCGATGGCGCGTCATGACCGAGTACATTCCCTGTAGTTATCTTCTATTATTGTTGTCACGGCATATCATTCGTTGCTCAGCGTGACAAGACCTAGAAATTATGAAGGTTCTCACTCGGGAAGTATCGCAATCATTCTTTCGTGCTGTTTAAAGGACATAAAATGAACAGTTCTTTTTTCATAAATGCCTCCGTCTGATTTCAGATATCGTCTTGCAATCATTCTGAGGATCGGAAATCTTGAGTTCTGTTACGCAAATTACGAACAGTTCCATGTTGGCGACCTGCACAGCAACTACAAACTCACTGTGAGCGGCTTCACCGGAAACGCCGGTCAGTGACGCCATGGCTAGTCGGGGAGTGCAAATCACAACACTTTTGTAATAAATTGTCATTGTTTCTCATTATGATAGGCTCATATGTTGACCGT
Source organism: Urechis unicinctus (assembly GCA_034190875.2). Taxonomy (NCBI): domain Eukaryota; kingdom Metazoa; phylum Annelida; class Polychaeta; order Xenopneusta; family Urechidae; genus Urechis; species Urechis unicinctus. The sequence continues at coordinate 68,767,234 of CM067343.1, read as the reverse complement.
TATGTTTCACTAATGCATTACCCTTGTTTCTGCATCACAAAAAGGCTTAAAACAAGTAATGTTGTGGTTCTTAGTCACCTGAATTAAAAACCCGTCCCTCAGCTCCAACCACTCTTGTATAATGGAAATCAACCCTATAACCCGTCCCTCAACTCCAGCCATTTGGGTCTAATAAAAATCAACCCAATAACCCGTCCCTCAGCTCCAGCCATTCTGGTCTAATAAAAATCAACCCAATGACCCGTCCCTCAGCTCCAGCCATTCTGGTCTAATACAAATCAACCAAATAACCCGTCCCTCAACTCCAGCCATTCTGGTCCAATACAAATAACCAAATAAACCCCCTCAATCCAGCCATTCTGTCCAACCCAGTCCATCAGCTCCAGCCATTCTGGTCCAATAAAAATCAATCCAATAACCTGTCCCTCAGCTCCAGCCATTCTGGTCCAATAAACATCAACCCAATTACCCGTCCCTCGGCTCCAGCCATTGTGGTCCAAAGAAATCGACCCAATAACCCATCCCGCGGCTCCTGTCACTCGATCCAGCAGACATCGACGTAATAGACGGTCGCAATCTGGTACAACGTGTTGATCTCTTCATATCACAGTGGTTGTTGGGTTGTAAACAGGAGATTCTCTTGGCTTCGCGGGTTTAAATGGTACACGTCTTCACGATGGCATGCCATTCTCCACCCACGACCGTGACAACGACCAATCCTCCACCAACTGTGCATATGTAAGTCGACATTTGATATCTTCTTGTTTATATGAGATATTGGACTAACTGTGCTGGTTATTCAACATCTGCGTCGGGCGATTAAAGACAGCCCTGTCTACTAATTACCTCGCCTTTGACATATCACGGTTTGTTTTTATACCGCTCTCCGGCCAAATGGTTAAGTACATAGTGTTACGTAGCAGTTCGCATGACATATACTTCTGTTCCAGAGATACAAATCGGGATGGTGGTTCAATAATTGCTTGTGGTCAAACCTGAATGGTGAGTACATAGCAGCAACAAGCGGTTGGCCTCGCTGTTACGGACGATCCTGCATAACCTGGCTGTCAATTCCTAATTACCAGCGCTATTCACTGGTTTACACGGAGATGAGGGTACTCCCAAATCCACGCTCCGACTAAGACCAGAAATACGGGTTGTTTGAATGCAACCGTACCTGTATTAGTTTATTGACGATAGATTGAACATCGCTGTTTCTAATTAAGTTGCATGCAGTGATTCTTCACAATCTGTATACTACTAAAATAAATATGATTCATTTGTGTGACTTTTCATTACTTCAACTGATATCATTGATTTGGTTTATATATTTGAGTTCACAAACCAGAGGACAATTCTACGCAGCAACATCGCGTTGTAATCATTTGTGATTTAGGAAATATCTAATGTTTAAGTGTTTGTTGATAATTTGGTCCTAACTGTTTCCCAGTAGTAACATCGCATATTGTGAAAATAAGAAACAGTGCATTCACTTAGGATGGCGGGCTGCCATATGGGAAGGCGAGCTATACTTGCTTGATGATCGACCGAGCTGTTCTGACCAGTTGCACAGATAGAGACCGAAGCTTGCGAGCTAGTTAAAAATTCAAGTGGGCTTCATAAAATTATATGTATATTAATGGCCCAAAAGTAGCATATTAGAATGAGGCTTCACGAATCTGACGAAATCGTATATTCTGAAAATCGACGAAGGTTGTACCTGCGCATAAATGTATCAACGGTCAGATTTTGATACAAATGTAGCGTACATCTGCACTGTGATGAAAAATTCGCGTGCTGTTTAAGGTGTTGCGTTAGTGCAGCAATCGATCGCTATTATGTGCAGTCGCAGCCTATCCTATGCCGAGTGGTAAATCAAAATCAAGATTTTCAAGCTTCATCTAAGTCATTTCCGATAAATAAACTAAAATAGTTAATATTTTTGCCGACATGACAGGAAGTGCTAACTCTTACCACGCGGGTAAATCTGAAGCGGAGCATTTGCCACATTTTCGTCTACTGAGAGTCCTGGTGAAAACGAGGCTGATAATTATCACAATTGCTTCCTTTTCACGTTGATGAAAAATTCAACCGGGATATTGAAGAAGGATTCACGAAGTGAGCTTAACTTGGTACTGGAAGCAAATTCTACATACTGCGCACTGTAAGTGCCAACAGAAATGGCTATAGCTTAGAGGTAGAAGTTGAGACAGACGAAAGTGTTGAAGACCATTTATTTTGTTCCTCATGATTCCCTGTCGGTCTTGCTTTGCTATCCCGTTATAATCAACCCTGGACGTGCTGCTCTACGAAGGCAGCACCAATTACAAACTTTTAACGCCACCAATTCTTGGTCAATGGAATTTAATTTCATGTCTATTTACTCTATATTGGGTATGTGAAATTCGCCTGCAGCTGTGAAACACTGCACCAGGGTCCAATATTATAAAGTCATACACTGATAGAGCACTATGATATCATGTGAATTCAGACTCAACCCTGTTTTGAGGAATTAAACATTAGTCTGTTATTTTGAAAAAAACAATACTGACATCCATTCAACAACTCGTTCCTCCTGAACCAATTTCGGTCCCAGCCACAACAAAGACATCTCGGTGAAAGCACTTAGCAAGCTTAATCAAGCATATGTTCGATGTATGCTCAGCGATAGTGTCTGAAATAAACACACATACATACACACACGCACGCACACACATACACACACACACATACACACACTCTTTAACTTACCACTTTAATACAATATACTGTGACGTTTGTATAGAGGACATTAAGGCCACGCTAACTTTTCAGTCAGATAAATTTATACTAGAACCATAATCAGCGATTATTAAAGCAAGGACAATGTTAACCAGAAATATAGACATAGTGAACTTTCTACTTTACATGAAAGAACCATATATCCATTGTAATAATTTACGATTTTAATGTCGGTTGCACCCCAATCGTGCTTACTGGCGCCCGCAATCACATGAATATAACATATCAAAGCTCATTTTAAAATTAAGAATGATCAATCAAATCAGTAGCATAATTAGTGGTGTTTAGAAAACATGAAGTAGACTCAAATACGAAGTAGATTGACTTCAAAACTTGCGTTTTGCTCAAGGATATTTTGGCATCAAGTAAGTTTAGTTGGACTGGGTGTTTCTTAATCATAGCGAATTAATATACAAGAACTAAAATGTAAGTCAGTGAAAACAAATCAAGTCATAATATAATTCGGAAGGGTTGAATTATTGAAGCGAGAAAGATAAACAAAACGAAAGAGAAAAGGGATAGAGATATTGAAAGATATGTAGTGTATAGAAGAAAAAAAACAGAGAAAGAGATGGGATGTGGAATAATGCAAAGAGAGAGGATATTGAAAGAGGAAAAGAGCTGGGCGTAATAAATGAGAAGGAATAAAAGAAAGAAGAAGAAAGAGAAAATGAGGAGATTGTGGATATGGAGTATAGGTGAGAAAAAAGTAGATAGGAACCGATAGGAAGAAAGAGGATGGAAAGACATAATATTGTGGTTGTATATATACGGGGTGAGTGTGTGCTTTTGTGTGCCTGGGTACATATAAATGAATAAATGCTATTTGCGAATTTTAGATGCAGAAACAGCTGCACTTTGCAGCGATGCATACATATTGATAAAGTGTAACCCATCCATGTACTTCTATCAAAACAGCGTTGTTGTGATTCGTCTTTTCCTCGTCGCTTGATGATGATGGTGTTTCTCCTGCATGCTGTTTAAGTGGAAAAATACATTTAAGTATAATATGATTTACCCTTATGACGCAATCAAGGAAACATCGAGAAAATAGGAAGAGGAACAATAATTATTGATGTAGTAATTTAACGGATCAAACAGAAAAGAAGCAAAGAGAGGAGATTATAGAATAAAGCAGAAAAGAGAAAAATACGAAAAAATTACTAGAGAACGAGCAAAAGAGGGTGAAAAAAGTAGATAAGTAGTCACTGTAATAGGAAGAAAAAGAGCGCAAGGTAGAGAGAGATGAAAATGAATCTTCTAGATTACCAAATCCAATCGCAGTAGTGCTCACGTCTTTACACATACATATGGTTTCAGTGTCATATTCAGAACTGTTGTCATCCTCATCATCATGCTTCGATTTTTCAGATTCACAAATGTCAGTATATTCGGATAATCGTCAATACTCCGATTTGACTGCATACTTGTATTGTCATCCTTGTCTTCTTTGCATGAGAAACATTGGTGGATGATAAACCATGTCAGCAGCAATATGTTGTCACTACACCTAACAACTAAGCAGAATACGACAACAAAGATTGTATCATAGCACACGAATTTATCCCGACGCTAAAACATTATGCAGTTATCGTCATCATCATCATCATCATCATCATCATCATCATCATCATCATCATCATCATCATTATCATCATTATCATCATCATCGTTATTGTCATCATCATGATCGTTTGGTTTATCATTATCAACAAACTTTTAGAAAAGTGGTGGGTTCAAGGTCACGCCAATGCCAGAAGGCACAAGTAATAAAGCTGCAAAGATCACTCAGGTGTGTAAAAATCAGTTAAGTTCCTTAAAAAATTAACACGGCATAGATCTTGGTGAGGGTGAGTGGGTGAAAGAATAAATACCTCATGCTGGATGCTCCCCCTTTAAAAAAACTATGAGCGGTGTCTTTAACACGTCACTGGTTACGGCTCTCACAATCCAGGAAACTAACAAGGGTGATAACTGTTTTAGTGAGCACTCAAGTTTATTTTTCGATGCAAATACATTCAGACATTCCCGGACTTCGGAAGATGGTACGAACTATGATGGGATGGATTGCCTTTCTCATTTCCAACAAGGCGCTGGCGACCGCGAAGGGCTCAAACCGACCAAGCATTCAAGTCTTTCAGAACGCCCCCTTATGGCCCGCTGTATCCTCCTTCATGTCGTAAGAGACGACTAATTGGGGTCAACCAGTTTGCCGTGGGTTGCGACTCGTGTCGTCGGAAAATGGGATCCTGGTGGTTGAGCGGAGAGATCCTGGCGAGGGCAATATCTGCAACACAACATTTTGGCCCGGATCTCGCCTACACGAGAGGCTAGAATAGGCCCTAGAATAATCTTTTGCATTTTTTTTTTTTCAACATCATCCACATGTTTTCCCTCTTTTCTCAATTTATCCTAGAAGACAACCGCTCAGTCAGGTCAATCTTAAATCTTCACATTAATCGCACATTTTGTGGCGCCCTATAACACAACAGTGTTGGTTTGCCGTTAAACCCTATACTTACATACTTTCACAGCGATCCCCACCGTGCATAACGGTCCATCCGGGTCTTAGAAACGAGATATGTTAACCAGGGACTGTCTTTTTGGGAATTTCATATTATTTTTTTTGGTCATGATCTTACTAACTAATATTTGGCCAATAAGGTCAGAGAATTTAACCAGGGTATAGCCCAAACATATTGACTCTCTCAGCTTTATTAATTTGACAAAAACCGCATTATACTAGTGAGTCATACAACAAATGCTAATGTCACATCGTAACATTTACCTGCAAGATAATATGATCCTCTTACTATATTCGTAACTTATCCAACATTTTTCAAGAAGTATTTAAGTGACACTCACCATAACATTATCCCACTGTCCCTGTGTAAGCCCTATTGTGAAACTATGTCTTATCTTCTCATTGTATAAATCTTGTCTGACAGCAAGAAACATGATTTTTGGTAAAGGCTGTTCAGTCTATGCTTTAAATAGTGTTTCTCTATCTATGATATCACAAACACACACAAACTAACACACCAACAAATGCGTACCTAGGAAAATACTAGGTTGCAGGTTGTTTAATTCGTTATCTTAAACAGAGTTTTGTAGGGCGCGCTTATCAAATAAAAATAGGTTATCCCAATAATCTGAACTAGTGAGTAATTGTGTTTAACTTTACTAAGTAATGCAATCATTAATCTTACCTTGCAAAGCAATCTTCTGTCAAAAAACACCTACACGTAAATATGCTTGCGCCGATGGCAAAGATGTGCATGGTATTTATATTAGATCTGACTTGAACGCGAGCCAATTGATCGATTAAATTTTATGAATCGTATACTGGATGAGACGAAGCATATCGATGTAAATTTTCCTCTGGTAAAATGATTCTTTATACTTAAGGTTATATTTGGCATATTCTAAGCTACTGAGAATCCAATATTGATACATAATTAAAGATAGACCTATCATAGAGGTCTCAAATTGATAGCTGACATATCCTGACTAACACGATATTTATCTCGTAATACAACACCGATAGTGGCCGCCATAGGTTGGCCGGATCCAACAACCAAATCAGGCCTTACAAATCTTATTATCGAATATCAAACTATGCGCTGGCACTTTGTGAAAACGTCGTTTAACACAAACCTTTGTTAGTTTTTTTAAATGCCACAGAAAGATTGATCTAAGCATTTAGGCCAGTGATTATAGATGATTCTATAGTTTTGGTAAGACCGAAAGCTGTTTCTATTAAAGCGCATCATGATTGGCATGTCGTGCATGACAGATGAAGCTTCAGCTATCCGTGCATATCTTGGAAGTGTATCTGTCTTGGAGATAAACGAGTGTGAAAAATAATGCCTTCGTTTCACACATCACCCCACTTTTAGGTCATTTATAGGATTTGAATAAAACAGTTTGCCTTCTGTTTACTTCTGTTTTCTTGCCAACACCCTCCACATCCCACATGTAGATCAGTCCGACATGTACCCTGAATATCATGCAAAAGTTTACCACCTAGCAGACATGATGTCTTTCAGAAAGTTTAATACTTTGCGAGCTCTGATTCTCACATTGCTGATGTAAGCATTAGCTAACAATGTTACTCATCGGGGGGTTTTCGTTTCTAGAAAATATCACTGCCAGTTAGCTGAACAAATGTACCAACTGCCTTAACCTCTAACGAAGCCTGAAAGCACACTCACGTAAAGCCGTTGGTCGAAAATAAGCTGAATCGATAAAAAGCGATATTGAGTTTGCATGGGACGAACAGGAGAGTGAAAAACTCCTTTACAATGGTTCGTATGTGGATCGAGGCGGGTGCGACGTTGCTTTGTCTGTCGCATACAATATCGGTAATTTGCACCTATTTCCAGACATACTCAGTGGTTTTATTTAAAGCTAGTACTCTTTTGACTTAGCAGAAATATCTTGAGTTTGTGAGTATCACAACTTCTTTAAGAGATAGAAAATAACTCTCAACTACAATCACCGTTAAAGCTTCCCAGGTGTAAGACAGAGACCATATATCTGCTGCTAGACTATTCATGTGTTTTTATGTAATAAGATAATATTGCTTTGCAGATCTTGAACCTCATTTCCAACCCTGTTCTTCTATTGGTTGCAATAGCAATTGTGAAATTACAATGGTGTGAGTCAATGTAGGTGGCAGAACTATTGTAGAGCCAAATGAGTGTGCGAAAAAATTGTTACCCATGTGTCTGTGTTAGTTTGCGTCCCAGACTTCAGGGGTTTCGCTACGCTTCTCGCCCTAGAGTCTACAATAAGATAAGGTCTTAAACTGGCGCGTCCGAATATTCATTAGACACGTTCGTTTATCTTCGTGACCAATCAACGCAAAGGTTGTGACCCAGATTGACCTTAATTGCACGTGTCTGGCTTGTGATACGCACCCTCGGTTCTATGTGACGTCATGGACATTGTAGTGGTCTACGTCCAATGATAACACATTGAATGTCTTCTGGAATTATGGGGCGTCTCAAAAGTTCAAATTGGCACCACAACAAGCTGCACGATAGTATGTTTAAGTACTATTAGTTAAAAAGAACCAGTTGTGTGTCTGCTTCTCTCGCCGGCTGTGTGATTAACGGTGCCACTCAGCGTGAAACAACAAACCGGAGTGTTGTAGAATGTGTGCCCGGCTCATAAAAATCACTCGTCCAGTTGGACAATTTCTTCGGAACTTGTAGAACCAACCAATGAGAGACAACGACTCAAAAGTACCCGAGAGTGACCGAGAGACACGGCTTGTGATTGGAGCATCCCAAATCTGGGATGCCTGTCCAGTTCAAGACGCTAACGTCCCCTAGATCTGAAGGCGAGACTATTGAATATCAGTAAGATGTAAACAGCGCCTGCAGCCATCAGGCTAGGGGACCTTGACTTTGTCTGTGTTGTGAGGTACGGAATATGTGTGGGTTTCAAATTTAAAACTTCTTTGACAAAAACAAACTAAAGAGGACTATCTGTATACATAAATAAATAAATCTAGTGTTGACTCACACAAGCAATGCAACATACATCAACTAAGCCAAACAATAATTGTTGGCCTAACGTTGAATTGCATCTAATGATTACCCAAGTTAAATTGTCCCTAGATCTCGTTGAAGACCCTTTACAACCTAATTAAATCCACCGTGTTACCTATAGTCCCTGTGCATTGCTTCGAAAATTTACTCTCTTCAATCATTTCGGGTAGCACAGAAAACGTAAGACACGCTAAATCACGCATTTATATTATTCCTGATTGCTTAGCAGCTTTGATGTATTTCGATATCGCAGCGAATGTATCACAAACTGCTAAGTTTATCTACTGTATCCTATCCCATTCCGCAAAGGTATACTCATGGAAAGATGCAACTGGGGCTCAGCTCCAGATGGTATTGTTGATTTCGCCTTTTTAACCCTAGCAACGGGCTATTATGTTTTAAGGACTATATAGGCTCGCCTAACCCAATCGTCAAATGTTGAACCAACCACACCGGAGCGATCACCCCTTGGGACAATATCGGACCCTTTATATCTGCATTTCTTTCATTGCCCTGCGATCGACGCATGTTTATCCGCAAAAAAGGACTACCAAGGCTTGTCATCATGTCAAGCAAATAGGTATTCCCGGTTTATATCTGCTCGTTGAGGTGATTATCGCTACTACAAAGCCGCTGATGAGGCACTAAGTAACCAACGCGCTGTCATTACAACATCTAATAATAATGGCGGACAATGCATATCACCGCGCGTAATATAGGGCTATCATCGTTGTGTAGTTCAGTAGGCCTCTTTAATGTGGCATAATCTCTTGACGCTTCTTGTACAAATTGTTCCAGAAATGCAAACGACTTCCATAAAGATATCGTGGACTTTGTTGCATCAGTGACTATGGCGACAGCTGTCCTCCTAGTTGGAGATTCTTTGTTAGGAGTCACTAAAGTCGCTAGCCTAAGCATAATAATGCATTAACCTCGCTACATTTCATAATGTGTCAATATTCCCATCATAATTCGAAGTCCAGTCAAGTTCAAAGTAGTCAAACCTCAAATACCCGATCAGCAATCTTCCGAATTTTAGATTATCAGGTCTTAATGTTGGCTTGTATGGCGGCTTTTGTTTACTATCAGCTCCGTTAACTGAGCATATTGTAATAGAATTGTTCTTGTGTTCAATCCCTTAATGTACCAAATAATCATCATGAATGATACGCTGTGACAGAAAACGTAAAAGGTCAAGTGTGCGATTGGGTGTTAACACATACTTGTTCTATCCCAGTGGGTACAAAGACACCGACCAACCCAGCTACTCGTGTTGTTATTCCCTCTATTTATGTTTTAACTTAATTTCTTATCATATGTTACTCTTACAACTGACTGCAAGTTACACATACACTCGAGGTAGACCTAGCTGTAACGTCAAGCTGTGATGTGTATTATTGAGATTGTAAACCATTGAGACAAGACCCGACATTTCGCGCACCATGATTATTTGCGGAGATCTACATCTAGTTTTATAAGGTGGTTAGTATTAAGTATTTGTAGGTGACTATAATTGATGACAATGCGCGTGAATAAATAAATGCCGTATCTATGCATGTGCCTATGTCAGCACGAGACCGCGCCCTCATACCGCATAATGTGTATTTGTTGTTAGTAAATGCATATGAGATTCGGTCAAGAGGAAGAAAGCAAGGAAATTTGCATAATGTAGTGTTCAAAGAGCACTCTTCTGGTAAAGATAAAATATTCAAGCATGAGATGCCTTAATTATTTCTATATGCCATATTTTGCGTAAATTTTCGAAGCAGCAAATGGGACCACCATAATATCGCACTTTGTAATGTCGTAAGTGCTCATGATCCACTAATATGATAAATAACCGCATCGCCATCACTACATACCGAACGTGTCAATTTGTATGATTGCGCACATGATTTCGTATATGTGTACCATTTAGTAGGTAACACGCCATGCACTTTACCAAGTTCGCGTCATATTGAAGACGAAAGAGGAGGAGTGTGGTTAATTAAAAACTGGCTTGATGCGATTAAGAGCCACCATCCGATGACTATGGTACTATCATCGCGCGTGGACAAAATCAGGAAAAGAGACGTTAGCAATGTATCGCTTTTATCATGATAAAGGTGTTAGCGGCGAATATTGAAGATAAACAGGGATCAGGTTCCAAACGATTGAAATTTGATTCGTATTGTTGTGTTGCATTGTGGAGCTAATGATATAGCATTTGTGGTAAAAGCATACCATTAGCACTTACACATTCTAGCAAGTACGTCAGCTAAATGAGGCATATTTGCGGTCACATTGAATCGTGCGGTCATTAATTGATGCACTTGGTGTCTAGATATTGACCGCACTCATTAATTGTTTTTCCCTTATCCCTCACTTATGTGAGCAGTCGCTAGATACTAACGCTTCTTGTAACAGCCGCGATTCTGTCTGAATTGGCGTGAACATATCTGGTGGATGATCAAGATGAAGATTAATAGTATTTGTGTCAAGTTCTTGTTCACTGTAAGCCATCAACGAACATATCAAACTACACATTGTGGTGTCTATTTGAGTTATGTCTCCGTTCGACGAGTAGGGTACGAATACTGCATAATCAGCGTGATCAAGTTAGTGGTCGAAAGCTTGATTGTCAAAGTGTATTTCGTAACTGTTGATAAGGAAGACTGAAATCGAATTTATATCAAATGACTTTACACTCGTGTGTCAAGATAAACTTCGCACCAATTCGTAGCGAAGGCCATAATCGACAGCAGTTATGACTTCGGGATTAATTTACATTGGAGCTTGAATACTAGCTGCGGTCATTTTAAGTTTGATTTATGGGAAAGTTTCTTCTTTATTATGGGTCGTATGCTAGTTTATCCTATCCAGCAGTCGTAGTCTTGTTGTCAATTGTACAATAGGCTAAATACTCAGCTAGAAAAAAATATGACCAGCTTTCTAGAAATAATAAACATATATGTATGTTAACTTTGGGGTTGAGAATAAACCTACAAAATACGCAATTACATACACACAACATTCGCGACCCTATCAATAACAGAGTAATTGCTGACAACTCCTAGCTCAAAAACTTGTAATGCTTTAAACTTTGAATATTGATAATGTTTTTGCGATGACATTATCTCTGCATCAGCATCCATTGTCATTCGTATGAAGTCCTTTTATGTGCTGCTTCGATTTAATACTGATAAAAATACCTGCTCGATCAGCATTCTAGCTTACTTTGAGACAATATGAAGCCCCAAGCTGTACATTGATGGATATAGAATCCTAGCAGCAGTGGAATTATAATGAACAACTGATAAGAAAGTCAATTGATATGTGATGGCAACCTATCGCAACCCATCAATCCCTACCACAAGATGCAATGTGTATATAAGCTGATCGCACCATCCATATACACATACACACTTATATGAGAGTGCTGCTACTATCTACAATAAAACACATTATTAGCTAGTTTTTTACCTTTAAAAAAACATTATTTCAAATGTTGCATTTCGTATCTAACAAGGACATTAGAAATATTAAGTGCACACATTGTTGTCAGATTTCAGTGACAGCGGAAACTCAAAACCATTTGTCGGTTACACAATACATACCATTACGGACTGCAGCAGTATCCGATTGTGAGTCTGCTAGATAAGACCAGATGTCGGCTTTCGCAGCAGACGGTTAATGTTATTATGACGCCAGGATCAATATTTTCTCTGAAATACTGAAGCTAAGGCTTGTAATTCCATATTGCCATTTGGTACGCTTTACTGCGTGTGTATTGTGAATGCCAACAGTTTGGTGTCCCATCATAAACAGATGTAAGACAATGGCACCGACAAACGAATGTCATATACAACAGTCGGACTAGCTCTATAATAAATTATTCTGGCATACACTAGACGATGAGTGATATTTGAGTATAGTTACTTATAAGTATGTAGACCATGAGAATGCGGATATACGACAACGCAGTATTAATTCAGCAGAAAAAGATTATATCCCACAGAATAGCATGAGGAAGCAAAGACCCATGTTTAACTACTCATGTTTTTAGATAAAATGAGTCGTGACGCGAGCTGCTATGGATTGAATTGCATTGTTAACACAAGCAATGTGTTCTTATGCATACAGGGTTTGTTTTCTAGCCATCCATCATATCCCCCGAACACCATAGTTAGAATACGTTAAGTAATCAAAGAAGTATATGGCCGCAATAATTGTTCCCATAATTGAGCCCTGCTGCATATCCCAGAGCAGTAATTGTGACAGAAGCCCATAGTTAATGCAGCCCTAGCAGTGGACAATATAACTATCCTAGAGAAGTGATGTAGCCTTGATTTGTACGAGACTGATTCGATGGAAACTACATAATTGAGTTGGATTGTATATGCAATATTATTGAGAATCCCCATTCGGGTAAAAATCATGAAATGATATACGTTGATAATACCTCTGGAATGATGTAATATATACTGAAAAATGACACATCAATCATGAGAAATTAGTATACAATAACGCTTACATAATCTCCAAAAGATAAATTCCGCAAGATATTGTAGAGCGCCATGTATATCGCATTTGTGGGTTGCACAGATTCGCTGTAACACATTCGCCCTCCGCGTCATCCTTCTCTGGCGAATAGTGCTAATACTGCATGACGCCTCCTTACAAGAGAGTTGCATATCGCCCTTGCCTCATCAGAACGTGTTATCCCATAACCCATAAAACGGTGGTTGTTCTAAACCATCATTATAAACCCACAATTGAGTTATTAAAAAACTTATTTGAGAGGCGTCTGATCACGATAGGGGACGACACAATTAGCAATATCTGTTATAGGTGATAGAAAGCTTGTTCTAGGTGATAATTTTCCAAGAAAGGTGATGCAATCCTGCTATACATGAAATGACATGCGATGTCTTCACAATTTAACCATTGCAAACGTAAGACACTTGTAATTGAAAAGGATCCATATCACGCAACCATAACTAGTATTATTGTGTCCATTTTATGCAAATCACCTTACCATGCATTTATACATGTAGGGTGTAAGCTTTCTGTAGATCAGCCGGCAACATGGTTTGAATTGATGTCATGAGTTATAAAAGTCCTCATTTTGTTTTGTAACATAAACAGCAACATGTTTTGTGACCTATTTTTCTAATGTGTTATCATTCAAAGGCATAGAGCATCGGTAGAAGTCATTTTATATATTTCTTTCATTAATGAATTACGACGTTTCGCAATTGTACACTAGTATTCTCCTCATGCATTATATATTGGATGGCTTGAATACCTTACATATTGCTTGTATATTTGCGCTTTTATGATTAAAATGTCGTGTGGCAATAACTAGCACATATTGAATAATTTGCAGTCTTACAATACAACAAAGCATTGGATAAAATAGACACCCTGTACTGATTCATTTATCTTACATTTCATGTAAGAATTAACGCTACATTCCGTTAAATGAGGCCTTTGTTACTTCACCTTGATGTCATTTATTGTTTGATTCATTTAGTGAAGTAATTCAATGGCTGGAAATCACGAAATGGGAAAAATACAGTAGGTTTCTAGGTGCGTCCTTATGGATTTACCTAATAGGCAAACTCGGCAGCGTGATTTATCTCAACTGACAAGGCATGTGTCGAGATTGGAAACCGAAAGCTGGCAGCTTGTTTATAACCGAAACCTAATTGGAAGAGCATCCGGAATAACAGTCAGTGCCTTGGTACCGCAAGCTTTACTACTAAGCAAAAAGACCATTGTTAAGTCAGCGAGCTTATTGTGATTATACACAACAAGACATAATGCACATAATGATGGTATTAAGTGGTTATAATTATTACTGTTAATAGTGGCTTATCACACTGAAAACGGCCACAAACCACCGTTATTTCAAACTATGTTATCCCCATGCTGTAACGTGAAGCTTCATGTCTATAACAATTAGCGTTTGTCTGGAAAGGTCTTGATTTCAAATAAATAGCCTCGAATGATACTATATCACACTTTATCTATCCGACTGTAGTCTGTAACAGCGTTCTATATAGGGAAGGTTCTAGGAGTACACTTTATTACACATTCCTTGATGAATAACGAATCAAATATACTATGCATCAAACTACGATAGCATAGCAGATTAAAAGAATCAGGCTGACAAAACACCCAAAACGAGTCATAAAGGAGACACTTACTAACCACTGCTCGGTTGATGAGGAAGATTGGATTGAAATACTATTAACGCCTGTATAAAACATCTAACCGTATTGCTGCTACCTTCCAACTTAACGCGCACATCAAAGGGCTGTCATCGTAATGTTTTCAATGCTCCAGTATATAATGGCATGATGTTATGACCCCTCCTGTCTGAGATGTATCGCCATAAACGCTTGTATAAACAATTGGCTTACATCGTGATTTTTTACTGCATGTCTTGATTTTCTCAATCCCCAATTTTTCGCCTTTGCCAACATGCGACATTCATTATCACTGATTCAATAACAATTAAAATTTAGATATCAATGACGGGTAAATTAACTGATAAGATAACGCTGTTTCCCGTTAATATCATGGTCAAGATGTATACGCTTCCCCGCTGAATATTCCATAATATGTACATACTATTTACATATTATGACCGTTAATCAGAGGCATTGACACAGTATCGGCTACTTCATAATAGTGTTACACGATATTAGCTTAGTTGCTTATGGAGCAATCTATTGCTCGCAGACATTTTAGTCTACATCATATTGGTGCTGCATTGAATCATACACAACAGAGGCTAATCTTAAGCCCACAAAGAAGGACTATCATTATCAGCACCCTCATGTCTCGTCATACATAAGTAGAACACGAATTTCACATTTGACTATTAACACAACAAGGTTAACAGTTTTGTTCTGATCCATCATTGACTTGAGTGCTTCCTGTCTTACTAAAAGTTAATTTTCCTGACGTAATGTGTCGTAGCAAATCATTAAATGTTCGACTGCTACCGCAATTCACAAAAACAAATGCTGAAATATACAAATCCAGGTCATGCTCAATGAGAACAACATACCTCAGTCTCAAATTTTGCTCTCGTGGGGCTTACATCGACCGTGTTTACGCGAGGCTATTTATAAAACAATCGAAGACTGAACGTTCAGTGCCTTTACCAAACATGCGTTCTATTATTCGGGCAGTGTAGTTTATGACATTGACAGATTGCTTCTCATCGACCTCACATGCTTTATAATTGCACATAGGTCGCAACATTGACAAACACGCTTGATGAACGACGATTTGATATTAGCGAAATTTTATCAGTCTATATACCACTGCTTAAGGACAGATATTATCAATTTCTTGCTCTCTGACCGGTGATATTTGCTCTACCGTAACATCATTAATGGAAGAGCTCTATATTGCAGTTTGAGGCAGAAGTAAGATTCATATCTCTACGAAATATCAATTATTGAAAAATGAGGGTGAATGGCATCATAGCCATGGCTGATGCAAATGTTCTTAATGCTTCTGTTTTAAGAGTATGGTACCGTGTAATGGCATTTGAGAAAACATACTGTGATAGTTATTTGAATCCCTCGCACCCACGACACACCCTCGTCGACCACACAGATATCTACGCAATCAATTCATTGTTCACAAAATAAATTGCCCAATTGACCGAGCATCACAGATCCTAGACTAACCCAAACCATATCAGAATAACGAGTTGAAATTCTGCTGGCCTAATATTGCTACCAATTGATATATGCTGACACCATAGGGCGAACGCTTCTGAACATTATATTATTGGTGCCGGATTTCCTGCCAAGCAATGCAACCTAGTTCGAATCTAATTTATCACGCCTTAGAACTAGGTGGACGTATAACTTAATAGGACAAAAATCGCAAGGGTAAATGCTAAGTTTCCACAAGTTTTGCAATCTCAGTTTATACTGCATATTTCATTTACACAATATGTAATACAAACACACTCGTGGCAAATATTCTTTTAGTAATAACTTCTTGCTGGGAAGAGTTGTTTTAAAAATTATGGCCACGTCTAGTATGAATTGCATTGAGAAATCCATATACATATATGTTCTCGTATATAATGAACAGTTATGACTATTATGTGGCAGAAAATGCATAACATCAAGCCGAACAATGCTGCTTTGACTCGACTCGGTTGATATATGCAGGTTAGTTATCAAATCCAGTAGATGGTTAAAATGCGTTACTAAATTAGCATCATAGTTTATATTTCCATAGTGCCGTGAACTCGACGTCAAATAAACTCTTGACCAGCATTTGCAGCCCTTTTCAGAATGGCGCCGTTGTGCGTGGTGAAGTCGTTACGGCCTCACGGAATATGGCTAGTTATTGTCATGGATAAATCAAGATCGTAGACACTGGCACTCACGGACTCAGCGTTACCTTGACTTATCTCAAAAGGTGTACTTATCGCCGGTTGAATTTCATTTCATTGCATCAGGAAACTAAATGATAAATCACTGCAAATTCCATACACAGGTTATTTTCATCAGAGCTGAAAAAAGCCAATGTATCAAGCAATTCAATGCTGCATTCGTGCCATTAAATGTAATTATGTTATAATTTAGGTCTTTGTGATTTAATGAAAGGCAACATATCACAGTAATTTGCGTTAAAAACAAACATACACTAGATGACCTTAAGGAAATATTTACTTCGACCGTGTAGCGAAAGCCAATCATGCTCCACAACTACCAAACTTTGGCTGCAGAACATCCACTTCAACAAAACGTAACAACTGCCACTGCAGGATATCTTGCGTATCCACTCAAATCCAAATAGACAGATACAGAACAATTTTCCGGTTTTATGTGGTCTAAATAGCGGCTATAGAACTATATATTAATGAGCTGTTCACCAAGCCGGTGGTGATTAACAAAGTATACCGAGCAGCAAAATTACCCTTTTTGTGTGCACCTTCTAACCTCGTGGTTACCACTCAACGTGCTTTCAGAATACATCAGACGTAGTGAATTGATGATTTTTTTTAAATCTGAAATTATTTATATCAACAAGTCCCGTTCAAAAATGCATAATTGTTGTTCATAATTATTAATTTGCTTTACTTATTGAACACAAATGTCCCGTGCTGCTCATTTTCGGAGGTTTGCTTTAAGCTAATGTTTGAAGCAAGTCAACTCCTTTCGGAATGGCTAATTCAATATGTGCACTTTTGGTTAACCACGTTCTTTGTACTAACTTAAATGACAATTGACATAGTTAACAGCTCTCGCTTTAGTGGCAGATGTGACAACACCTGAAAATATCTACCCATGAATAACTCATATGGGACGGTGTGTCAAACGATTACATTGCGATACTATGTTGGCGCCTGCGCAAAAAGTGTTTCAAACAGGCACCTTAGAACAGTCGTTACGTCTCTAGGGTCGGACATTAACGCTATGGTAAAGGTTACACCATGCCATCATATTGGCACTGACGAAGAAGAGGAAATGGTAAAACATCGGAGAACTTATATACGCCGGGCTAACGCTTATGCAATAGTAACTCAACGGCTGCAATGAATTATTTGTACACATTCCCTATCGTCTAAAAGCATAAGTTGTAAATAAATGTCACAGCAATTTTAACGTATACCTGAGAACATCAGAAGACTCTTGAGCTTGAGGAGATCTACTTAATCCGGTTACTCTAGTGCTGTCATGCACAGCCTATTATCTGGTGTCACATGAATAGTCACTTTCTTTGGCTGTCATACACATGCCATTTCTATTAGCGACTAGCTTAATAAGCACGCGATGTGATCTGTGCAGCCTATGCCGTGCATATTGCATGTGTTGCACAATTTTCTCAGAAAAATCATCAATGGTAACAGCTCCCCGTTGAGTATTCGCCTCGTATTGCACGACTAAAGACGATTGTTTTGACGCTTGGTTATCCGTCCTTATTTTGCATGTTGCCATTATGTCACGTGCAGAGATGCAAACAGGAGCAGTGTTAGAAGTCATTATTTTTATTGTTTTCAAAACACGTCTCTTGACATTTTGATGCAGTGAATAGTTAATGATCAACCCAATAAATTGGATACTTTCAAACAGAGAATAATTTAAACGTTGAGTCTTGCGTTTGAATGGCATCCGTTTATTCGAATGGCGTTGAAAATGCCTCGATTTAACATCATGCTGTTCGTTATATTGCACATCGATGGACGGTAATGAGTGTGACGACTCAAGACTTAAATGTACCAATCTCAGTGTGGTCTAGCACATCATAACTACAGTCCGTAACTATCTTGAAATGTTAGACGTTATGTGTAATGAAGCTGAATGTCGGTCACGAGGATGTATATCAGTTTACCATTTGTCTCGCTGACTGTGCAGCATTGAATATCTTTGCCGTACGTGTCATGGGCATTTATGTAAGTATCGGCCGAAACCAACTTTGCATATGTTTCCATGTAGGGGAGTTGCAGCTGTGCCTTACCTATATCAACCGGCTGATTCCCGATAAATCATTCGGTAAAACATGATTCATTCATCAGACATGCTTTGTCGTGCTTTTGTCTATGAATGGGACTACGTCGTGCTACATTATTTACGTTTTTATGTCGAGCTGAACATATCCTGCAGAATCAAGTTACTTCAGTATTCATCAATTTTTTACCTATTCAAAGCCGAAGCTAATGCAAAAATGGTGCAACACAGTAGATAACACTTACAAGTACACTCATTGACCCGCCTGTCCGGGATTGATGAAGAATGATGGTAGAAAACACACACAAGCTGAATACCTAGCAGCTCTGGGAAAGTTTCTTCTGCGTGATTCGTCGATCGGCCAATACGCACGTGCCAAAATAAGAAAGACAAACTGCTTTGCCTATAATCTTCATATTTTTGAAAGGGCGAAATAAACCCCCTTTATCAAAATATATAAAGCCGCAACACCCCATTTACACCATACGCATTATCAGCAGTATTCAATGATCTGAGGTAGCTATAGCAAAAGGAAACTTGGCTAAATATTCTTCAATTCACGCCAGGAATTCGATCCAAAACACTAGTGGTATGGCAGACGATATATTAAGGTGCCAAAGCAAAAAAAAAACATATTTACCTTCCGTTTTTCACTTTGAAGTGAGAAATTAAAACATAATTCTTTAGTATAAAACAATACTTTTCAAACAATGGACGTGCTATTATAGATAATCAAAGGTACAATAAAGGTATACGCATGTCAAGTTAAACATTAATAACGGCATCAATATTGTTAATAAATTATATTGCCTGGTAGTATGTAAATCCTGCATAATGTCACAGCTATACCAATCAAGTTTCACGGTGGCGCTAGCTGCTCCCCTTCTAAATCACGTTAGCGCTTGATGATATGCAGAATAATTGTCGCCCTCGTCCGCAATGTAAAGATAAGCTGGAATAATGTAAACTCATAGCATGTAAGATGGCGGTAACATCTGGCAAATAACATTACTATTCGCAATATCGACACAAAGCGTGGGTTTCTAGGTTGATGCACCTGTCGATATATAGGAACAGTATATTGTGCTGGCTATGACTGGTTATGGTGCACAGGAGGGAAATAGATGTCATGAGAGAGTGAATCATTGGCATAGTCTGTGTCAGTAACTTCCGCTGATACTACTGTGCCATATTCGTACCCGCCAGTGGCTTATAAAGGTGTCCACTATTTATGCGTGATACACGCAATATCATCGGTAAACTGCATCGCTGAGTCAAGCACGCACTAGCATGAGCTCCAGCGGGAACAATACAAACCGGCACTGTAAGCAATGGAGCCCGTTATGAAGTGTCGGCATAAATTGGAACATAATATGTGCTTTTGATGTTCGACATATTCTTGCCACTGGGTTAATTTGGGCTCTCCCACGCCTCACAGCATTGACCTGGTCATTCTGTATAAATGTGCACTGCACAATGCGTTGTTGATTAAATGTTTGCGTTCATGATATAAATGAACATCGACAAAGGCACGTTTAATTTACTTCAGTCCAACCAAGCCCAAAACTTGGATTCAACTATCTCTTAACAGCCATTTTGATTCAAAAAGCAATAATTACATGTGCATTATCGCTGTCGTTCCACCTTTACACAACACCGCTTGATCTTAGGGTGTTCTCGCATTCATTCCCGATCCTGTTGGTTAGTTTAAGCGACTCCATGCGCTGCTGGCTGAGAATATACGGCTGCTCGGCTAAAGTCTGTTGTTATACAAAAGAAACGTAGCGCAGTTTTATCATTATATTTATTGAACGGACCGATTTTGGTCGAGATGCTTATCGCATACAATGGTTTGTAAAATATCTCTAGGATAATATCCTCGTCTACATTCTCTGTTGGTGACTCATGATGCAGTCATTTGGCTCTCAACATACTGTGAAATGATTCTTAAAGAGTATTACCGAAATATATAATCTTACGCAACGTACTACGATGTTTTGAAAGTATTTTACAGGTTAAGGATATGATAAGAACATCTTAAACATCATGTTACATGCAACGTAGTTTCCTAAAGCTATTTCAGCGGAAATAATATAAAATAAGCTTCAGTACTTAAACACAATCAAATATTCATTGATCACAAAAATTAATTCTGCAGAATGCTGTTAATGACGGATAGCCAGTTTAGGCGTTGTCTGAATGACAAGTAATAAACAGAATTTCAGCTGAATTGTTGGTCTGACTTGAATCACGCAATAACGTTATGGTGGAAATACATAATAATTCCTTTAGATGAGTACAAATTTCATCACGCCACCCAACTATCAATATTTATCTGCACAAATATTGAGAAAACAGCCGTTTTTGTTTATAGTCGCCTTCAACAGTAGCTGTTGATGCAGAGCTACCGGCTTTGATAACGGTATGAACAAGCTGCACCGATGAAATGGTAACGTAAAAACTCCATAAATGCATGTTGTTAGCATTACGGGTGGATGTTGTTGGCGATTACCATCCCCTCCAGTCTAGCAAACTGTACCAAATGATTGCGGCAGTAAAATTAACATATTTATAGTGGCAGTTTACCGTGACATGAAGTAGCCACACTCATCGAGAACATAAGACACGTTTACAAATGCGTTTCGGGAAAATGACTCTCCACTGTATACATCTACGACAACCGTTTTGGTCACTTCCCAATACCGTTTTGGCCGTAATAATTTCAGTTACGTCTTACAAGCAGATTTCGCAATATGTCGCGAACCAGTTCGGTTCCACACGAACTGGACATGCCATAGAAACTGCAGTTGGATGTATGCGTTGGAAATGGTGAATCACAGCGATAATAAGTTTTCTAGAGATAATCGGCAGCACTTCTAGTAGCGTATTCTAGTCGAGTGTGCAGCCAGCGTAACTGATAATATGCAAAACCAATGTGATTTGATAACCGACATATATCATAATTATATGGCCTCCAAGACCAATTATACATGGACGATGTCTATCCCTCTATGTACATAAGATTCTTGATATTGCAGGTAAAATATTGCTTGTGTTTGCGAGAAAATGGCACGGTAGTACTTAAGTTTCATAGATGGTATAATATGACGGTGGATCTTACATGACAGCATGGGATATAAATATTGCCACAACACAAAGCGTTTGAATCAAATACGTGGGTCATCACTAATTAATTGAAAAGGTTGATTCGATAGATTAAAAATGTGGGTGTTCAAACTCCACCCGCTGCATGCTATAAGTGACGGTAGTATACATGCAGGCAAAGTAGAACCATTTGGGTCATCAGTTAATGCATTGCATTTTTATGAAAGAGGTGATAATATCATACTTGCAACTGGCCTTAAAGGCTGCCATTGTTATGCAAGATTCGTGATTTCATTATATACTTCGCAAAAAAACAACATAGAAATCATCGATCAATTCCGGACATTTTGTATAAGATGATAGCTATAATTTCAATGCTTTCCGACACAAACGTCATTTGAAGGCAAAACAATTGAGACACTTCAGCAAATAGCGTCAAAGCCGCACCGAATATCATTGACAAGTGGTCAAAGCATGTATGGAATTGGTTTTTACCTCTATTCTGAATTTTAAGATGTTATTTACATTGCTTCAAACCAGTAAAGCACTGCATCGTTGAGTGCAACAGCTACCGGTTAGGCAGTCATTTCAATGTCAGTTTCCATTAACAGCTCATGTGTCAGCAGGAGATGAGGCGACATGAAGCTGCCTACTTATGAATAACACAAAAGGGGTCGTGTGAAAACACTATATATTGTGGCCAAGCACTGACAGATGCGGGAATATGATTTGGAGTAGGCAACTAAGCGCAGTCTTCGTGTATAAAAGACTGGTTACATAGGCCAGGGGTAAAGTACTACAATATAACATTCTTATCACTGCTGAATGAAGAAATTAAACCATGTGCTGCATAAGAAATTCACTTGGCGGCTACTATTTATCACGAAGTTTGTATCATTCATAGTAATGTCAGTTGCCATGTCGGTCATAAGTTTATGAGATCTTTTGGATACGACTTAACACTCCTTGCTCTCTCAGTCACAGCTACTGGACTCAAGAATGCCACAAGTTACATTGGTCATGAACACAATGATGCAAACATCGTTAGACAGTAGGAGAATAATTGTACAAATATTTTGTCGCACTTACGTTCGTATAGAGCTATTTGATACTTTTTTTGCATGCTTCCACGGCAGTACCTTATTTGTCAAAAAGACTTAAGTCTCGTTAAAAGATTTGTGTTGCTTGGCGGAAGTGTATCAGAAGAGTTCGGAAGCTTAATTTGAGAACGAGGTCTCATTTTTTACTGCTACTTGAAGGCTTACTAGATATATGCGCTCAGCTACTGTTAAGATTAGCTTATTTTTGGATTAAATGCACAGTCGGAAGCAACAAAAAAGTTCGGCTTGCTACTATGCTTTTTAGTGTAAGGTATACTATTGTATCAGATAATGTAAGTGGGACTACCACCAAATAAGTGTAATTATTGAAGAAAACATGAGTCATGAAAGTAAACTTTTAATGAAGTTTAATGAAATATCTCCTGAAGACAGGGGAGCAGTATGTGCTTTGCAAAATCTGTGTCTGCAACGGGAAGGCAATATGTCGATCAGTCTAACCCTTGAAGAGGTCGAAGAGCTTCATTTAAAATCTTTGCACAAACTAATTGTTACTCTTGCATTTTATTTTCATACTGCTCACCAACTATTTAGTTGTTCGTAAACTTCGATATGCGAATAATTACACATCTGCTTTCGTGCAAACAACAGCTATAATTGAATATGTAAGGTTAATGAAAATTCATCTTCAGCAATCCATTGATATGATAATGTCACTTCAATACATATCTCCGCCCCATCATATTGTCACATGCCTGAATACATTTTTATTTTAAATTGGTACTTACCATAATATCACCCTTCTCGTGTCTACATTGATATTCAACCCGCAAATATACCACCATGCGCATGTGGACATTTTCCCACAATGGGTCTGTAGCCATTGATATCACTGTCAGAAACAACAAATGCCATGGTACTGAAACAGGTAAATCTGAGGAATTGGTAACAAAAATGATGGCCAATAATCTTAAACTTTTTCAATCGTCAACCAATCCTTTAACCGATGATGGGAATAAAAAATCAACCGTAACTGCCATATAAACATGTTAAAACAAATATTGACTAAAGAGTAATTTAATTTAATTAACTGCGGCTGTTTATGTAATTCACTCATTGTTTTACTAGCAACAAGGTATCCATGATGGACGTTGAACCTAATGTTCTGGCTTTATTCCGTATCCATCGTTTTCCGTCCACTTCCACTTTATAATACAATACAGATATGCAACCTCCGTTAACTGAATGAGTTTTGTATCAGCTTAAATTCTAAATAGTAAGAAACACACCGTGCAAAGCCGACAACGCACTGATATATATGTAAATATATATATATATATATATATATATATATATATAAATATATATATACAAAAATATATAAATATATGTATATATGTATATATATATATATATACATATATATATATATATATATAAATATATATATATATATATATATATATATATATATATATATATATATATATGTATATATATATATGTATATATATTTGGCAGTCGTATAGCTTATGCACTCTTCGACGGTGTGACAGAAACTGGTAGTTTGTGGTAATTTTGATACATATTTCTCTACTGCACTATTCAGATCTTTAGTAAAACTCAAAAACTCAATCACATATGATTGGGAAGGGACTTTATAACTTTTATTTTATTGTTGTAAAAGTGAGAGTTCAAAATGCATCTTTGTTAGCAGAAACCCCTGAAATGAATGTAAATGTCGTAACATTGTATGATCAAAATTATATTCTCTCCGTTAAACATCTTATTCACAGCTGAAGACACAAAAGTATCATTCGTATTGCAGACCATGCACGGCACCAGGAGAATATGAAATGAATTGTTCTTTTACGATTTTAGGAATTAAAAATGATTCCATTGCTGTTGAAGTGTCATGCTGATAGTTGTTACTGATGAAATTTCAGAATTGCAGGATTATTCCCGCCATACATATATCATCAAATGAATTATGTCCTGATGTCCCTACCAAATGCTACATATAACAGGAACCATCGGGGACACATATATCATTTATATAATCTGAGCCACAATATCCGCTCTTGCAAGGCTAAAACCAACCGTGGTGCCTATAGCCGTTATATTTTATGCAACCACAGATGACTATGCGTCCGGTGCGCCTTTACAGATTTTAGGATCCGTAAAAGCATATAACATTAACTGATTGTTTGCAATCGTCCCCCACATGCATTTATTACCTAATTGGTTGCACCGCTGTCAGGTAGGCTCATTGGATGGAATTTGTTGTGCAGTGCACAAGTTTTACTTTCGCAGTAACTACTGGTTATCATCTTATGATCTTCAATTAAATGGTTAGGTAGAATGACATATTTCATCAATTCCACCTCAAACCAAATAAACGATATGCGGTATTAAGAGGCAATCTTAAAATATCATCACCCTTTCTATAAGTCTTCAAACAACATATTTTGCAAAAACAGTAATTGCTAAAATACATTATGCAGCAACTGTGCTGTCTGCTCCCAATCTGCACTTCTCGTCTGTTAGACGCTATCTGCCTTTGCGGCATTGAAATCTTTAGATGTCTTGCAATGTAATGCAACTTATTATGCCGGACGATCCTTTTTATCTAACAATCTTCAAGGGTTGACAAGATTTGTAACTTCCTTAATCTGAATAATCTCGTATATCAAGTAAGGTTATCTTATCAGTTTCGAAATTAAACGGTAACTTGTTGTAACACACCGTCAGTCGAGTGTTAAACAGCCGTTAAAGCTCTCATCTGGGGAACAATGGTTCTCAGCAAACAATAACATATCATTTTGTGGAGGAGTCATGCTTTCAGAGAGAGCGGTGTTCCCGTTGATGGCATCGTAATCACCTACTATCGCTATTAGTAAGACAGGATCAATCAAGCTGTGATTGCTTCTATGCCCCATCTATAAAGTGTATATCTATCACTAATGTCAAAGTTAGGTGTCTAAATAATTATAAATCACATAACCAAGTTACCTATATTAATGAATTGTATAAACATTTCACCTGATAAATAATCTTAAAAATAGCAGGTTATATCATTCAAAGTCATAAAGTTCAAATTGGCATTGTACGTATAATTGGAACGATATACCACTGTTAAGTGAACAGCCTTACCTGAAACCATGTGACATATTCAGGCGATCATTGTAAATTGATAATGTCTTTACAAAATGCAAAGTATATCACTTGGTATATGCATTGCTGCAATACAAACTAAATAAAAGCGCAACCGAGAGCAAATTTCTCTTGCCTTTTAGAAGACACGTCAATAGCAAATGCTAACAAGAGAAATCAGAATATCACGCCACGCTCATTTCTTCTGTTCAAAGAAATTGCTCAGATGAAGGCCATAAAGATATGTTAAAATACTTCTAGACATTCGGTAAGACATAATTAGTATCATTTAACCAACATTGACTATTACAACACAACACTACTTCAAATCATATGCCTACATATTTGATGCGTTTGTTATTCTAATAGTGACCAAACAAGTATTGGGCAAAATCCTTCCCCGTTCTAGATGCACCATTATGATTCAAATTCAGCACTCTGTATGTATTTCTTGTGATATCCTTATGTTAACCCTGTGTGAAACACGTTGAATGGAAGATACTTTCAATGGTGTGTAGTACATTTGGTTGCAAATAGAGCAAACAATGACCTAAATATATTTAGTAAAGAATAACGCAATAAATGAGCAACATAGGAAGACGACCGATACAGAGTATATGATAAGAGTAAAGATAATCTGAAAGAGTAAGTGCGTAAATGCTCCGAGAGCTGCATGTACAGGATCCATTTATATTGATTTATAACGACCCATGATTAATAGTGTTTTTTTCTAACAACCAATCAATAGAGCGTTGCTTTATATACCGCCATTGGTAAAGTCCATATCTAACACTTCACCATAAAGTATTCTTTTTCTACATTAATCGAAAAGCCAATAATATGTACAATCCCCTTGCAACCGAATGCTGGCGGCCGAATACCGAAAACCATTGCATGGTCGTCTGATCTATTATGTCTGTGAACGCGTGTGGAATGACAGATAAATGGACAATGCAGCCATAGTGAACTGTTGAGAACGTGATGCTCTGCAGCAATAAACTAACCCACTCAATTTGATCAAGTGTGTGGAACTTTTCAATCAATAGGCTTTGTGAGAGGCAGGGCGAGATACACGCAACATTTTAGCCTAACAGATGGCATCATAAAAGTATCATACCTAAATTGGCGATGGTCTCTCAATGTATCAAGAATTGCGATTGAGTGATCGTTTGATCCATAATTTGTGCCGACGCGAGCGGAATGATAGATAGATACGACAATGCTGTCACGGTGAATAATGTCAGTAACTTGATTACTTTTAACGATATCTCGATCAGAGAGAGCTGTTTAATCCATTCAATCCAATGGATGTGTGAAAAGCAAAATGCGTTACACGCTGCATTGTATGCTGACTGCTAAACCGCAGCTAGCGTGGTGTTATTACAACGGTGGCATCGAAGTTTCCTCTAGGACGATGACGCGTGATATCTTAGTTTAATGGACAGGAATGGCAGTGGCTTAAAATCAAGCACGTAAACAATGTAATTAATTAAATCTACTTGCTTCAGTGAAATACATTATAATTTCCCAGCCCTTGTGGGAATGGGGGTGATGATTGCTGAAACATACCTGATTGTAAGCATGTATCAATGTGTATAATAATTCATCAACAATAAGGTTATTCGCCCTTGATAATACGTCCTGTAATGACTGTATGTGCACATAGTCACCGAGACATCACCCACACATGACAATCGGCTTTATTTTGTCGCAAATCAGAGAACAGATTGATGAAATGGAAGATATTGATATGCCATTCGATATCCGATACGTATTGCGAAATAAAACAATCCATTGTGTGGCATAGCGAGTAGACGGCCGTCATAGCTTGATAAGAATACTATCTTCGTCGTCTCCTCTCCCCGTATCTGCCTGGCAAAACATATTGCCTGGTCATTTGATGTCATTGACTGCAATCGGTATCTTTGTGATAAACACCCTTAGGAATGAGATCATGTCAACCACCGATATATCAAACACGCGGCTATATATTGCAATCTCAGCAACTGATATTATAGAACTAATGCGGAATTATGCGCATTAGCATGGCTAACCTTACAATGCACACAGCATCATCGTTCGGGGAATATCTTATATGCCGCCATGGGCACAAAATCGGATTGGAGTCTTGTAACTTCCTTAATCTGAATAATTTCGTATATCAAGTAAGGTTATCTTAAACGGTAACTTGTTGTAACACACCGTCAGTCGAGTGTTAAACAGCCGTTAAAGCTCTCACCTGGGGAACAATGGTTCTCAGCAAACAATAACATATCATTTTATGGAGGAGTCATGCTTTCAGAGAGAGCAGTGTTCCCGTTGATGGCATCGTAATCACCTACTATCGCTATCAGTAAGAGACAGGATCAATCAAGCTGTGATTGCTTCTATGTCCCATCTATAAAGTGTATATCTATCACTAATGTCAAAGTTAGGAGTCTAAATAATTTTAAATCACATAACCAAGTTGCCTATATTAATGAATTGTATAAACATTTCACCTGATAAATAATCTTAAAAATAGCAGGTTATATCATTCAAAGTCATAAAGTTCCAATTGGCATTGTACGTTTAATTGAAACGATATACCACTTTTAAGTGAACAGCCTTACCTGAAACCATGTGACATATTCAGGCGATCATTGTAATTTGATAATGTCTTTACAAAATGCAAAGTGTATCTCTTGGTATATGCATTGCTGCAATACAAACTAAATAAAAGCGCAACCGAGAGCAAATTGCTCTTGTCTTTTAGAAGACACGTCAATAGCAAATGCTAACAAGAGAAATCAGAATATCACGCCACGCTCATTTCTTCTGTTTAAAGAAATTGCTCAGATGAAGGCCATAAAGATATGTTAAAATACTTCTAGACATTCAGTAAGACAAAAAATTAGTATCATTTAACCAACATTGACTATTACAACACAACACTACTTCAAATCATATGCCTACATATTTGATGCGTTTGCTATTCAAATAGTGACCAAAAGTATTAGGCAAACTCGAACAATTCAAACCAGTTCTGTCCTTTTGTATTAGGGACGTTTATAGTCAGGTCTAAGCACAACCCTTTTCCCGCCATAAACGCATTAGATAGATCCATCGCGCTCATGCATATGCTTTGTGGAATAATTTATTAAAATGCACAAATATAGCAGCTTCATTTACCACAAGGGGATTAACGATCTTCCTTACTTAATTCACAGACTACTCTGGATTTAGCAGACGTTTGTATCATCAACTTATAACACGACCCCAATGTTATCACTACAACAATGCCCACCAAAATCCGCTAACCACTACTCTTAAAGGTGGTTCAATCAAAGGAAGGGGAGGGCTTCAAAAAGCTGGAATATATTGTCATTAAAATCAAATTCCCTTTTGTGCTGCTAGTAGAAGATTTTGCATAATGACTTATCAAGCTCATGTTATGCAGGGCGTTATCTTTGAACATAACGAAACAGTCTGGACATGTTGCAGACCACCTCTTCGGGGAGCGAGCATTTAACTATTCATGTTTTGTATAGACAGTGTCACCGACTTGCTTTGACATTACTGTAATGTCAGTTTACATCAGCAGCTCGCGGATAAACCACAGACGATGAGGAAAATGAAAGTTTCTTCTTACAACTCCCATTGCCAAACCGGCAGCTCAGAGCAATTTTAAATGGAGGCGATATCATTAAGTCTTGTTGCACCAATGTAACTCCTTAAGTCTACAATATTCAACCTGGCATAAAAGCTGACCATGATTGAAGAGTTCATTAGCTTGCGCTACGTAGTTTATCAAGTATAAACAGGTGCAACTGGCAATCCATGGTGAACGTTCTACTTGCTTAGTATCATACATGTTCTTGTTATGCCATATATTGATAAATGTGGTTTGTAGCGCTGGTAATGAGCGCCCCAAATGACGTCGCATCGATACCTATTATTATTTCAATGATGATACTCAACGATACCTAGCCTCGACACATAGGTCAAGGTTGTTTGATGTTCTGTAATCGCAAGTTTCGGCATCCTACTGTAGATTTTACAGTAATGTTCACTCAATGTGTGGTGAGATGCAATTTCATTGAAAGCATTTCGAAAAAGACCTGAGCGTTTCGAGACCTGAATATTTGCTCAAAATCCGCAAATATCAGGGTGAGAGGTTCAAGAATGGCTAAGGTTTGTAAACAGATTCAAAGATACTGCCAACATGCACCGCTCGTTTATTGTGCGCTTTTGAAACCATCACAACTTATGGAATATCGCCCATGAGAACTCTCTACCCTAGCGGAGACCCTTTTTATACAACCCAATCATGCCACATTCCCAATATTTCTAAACCGATCGATTCAGTTCATAGATGTTAATACGACAAGGAATCAAACCGCATTGATAGCTCCATTAATAGGCATTTACCAGATAAATTAGTTTGACAGACGTTTCTTAGCCATCAAGCATTTCTAAAAATGGCGGCAGTCAGATGTGAAAACTAATTTGTTATCGAAAATCGACAGAAAAAAACGAAAAGAGAGAAAAATACGTTGCTACTTATATGTATGGGGTATTTGAAAAGCTTGATATACCATTTGCTCCCTGATTTGCCGCCTCCCAACCCCCCCCCCCCTCCCATTAAGAGTTCACGGATTTTATGGGAATAAATAGTGAAA
Organism: Urechis unicinctus; assembly: GCA_034190875.2. Taxonomy (NCBI): domain Eukaryota; kingdom Metazoa; phylum Annelida; class Polychaeta; order Xenopneusta; family Urechidae; genus Urechis; species Urechis unicinctus. Next base: position 68,736,446 of record CM067343.1, on the reverse strand, counting down.
CAAAAGTGATAAGTGACAGCCAAGTCATTTTGTTTTATATACCAATAGAATGCTTCAAAAAGACACACAACCCAGGGAAGTCGGACAGCTTATGTACAAAATAAGATATGCCAAAGTTAAATGTGCCGCTAACCTAAATGATTGCCGCGTAAATAGCAAAGAATATTCATGATCACAGACATCAAATGGTCGCCTATGTGAGCAGTAAACACAGCTTTATTTCTAAGTATTTGACAGGTGCTATTTTACGCCTTTAGTGCTCGATATATCAATAAAAAGGTAAATTCATCCGGCAAACCAATTGTTGGCAGCCATTAGTATAACCTAGAGCTCCTTGAAGGGTTAACTTCCTAGCTTCCCCGATAAGCTCCATTCATGTTGACCATTCATGTTTGCTCATGTTCGCTGCTTGTTATCACCCTGTCAAATCGCTTGTGCTCCGCTACATATTGCAGAGATGTTATGTTTGCATAGCACGTTATGTTAGCGTAACGTCAGACATGTCTGCCATGGAGAGTAGAGGATGAAGTAGAAAGTTACCCGCAATACCTTTAGATTATTTGTCGACAAGCAATGGCGGCAACTATATATTCAGGTGTCGATAGCATTTCAATCCAATCGTCGTCATCAATTGGGCAGTGGTTAGTTCATGTCTCCTTTTTAGTGTTCTGTTCACCTACGATGCTATCTTAGTTTAATGCATAATCTTATGATTCAGTATTCATTAATAGAATATTTGATGAAGTTTACTTCTAGAACCTTCCCTAGATTGATCATTTTTACTGACTACAGTAGGATAGATTAAGTGCGATACAATATCATTCGAGGCTATTCATTTGAAATCAAGTCATATCCATACAAAAGCCAGGTGCAATAGACATGCAGATTTAGGTTTCGGCACGGGGGTAAGAGAAATAATAGTATTTTGTCCCCGTTTTATAACATGATAACCCACTATGAGCAGTAATAAAAGTCGCTTAATACCCCATCCTTCTGTGCACTTTGTCTTGTTATTTACACTCACAACAAGCTTGCTGACTTAAGAATAATCTTTTTGCTTAGTAGGAAAGCTTGCAGTACCAAGGCACTGGCTGTTATTCCGGATGCTCTCCCAATTAAGTGTTTTACTCTAAACAAGTGATGTACTTTCGATGCATACGTTTCTTATCTCGGCACATGCCCTGTCAGATCAATCACTATGCGGAGCTCGCCCATTAGGTATGTCAATCTGGACGCAACTGAAAACCAATCGTATATTTCCAATTTCGAGACATTAAATGAATTGAACATTAAGTGACATAAAGGTGAAGTAATACAGGCGTGCTTAAACGAAATGAGTTGGTAATAAAACGTTAAACCTTTCTTGAAAGTTATAATAAATGAATCAGTACACGCTGTCTTATTCTGCCAATGATTTGTTGTAATGCAAGTCCGCAAGTTATGCAATATATGCTAGTCATTACCGCACGACATATAAATCAATGAAAGATTCAAGCAGTATGTAAGGCAATTAAGCCATCCAATATCTAAGACATAAGTAGAATACGACTATACAATTGCAAAACGTTATGGCTAATTTATAGAAGAAGTTTTATAACGACATTTATCGGTGTTCTATGTGTTTTAATGATCGCATATTTGTATAACAGATTACAAACTAGACCTTGCCATTAATAGATAATACGATATACTATATGCCAGTTTCAGTAAATTATACCCTGATGTTAATTGCCTTCCTGTTGGTCATGCTTTAATCAGCACCATAGTTGCAGAAGGAGTAAAACTCCGGCATGTACGTTGGTGCTGGTATTTTAAGTGATGTTTGAATAAAGTTAGTACACTTACAGATTAGCCACTGTAGAATCAAAGTGAACTGATTTTCTGGAGCTATCAATGCTTTATGGAACAGGAGTAAATCACACCTGGTTGAATCATATACCTTTGGTTAATCAATGTTTTCTTAATCAACCCTGTCACTGCTCGTCTAGCAGATACGCGGTCTTTCTGAAGTCATTTGTCACACACATTGACGCATCGTCACCGGTGACTTATTCCAATCCATCAAGAACGTCAAAGCCTTGTTACACATGCTCCGAAAAAAAGTTATACCACGCGAAGTCAAACAAATGCCATCACATTGGGCTTAACACTAAGGTTTGAATGAACAATGCTTTTGATATAGGTGAAAAGATTCACGCATGTAATGAGAAACCGCGAGTTATAATCCGCTACGAGGCGCCACGGAGCAATGCGGTCTCTCGTCTGCTTCCGTTGGTCTAATACACACGGTTTATGTAGAAGATTGAGTACTATGTTATTTTTCAACAAAACCTTTCGTGTTATATCGTTAATATTCTTCGATAAAAATCAATACTTATGGATAAGTCCGGCCGTCTGACCATACAGCAATTGACAATAGAGCTGAAGAAGCGAAATGCGAAGCTTAGCAGACGAAAAAATTCCCTAATTTATAGGTGAGTTGTAATCGTTTGCTCGATCTGTTCCTTTCTTATTAATTGTTTTATGCTATTGTGTCTACCCTTTGATCAGATAATTTGTTGCAGTTGTTTTATAACTAAAAAGAATACCGGGTTAGTATTTCCTACCCTCACCCCTACCATTTCTACCCAGTTAAATACAAGCAGAAGCCAGGGTATGTGGATTATTTGGAAACGGCTTGCAATCGCCACATGTAGAACCCAGTCAATACAGTTGTGGTTTATTGAGGTGCTGCCATCTTTTCTATTGAGGTGCTGCCATCTTTTCTGCAGGCTTGAAGCTTATGGTCGCAGCAAATTCAATGGAGTAGAAGACGTTGGCCAGGGGAAAAAATCAACACACCTGAAAGAACCAAGTATCATCCTGATTAATTCTTTGAAGGCTTACCTGTATGTACCAATGTATTGTTATTACTGATATATTATCAGTTATGAATGATTACCAGTAAGAATTGTATCTCATTACCTCTGTATATTTTCGAGTAAGTCAAGTAAGCCAAGTTGAATATGCTCGTGCGTTATAAGTTTAATGTGTTTGTGTATCATCAGGTTTCGGGACACCTTGCCACCTCGCGTTGATATGGCCCAGGTGGTTGCATATATCGCTTCCTGAATAAAGAACTAACCAAAGATACAAACGGACTTTATGCGGAAGGATTCCTCAGCTCGGTGCGAGCTACCTCGGATCTTAACTGACCAATATTTCATTAGAGGTGAATGTTGTGCGCAGATGAGAAAGTCAATGGAGAATGAGGTTGATGTGGTTCTCTGCATCCATGGCGTCACCAAAGAGTGCCGGTGTGATTGTGGTGCTGGTTGTGGCCCAGATGCATACTGTAAGCACGTGTGTGCTGTGCTCTGTGCACTTGTAGATTATGCAGATCCGACCTTTCAGAGAGATTTATATAATATCACACCCTAAACGGCACATACGTAGATACATTTTATATTCTCTCGTCCACATTTTACAAGCATTGCAAATCACGTAGGGCAGTAATGGGGACAATTCATCGCCGAAAGTTACATTGCATATAAAAAAAGATTATGTCTGAGGAAATCTGGACCTCACAGAGGTTCATTGAATCCATTTTCGTCAGCGACGCGCAGCGCATTGACAGTTGCCCTAAACAATTCGCCACTATCTATATAACATGACAGCATGACGTAGTGCCGACTGCAAAAATTCTTCGTCGAAGTGGAACAAAATGGAAACGAATATTGTGTAGTTACGCGTCAACCGTGAAGTAATCATTAACTCCCGGCCGAGCGTGCGACCGCATTGTTCTGTGTCTCTCATTAAATGTCCACTTCTTCAGCCATAAATCGACCAATTACGCCAAGTAAAAGCTGTAGGTACTGGCATTATCTGTTACCAGCAATTTATGCAGCGGAAGAAGATCATTAGTTGCGGTTAAAGCATGGGATCCATAGCCCGATTCCGCGCACAAAAGTGATAAGTAATGAGGGTGTTTCAGTTCAGTATAACAGAAACAAAACACAGCACGGCCACAAAGAATGTTTCATTTTTTGCATCATATCTAACTTCATTCACGATGTAGCTTAGCGTTATTTGCGGCTGAGTACCAATGTCTTGCAGGCGGAATATTATTTGAGTTAGCTGCAAAATCGAATGGCGACAGTTTCTGGTCCGGAATGTGTTTCTATTCATAGAAGACCAGTTTGAACAATGTCTACTAGCACAAGCTGGCCAGCATAATATGGCATACGAGGAGTTATGCACAAAAGTGAAACGAAATATCATTGTCCATACTCGAGGTGTGCTATCCATTGGCGTTATGCATAAACTTGTCTTGTCCATGAATGTGAATATAATTCAACAGAAACTGCTGTGTCGCGACTTGCCATTGGATGTTTTGAGTTTTAGGCAAAACTTAATCAAGTCAGATATATCCTAAACAAGTAACAAAGTGGCAGATGAATATATTCTTGGGTGCCACTTCTACAAATCGTCCTTATGTCTGAAGGCAAATCAATCACAGTCTGAATAACCTGGCTGAGGGAAAATATGTTGTACAAATAGCAGTGTCATCCAATAACGACATGCAATTAACCCTCTTTGCTGTGCATAACGAATTTGCTTTAGTCAACCGAGCAGAAAATAACAAGATCGAAATGCATCAGCATAAACCATATCTAAATGCATCAGCGAAGTATTTGACAGCTAATCAGGGAGCTAAAGAAATGCAGTTCATGGCAACATATTTCTCTTATGGCATTAAAATCCCTTGTACGTAAGTTCACATTTTTCACGTGAATATTGGCAGCCAAGTCATGCTTTATTCACAGCGGATGCATTCATCTTTTTCAGCGCGCGTGTGTACTGGCTGCCAAACACCCTTTGTTCTTATGTGACCTTTATTTTAGGTCATTTTAGCAAGTTATAATGTCGAATGTATGTTTATTCTCATAGCCATGGTTGTGCTTCGGTAGATTTAGCTGGTCACGAATGATCAAACAGTTTATGAGACCCTTAAGCCAACCAGCTGCCATTTTCATGTGAAGATTGGCAGCTTCATTCATAGCGGATGCATTCACCTTTTTCTGCGCGCGTGTGTACCGGCTGCCAAACTCAATATGCAATATGGTCTAACAAAACACCCTTTGTTCCCATATGAACTTTATTTTAGGTTATTTTAGGAAGTTATAATGTCGAGTGTCTGTTTATTCTCACAGCCATTATTGCGCGTCGGTAGGTTAAGCGGTCATGTTGCATTCTCAATCTAGGGTACTGTCCGCTTTTTCAATTAAGCACGATTCCCGTGATTAATGTCTCTTAGAGCATGACGCAACTGCTATAGCTAGAGGCGGCTGGACCAGTCACTAATAGTTTCTTTTAATAGACCTAAAGTTGATACTGCCACCTAACTTACTGTAGTTATGGATAACCATGTTTCGTGCCTAATCCTTTTCTGGCATGTATTCCGCCACCATTATTCCGCTTCACTAACGAAATAAATCAATAATTGCAATGACGTAAAACCTAATGTTTCACCGTTTTATATTCCATTACATTTCTATTATGGGTGTTGCAAACGGTTATTTCGGTGTTTCCAAGATTCTAAGCTTTTAGTCGTATTCGAGATATCTCACATGATCAAGCAGATGTTGTGGTGGACTTAATCCCCGAGGGAAGGTCAGGTATCCGATTTTAATGGGCTGTTATTATCGAAAGCACAATGAACACCTATATAAGCCTCACCTCTCACTGGTGTATCGTGGTGATCACACAAAACAAATATAAACCTTGAGGCAATCATGCGTAAATATCACCACAGAGTATCGTATATGATGATAAGTCCCCTCTCGGTTGGTAACGAATGATAAAAAACAGTTAATGAGACCCTAAAGCCAACCGGCTTTCATTATAACGCCTAATGATCAAAGAGAAAGTGATTCATTACTTCGCACACCGAAAGGCTGTCAACGTAATGCATTTTAATGGGACGTTTTTTATGGCATAATGTTGTGATGATTCCTGTATAAGTTGGCTTCCATCGCGATTTTAATTTTATATTTCGGTAAATCAGCGGTGTTCTGTCCACATATTAGTACCCATATCAAATTTATTTCACTTTAAATGCTGAAGAAATGGAAAGCAATTTTAATTTGCATCTCAAGCGTCAATAATAATTTAAGTGAAAACACGGGAGGCACGACCAATGAGCTGCATTGTCTGACGTTGTATTTATAACGAAATCCACTAAAAGTGATCAATATATTCATGATCAGTTGTGGATATAGCCATTTATATCAATAGGTTTTCCTTTTATTCAATGTCCATTTTCATCGAAACAAACCAAACCGACTATGCTTCACATGCCACAAAACGGCACTCTATGCCGACCGCACAATCAAGTCAAACCCAGTGAAGGCAAAGTTACTTACACTCAGATTAAATGTAATGCGTACAGATAATACTAGAGTGCACCATTTGCTTTTACCAATTCCCTAATTGTAGCCATTTGCCAACATTGCGACATTCGTTGTCTCAGATTAAAAAACAACTAACATTTAAATATAAATGACGGGTAAATTAATTTAGAAAACCCCGTTTCTTATTAATGATATGGTAACACAGAGGCGCTTCCGATCCCTGCCAAACATTTCATAGCAGGTACATACAAGACGCGAATACGAGCGTTAAATGTTTTATTTAGTCATTGTTTTATTTGAGTCATGCCTCTTAGAGATGTTATGTTACACACGTCACTTTACTGCTTAGGGTAAAATGTTGTCAATTCCTTGTCCTCTGACCGGTGATATTTCCTCTAACGTAAAATGATCGAGCTCAGAATTACAGATTGTAGCAGCAATAAGAAATATATCTCCATGACATATTAATGATTGACAAATGAGGGTGGATGGCGTTCTGTGTGTTACCGCTGATAAGCAATCAATCACGAACATAGTGCAAACCCGAATTGTCAATGCTAACCACGATTTACAACAAACACAAACTGCCCATTTAATTTGATGTCTTTCATACAATATGTAATACTAATAAACACCATGGCAAAATTGTTAAACAATTGCTTCCTGCTTTGGAAAGTAAGGGTAATGTCTGGTTGACTTACACCAAGAAATCCATACACAAATATGTTTTCATATAACAAAAAGTGAGGGTAACTATGTTGCAAAAAGCGCAAAACAGGAAGCCGAGCAATGGTGGATCTATAAGGTAAGTTATCAAATCAAGTAAATGTATGGTTTCGGTTGCAAAAAAAGAGAGTATCGAAAATAGCATCAGTTTTCATATTTCCATTGTGCCGCGAACTCGATGTCTAATGACTTCATGACCAGTAGTTGCATACCCGCGTGACCCAGAACTTTTCAGAATGGCACCGTTTAGTGTGGTGGAGTCGTAACGGCCCCTAGATATATGGCTGGTTATTTTCATTGAGTAATCAAATGTTTACTGACTACACAGGATATTCAAATCGGAACTTTCGCACACCAAGCCCAGATTAATCAGAATCAATGACACTGGCACTCACGGATTCAGTGTTACCGTGGCTCTCACAATAGTTTATGCAGCAAGCTCTCTAAAAAGATTTATATCACCGTCACAAGTTCTTTTCAATGCGTCTGGAAATTCATTGATAAATCACTAAAATTTCCATCCGCAGTTTATCTTCAGCAGAACTGAAATACACCAATGCATCAAGAAATTCAGTGCTCCATCCGTGCCATTAAATTTAATTATGTGTCCGTGATTTAGTGAGAGGAAACATTTCACAGTGATTTTATTCTGCGTTATACAGTTAGAACAAACACGCACTAGATGTCCATAGGAACTTATTAACTTACTAGCGAAAGCAAGTCATGCACCACGCCTACAAACTTAGCTGCAAAACATCTACCTCAACCAAACATTACAACTGCCACTGCAGTATATTTTTACTAATTCACTCAAATCAGAATAGACAGAAACAGAAAAATTTTCCGGTCTGCTGTTGTTTGCAAATCAGCTACTATCAGCTATCTGTTTTTGCCCGGCACTGTATATGGTTATATTACCATGGTAACTTCTCTTACTACACTAAATAGCGGTTAAAAAACAATGCATGTACGTGCTGTTCACCAAGTAAGTAGCAAAAATACACCACTGTCTTTGTGTACTCTCTAACCTCGTGGTTACTAGTCAACGTGTTTTCAGACTGTTGTATTGAGATTATGATTTATTAATATGAAATTGTTGTATAAACCTCCGCATATAGCCGGATAGATCGTCGCCGCCACTTCATTCAAGACTGATACTTCAATCACAATTAGTTCAATACTCAGGGCTGAAGTATCTATGTTCCACAAAATGTCTCTGCTGCAAAACCTGATACCTAAACAGTTGTAAAGGCTGTTAAACAATTACAAAAGCTTGGGTTAATAAAGTCTGTGGCACCTTTTGAAAATGTACGGCATGATCATTACTATCGAACATTGCTGTCAAATCGAAGACCCGAACGTCATAAATTTAGGAGAGCTGTTAATTACTCAGACAAAAGGCAGCATTATCCAAGTTTGCCCGAGCAGTTCTTAATATAGAGAGTGAACAAGAAAAATGTCGCAGAATATGGCACACTATGGCGACTCATTCGTAGAACGAAAAGCCAGGCAGTCGCTATTTATGAACAACATCCGAAAAAAGCAATCTTCGTTTAAACAAATAACCCTACCGGCAAGGATGTAGCCCGAAACATACCATTAGCACCCATCCGTTTTCAGCGAAAGAAGCATCTCCATGCAGCAGACACTAGTATTGAATGGTGATTTACGTCGACATCACAATCTGCCGGTTGATATTGATAACAATCGACGCTTTCACATCTCATGTAGGTTAACATAAAATGGGTGACCTTTAATAATGCATTTATTCGGGGGGCCAATATATATCGATGGTCATCACTGGTGAAACAAAGTGATGAAAACAGTTTTGCTTTCAATCCTCCGTAAACATTGTTTACTATCCACAACCACCATCGCTACATTCTCTTCCTAAAGCTTTATTGTTTAATGCAAATGGAATACGCCACGTCATTTATGATCTACGGTGCTTTGTGGATGAGAAGCATATGGTAAATATTTTGCTTGTATGGTAGAGACTGCATTAGGACACCAACATTATCGTACTGTTTGCCGGGATTATTTTTATGGGAACGATATTAATCATTCAAAATAAGAGGTGATACTAATGGCTGGCATACTTGCAGAGACATTAATACATTAATGGGGTTTGTCTAACTGAGGAACTGATGTGCGATGGCTATAGGACGGATTCATCTACGTGAGAGGCTTATATGCTGAGGACCATTCATACCAGCATCACAAACCTCCGTCATCATATCTATGTAATGCCGCTGTTATAACAAAGGTAATTTGTTAGTCTAGGCTGAGTTTTGTTTCGATCCCCTCACAGCAACTCCATTTACCATAAGAGGATTACTACTGCCGTAGAATACATATACGACCGTGTTTACTCGTTTATTTTATGCATTTCACCGCAAACTAAACGGGATTGTACTCTCTCAGCTGACGGCACAATCGATATATGCACTCTATATAGCAATGTATGTTTGAGTATGTGCGTGTGCAAAATGAAGAGTAAATGATAAAACGCCAGCATTTACTTTGACATAAATCAAATAGACGATAATTATAACACTGAATATGATTCAATTTAAATGAGCGATGGTTGTGTGCACCCTTGATACGCACAAATTAATATGAAATATCGGAAATGTCGGAATAGTGTAATCAATATATGCTAAAATTACTTTCTGTGTGGAATTGATTGGTAGCAGAGAACACACGTTTACAACAAAAAGCATTTCGAAAAGTTGTGCTATCCCAATTAGTGTTTAAACTAAAACAAACACTATACTGATGTGTACGATTTAAGTTGCCTATCACACGGTTATAGGTACTTTCCTGAAATCAATACATAATGTGATCAACAAATTAAAACCGGTACAATAACCGTCGCACCTGATCAGCTAAGGCCAAAATTTGATTAATATATGTCAGTTCAAATTAGCGCGCCCGACAAAACGCTGCGGCAGCCATTATCTAGGTCAGGCCAAGGCGTGTGACGTCAGTAACGTAAGCCCGTTCTCAGAGACGCAGGGAGTTCCCCGTTGTCCAAGGCGCAGCAGTGACATCGCTGGTGTCTTTTTACTCTTCATCGGAGACGGCTGAATCGCTCATTTCTGGTAAGAATCTGCAAGGAGAAATTTGCTCTTGCGAGGTAACGATTGTCTGCTAATGATCTTTGCCATCCCATGTCTCTTCGTCGCTCTCCTGAAGTGATAAAATAGCGAAATTACCAGCAGCCATTTAGTGCTAATCGTAGCGCAGATCGCGCCTCGCACCGAAATCAATGCCGGAGCGGACGTCACGCGGAAGCAATTAATTATTCATGAGCTCGTCGTCTCGATACGCCGGGTTCATCTTTAAAGTCAAATTTCGATCCGAAAGCGCGCACTTTGACGACGGATACATAGACACAATAAGTACTTCTGGGTTTTATTTCCGTAATCTGGCGACAAAAATTACATGATTTTTCGTGCGATAGGTATTTTAAGCTTAGGCTGCTGCGATAATGGACAGGCTGCCGTAATACAACGGATCCTGTGATATGAACATTTAACTTGTCTGATAAAAACATTTTAACAAGCCGTGGAGATAATTGTAAGTTATCTGACCATTGGAGTGTTCAATATAATATGTCGGTTTAATCTAATATATGATTAGATACTTGAAAGGATTCGTTTCCAGATGTAACTGATGAGTAACAGAGAACGACCTGTAAACTGACAAAGCACCTATAAAATATGAGATACCGAAATAGCTGTCGAAATTATTCTGCATCGTTGCACGAATAAAGCTACACGAATGAAGCTAAGACGTAATACAACAAATCCTATTTTATGAAGCTCTGTTATGTTTCAATAAGCCGCGTAGATTATTGCATGCTTAATTGGCTAGCATTGCGATAGAACAATCAACATCAGTAGCTCGAGTGTTTTCATAAACTGTTACCAAGTGAACCTCAACTTCTGCTAGCAAAATTATTAACAGAGGTGCTATTATGGAACTAGTCATTTCAAATCAACAATAGCTTATAGTGTAAGATTGCTTGTGAGATTTGATAGACATAAAGGTAAAACGGCGTTGCAACTATAACGATAGATAATAGATGGCCTCATTGTCGGCTGAATGCTAAACAGGGTTCTCCTACATGTGTTACCGCATTTTGTGACGATAGCCAAACATTGATTAACCACTGTTCAAAACCTTGAAATATATTGCTGCCTGTAGTAAATAGTGACTATCATTACCCTTGCGTCATGCATCTTCTGCAGCTTTTGTCGACATGGTATTATACACCTTTGTGTGGTAGACGGATCTATGGCTCTTCGTGTCTGTTCTGAGATCTCGTAAAGATCGGATCCCTGATTGAGATTATGTTCTTACTTTGAGTACGGTACTGATACCATAATTCTAGCTACTTGCCATTAAGATGCGAAAGATTGTTCTTCCTGAGGTACGGAGAGACAAAAAATATATTTTGATGCGGTTATGCCATGTGTGTGGTTGTTTGCAGTAATAGTCGCACGCAGTGGACATTGTTTTCAATCATATTTTTTAAAACTGTTCTTAGTTATGTCAGTTCTGGATATTTACAGCAGTAGATTGAGTGTTTGCTTTGCCTTAGCAATGAGTAGTTTCTGGCTAGCCTGCAATACTGTTATATATACTCCGGCCTAAGACGCCTGTCGCATAGGCTCACTATTCACGTTCTCTGCATTATCAACCAATTACTGGTTATAAACCAATTACTGTCGGTACGATCAGGCTTGACCGCTCTTCCCGATGATGATTTCATCAATCCCACCATTAAATTGTTGAACCCGGAGCTGTCATTTTATCCTGGGTGTATGCTGCGTTTGTACCTTAAACTTACTCAAGCCAGATTACAGTTTCATTAAAAATGATTAACTAAGTTGTGATCAGCGTATCCTCTCCTCATATTTCTGGTATAACCCGCAACAAGTGAATTACCAGAACAGTAGTCTTACTGCACATCCTGCATATCAAGTTGTTATGCCTCAATAAGTCCTGTTTACAAGTGCATAATTGCGGATCATAATTATTAATTTGCTTTACCTATCGAACACAAAGGCCCAGTGCTGCTCATGTACGGATGCTTGCTTAAAGCTAACGGTTATATCAAGCCAAATCATTAAGGAAAGGGATATTAGATATGTAGACTGGGGGAGATAACGTTCATTGTAGCAGCTAAAATGCAAGTTGACATCAGCGGCACCTGGAGGTGTCTACCCATGAATAACGCATATGGAACGTTGTGTAAACCCATTATTTTGCGACACTATGGTGACGTCAGCGCAAAGACTGTTTCAAACAGTCTTTTTTACGTACGTATGATCGGACATGCAGGTTCTGGTAAACGTTTTACCATGTCATTATATTGGCGCTTGGTAAAGGAGGAAATGGTAGCACATACGAAAACTTATACACACTGGGCTTGCGCTTATGCAGAAGTAATTTGACAGCTGCAATGAATCATTCGTAAACATCCCTTATCGTCCAAATGTTTAAGTTGTAGATTAATGTCACTAGAATTTCAACGTATACCTGAGACTATCAGAGGCTCATCTCTAAGCTACCCATTGAGCAATCTAAATAAGACGCTCTGTTGAGCTTGATGAAATCTACTTTATCCGATTATTCTAATGCTGTCATGCACAGGCCCATTATCTAGTTTCGCTTGAATAGTCGCCTTCTAAGGCTGCCATACACAAGTTCTTTTATTTTCTAATTGCTTAATTAGCATGCGATGCTGTCTGTGTAGCGAACCCGATGCATATGGCATTTGTTGCTTGAATTTCTTAGAAAGCACATGAATGAAATAAACATTCTCTTTGAATAGTCGCCTCATATTGCATGACTAAAGAAGACCGTATTGACGCGTGGTTATTCGTCAGCATTTCTCGTATTGTCGTAGTGTCATGTGCCGAGACGCAAACAAGAGCAGTGTTAGAAGCCATTATTGTTATTAAATTAAGAACATTCTTTTGGCATCATAATGTGGATAATTACTAAGATCAACCAAATAAATTAAATACTTTCAAATAATAGATAGTTTAGATGATGAGTCTTGCATTTAAATGGCATCGGTTTATTCGAATAGCGCTGAAAATGACTTGATATGACATCTGGTCGCCACATGGACGAGGATGAGTGTGACTTCTCAAGACTTAAATGTATCAATCTCAGTGTGGTCTATCACACCAAAACTACAGTACGTAACTATCTTGAAATGTTAAATCTTATGTGTAATGAAGCTGAATGTCGTTAACGTGGATGTATATCAGTTTACCCTTAATGTGTTAATCAGACATGTGCCAGCATCCACTACTCGCAGTACTACCATCAGACATGTTGATTTAATATATACCCGAGCCGTTTGTAGAAGACGATGTGGCCAAGCGCTGTTGTTCAAGATGCTGTTCTTATATTGCTTGCCTGTCTAATGTTTCGTCGGTTATATACATATGATCAGGTACAAATGCTTACTGGCTCTCATTTGCGCTGTCAGATTAAATCAATCTAATTGTGAAGCTCGCTTAGCTATCATATCAATCAGGTAACAAATGGACTCCATTACAAATGTTAGCGGAGAATATTGAAGATAAGCAGTGATCAGGCTCCAAACGATTGAAATTTGATTCGTATAGCTCTCGTGCATGGTGGAGCAAATGAGATAGCATTAGTGGTAAAAGCATACCATTAGCGCTCACACATGGAAGCTTCTTGCTTTCGAGCAATTGCAGCGTCCGGATGCAGGACTTGGCATACCAAGGTGTAACACGGCTGCAATCAAGATGTCAGGCACGCTTATTGGTCACATCTATCTCACTTCAGCCTGCTTATGTTCTAGCCATCCCTAATTATTATTGTCTTGATGTTGGATATACGACTTGTGTGTAATTGTTGCGCACAGTATGTCAGGGAAATGAGGCATATTTGCGGTCACAGTGAATCGTGCAGTCATTAATTGCTACACTTGGTGTCTCGATATTGGCCGCACTCATTAATTGCTTTTCCCTAATCGCTCGCTTAACCCTCAGCTAGCTTCTAGCTCTTCTTGTAACAGCCGCGATTCCGCCTCTGTTGGCGTGAACATATCTGGTGAAGATTAATACTAACATATCCAACTATACAGTGTTGTGTCTGTTTGAGTTATTTCTCCGCTCGACGAGCAGGCTAGGAATACTGCATAATCAGCGTGGTTGGGAGCTTGAAAGTCGAACTCACGTCAAAGTATTGCCGTAACTGTTGATACTGAAGTCTGAAGTATAATTTATATCAAATGACTTTACTCTCGTGTGTAAAGATACACTTTGCACCAATTCGTAGCGAGGGCCACATTCGACAGCAGTGATGCCTTCGGGATTAATTAAATTTTCAAAAGTATTTTCGTTGATGAAAATCTCAGGATAAAACGTACCTCATTCACACAACTCCTTCTTGACTTTCATTGCTAATTAACTGAGCGGCTGTTCTACATTGGTTCATTCTAATGTACACCATGTTGCAAAAAAACACGAAACTTCATCATGAAGGCTTTATCGCCGGCGTGAAGAGATAGAAGGGTGAAAGGGGTAGTATGCTTCAATTGGGGGCTGTTATGAAGTAAAATGATTCGTTTGAAAAACGCGTATAAGTCACTATATTTGTAAATGTTGCATTTAAGTCAAACTTATATAGTCTTATTGCATTAAGACCGATAATTTGTACAACGTTTCATAATATATAGTAATCTATAGAAGTCGATGCCGTTATGTTCGATCAAAAAGGTCGTTATGAATTATAAATCTGCATATGACGCGCATGCTCTGTCCAGAAAGTACGCCATTATCTAATTAGCATGAAAAAGATTGATACGTACCAGTGTAAGTTACTCTTTATATCAGGCGGTTTCCAGTTACTCTTCTTTGTTAACAACTAGTGTTAGTAGCTATAGAAGTATTAGTAGTTGTAGTGTAGACTACAAATACACATAAACACGAATGTACACGTGATATTTGGGTGTAGTTACTAATAAGTATGTAGAGCATGGAAATTAGGATATAGAATAACGCAGTATTAATTCAGCTGAAAACGATTATATCTCACATAATAACACGACGAAGCAACGACTCATGTGTTAGATGAACGGAGTCGTGATGCGAGCTGTTATGGATTGAATTGCAATAACTTAAGGTAATCCAATTCCGTTTTGTTTGCAAATGTCGTGAACCATAGAATAATAAATAGTTCATAAGTGCTTCGTAAGAAATATTGGTGTCTCCTTATATGTTTGACCATTATACAGCAGGGTATTTAGGACACAACAATGGCAAAGACTTACTGAGATGCTATAGTCGGGTTCCAAGATGTCAGTGGGCGTGAACTTATACCATATATGATCACACCATTCCAAAGTTAAAATTCGATTATGTTATGTCTGCTGTACCATCAGCTCTTGCGTGGCCATGGAGCGGGGTAGCCACAGGGGCGTTCACATACAGCCCGATACACGCGCACATGATGATAACTGCAATTATAATGACACAAAGTCTAGCAGATATGCGACGAGGCGATCGCAGGTGGTTTCAACCTACAAAAAATATTACATGAGTTATTGACGGTGGGCTCTAAAGGCTTGCAGATTATGTCAAGCCATCAATGTTGCTGCTATAAAAACTATACTCCGATTCTAGATTGGCATTCTCGTTCATGATGCAGAAATATAGCGAATATATGTATTGGCACTTAAGTTCTACGATTCGAGTGCCTCACCCGTAGTTGTACAGCTCGATATCAGAACAGAACTGCTTGATGCGCCAAGTGTAAGGCAACACAAGAGCCAGTTCTTAGCGCGCACTAAAATTGGGCAGCTATGAATGACAAATAACAGCAATAGTCACCGCATATGATAGTCTAATGTTGGTCATGTATACTGCTTCCAAACGCCTTAACATCACAACTTACTTTATACAATGCGTAATCTGAAATATAAGCCGATAGAATATGTACCGGTTATCAGCATATGATACCGAATGTTCACCCAGACCGTGTGCAATGAAAACGCGATTCATGGCTGCCCTAAAAAACAGTATTGTAGGCGATGTTAACTAAAACTGCACCAGTAGTAGTGGTCTTGGATATTTAAATTGTGTATTCTTGCTGCTTAATAGCATTATCGCCAGATCAAAACATAGCAAGCGCATGACGTCATTAACGCCACCTACGCAGCTGAAACTGAGCTATTTGGCGTATATTAGAATTTACCAAACTGCATCTGTTCCATAATACATACACCTGTGTTTTCACAAAGCATATACAGAGTAATGTTTCACGTTAGCATCTATATAATTCGGCTGACTGTACCTAGCATTAGCACTTGTAAGTTGTGGGCGGCTTTCAGAATATCTAGCCAGAAACGAAACATTGACGGACTCGTTATCATTCACCTAATTCGATCTTCGTTCCGAATATACCTGGTCATTAAGGGATCATATCCTTTGCATGATTACATTGTCTGTCGGTAACATGCTTTGCTGATTAGTTCAGCATGACTAAATATTTCGTGGTTGTTGTTGGTGATACATTTATTCCCTATATGGCTACAGTATGCAGAAGAAACTAAATATATGTTATATCTAACTAACGATTGTGGCAATTAAGTACAGTTTATATGTCTAGAGTTCAAAGCCACACTTCTTGCACTGAATGTGAAGCTAACATAAATCTTGCTGACATGAAATAAGATTTGGGATTCTGTTGTTGGTTTGAAATAGCAACAAAATATCCATAAACTTCAAGCTTATCCAATTTCGTCATATGTGCTGACTTCATACAAAACAGCCATGGTGCTTGACGGAAATGTGGACAGTTACAAACACACAGATAAGCGAATACACGACAGTAATAGTAATTGCAATGACATAAAGTAAATTTCATGAATGTCAAGGAAGCTAGACTTAACGAGACCGACGCTAGTGTCCATCGTTTAGAAGCTGCAGAGTGATGATGTATTCTCAGCACCATGCTCCCTGGGGTGTCATACGATAAACAGTTGAGGGTTTGTTCTGAGTGCATCTTAAAACTGCCCAGGCATTTCAATATCTGCAATAAAAACTATCCGCCGATTTTAAATTGCTACTCTCATCTATGAATTGAACCACTTTTATTATCGCTCATAAATATCGCAAAGTGTGGTGTAGCCGTTTTGCTGAGGGCGCACTTATGGAGAATCAGTTTAGATGGATTATATCGTTTTCAGTAAGTTCAAGGGTTTCCGCATGAAATAATCATCCAATTCATACAATTATCATAAACAGGTATCACTCTTGCGTCAATGGTCTCCGAAATAAACATCCTGTGAACGCAAAACAATTTTAGTTACGTCAGCAAATAGCACCCAGGCCGGCCCGAATATAAGTGGTGAAAGCATAAATAGCTTTGGGTTTCATCTCTATTCTAGACTATGTGTAGTTATTCATATTAATTTGGAATCCAATATTGCTCTACTTGTCGGTTGTAAAGGCACTGCCTCGGGCGATGATTTCAATCACGCTTCGTGTTTTGGTGGAAATGTGTCAGTTAAACGTAACGCTTGGAGCATACTATTTCAGCATTAAAAAGATATTCATTATTCAGATCAGTAGACAGAGCGTCAGCTACTGGTTTAGCAGTCATTTCAATGTCAGTTTCCATTAACAGCTCATGCATCAGCATGAGATGAAGCGACATAAAGGTGTCAGCTTATGAATAATACATATTCTATCTTTGGTCATGATACACAAGAGGGAAAGTAATGTCACGTAAATGTGACCAATTGGCTTGGTCTGCTGAAGTATATCGTGTCACATGTGACTGTGCCATAAGCGTACACGCCAGTGGTTATAGGAATATCCATCATATGTGCATGAAGCTCAGCGATAACCTACCAATTACACCGTTGAGACAAGCACGTATCAACGTGAGCACAAGCCGTAGACAATAAATAAGTCAACTGTTTAATTTATGCAGCAAGTCGTTGATGGTTTGCATGCTTTTGAACAGAACCCACGTCGTCGATGTCTGTATAAATGTGGCCATTGGATTAATATTGTGCTGAAAACGGTATTCTGTCCAAGAGTGCGTCACATATTACACAATGTGGGGGTGATCACAAATATACGTCGAAGATAGAAAGGGGTAATTAAACAATGCCTGTTTAACGCACATATTTCTCATCCACGTAAAAACAACTTAAGAGCGGCAGCGTTCTGTTGATAACAACGCAGGGACAGATAGTGCATAGGATGATTTAATAAAGGTTCCCTTTACTGTTCTGAACGGCGCCTATAGTTTCAGAAATTGCATTGCAAAATAAGAGACACTAAAATATGTGTTTGCAATCACGCTATTTGTCTGTAAGGAAATTAGCGACTCATGCTTCTTAAGAAATATTGCTTTACTAAACTTACACGAAACCAAGTTTGTAAATTGTCCACCAAAGGTAAAATGGATTGCCAATGTCATGTTAACTGCGGTTCCCGAATTGTAAATCATGTATGCATGTTGATTACTTCCATTGCTGCAAGATCCAAACATGAACCTAAAAAGTAAATAATGCATCCAGTTGGTGTCTGCTTATACGTTTGACCATCATACAGTAACGCACTTAGGACACAACAATGGTCAAGCATTACAACGATGCTAAAGTCATATGAATGTAATTGGCACTTTACGAATATCAATAAATGGAGAACCATGAGTCGTAGCTAAATAGACAGAATTAGATGGGTAATTTTGATGCTCATGCTTGATTTTAATAACCATAAATTACCGATGCATTTGTACCTGTGAATGACCTATGCTGATGGAAGGATGTAGACGCCTGTTATTTAGCGATTGTAGGCTAATTTCTTGTTTGATTGGTTATTATTTGAATTATTAATGGTGTGCTCTCACGGCATGTGGATTATGCCAAGGCACCAATATTTTTGCTATGAAAACTGTACGCCAGTTCTAGATTGGCTTTCTCATCCATGATGCAAAGCATGTGTATAATCGTACATTATTGTTTCATACTGCAGGAAATATTTTGATTTTAGGTATGAACGTGTCACACATTTTCTTTGTACAAATAGAGATTGGAATAATATCAACCTCAGATGAAGTGGACTAAAGCAGCAAATTTGTGAATATCATGGGAGCTGGAACGAGTAAGATCAACTGTCGTGTCCTTTGAGTAGTAGCTGCGTAGTGATGATAGAATAATTATTCTCAGCCTCTAGCTGGTAGCCTCCCTAAGTCCTGATTAATCACGGCTATGAAAACAGATCGCCTATTCGACATCTTCATACTTCCATAATGCAAATTACTTGTTTCATCGCATGTCTAAACTTTAAGAGCGGACATTTTCTCTCCACTTGCAGAAAGCAGATTATAGCCCCATACTAATTAACGTGCAATTACGAAATGTTCATATGCATTTTGTGGCATCATACTTTATCAAACTAACTGCATGTGTTTAGGCAGAGCAATCATCCAATGCGTAAACTTGACGCTAACCCTAATACTAAGCGTTATCTCGTGATACTGCAGTCAAGTCGTTTCACGGTCGATAACTGCTGATACAAGAATTAGTGTTCATATGTCAGGGAACGTGTAATTTGTCGGCTACTATCTTTTGAGACGTGACTTAAATCTATAACTGGCAGGTGGTGTTTCTTTTTTTGGCAACCTGAACACACAACGTACTTATCGTCAACCTCACAATCGAAAAGGGGCAGATTACGCATATATTTGGCCAGTTGGTAAGTCTTTAGTGAATATTCAGTGCACTGCTGGAGAGCTGCCGAATAATGTATTCTATCAGTATGAATAAAGCATCAATAATAATAATTAATCTTCTAAACTTTTAACATACCATAGGTTGGCACCGACAAATATATGTTGCTTATTGTACTTGCTATCATTGCTCATGGTGCAAAATAGGTAATATATTGTCAGAGTCTGAGGCTATAACTCTAGCTAAATATTACTTTACCATATACGTTACCGTCTGTGGCAGTTAAGATATCCAGTATTTATCCGTAATGCATATAGATATAGTCTACGTATGGCATCGTTGAGCCCATCATGAGCTTCAGCCGTGAGCCCTAACATTAATCTTTTGGACCATTATCCGCGCGTTTATGATTTGACATTGCCTGGCTATTAGGTTGAATTAGGCTCTGCAATGCTTCGCAGCATAAATCTTGTCAGTCTGTATTAAAGTGCCTTTACACAAGGCGTTGTTCACAATAAATATGTTTAAAAAATAGAAAGAAACATCACGAAGGCTATATTCAAACCACCTTTTCCTAATCCAGTCCATTATCTGGTTTCAGTTACCTGTAATCAGTCATTTTGTTGTTAATAGTGCGTTTCCGCTCTCGGTTCATTTTACGAAAAACAGCTTAGATTGTTAGGCTTCTTTTACCCGTTCCTCGTGTGTATTTAAAGATAGGAATTTCAGCATGTACCTTATTAATTTCATGCACAAAGTCACAGGATTGATGATGGATAGGGGCAGCTGTTGATTCCATAATCCAGACGCAACAATTATTAATGTATTTATCTCCCCGCCCCCTAACACACAAGCCCTTCCTTTAACTATCCCATACCCATCGAGACGTTAAGAGCATATGCAATTTTGTGATCATCATAACTGAGCCATGTGAGATCGGCTATGATGTTCGCCTGTGTTGCAATTGCAAAAAACATGCTGAGATAATGATGTTATCATAGGATGTCTGAACTTAGCATAATTCACAGCTACTGGGGCCTAGCCTTTCTGATAATAACGATATCAATAAAGGTGAGTTCATTCCGTGGGCATGTCTTATAGACCAAGTGTCATTTAAGGCGGCTGCGAAAGCTGTGCGTTTGCATTTTCATCCGTAATGCATTATCGCCAAATTAATATTGCCAATAGCTTTTCAGGTTATCTTAATTAGTATGAGAGCACCTAGTCTGTGCACGTACATAGGTCAGCTTTTACCCGTAAGCGAAAGGTATCTTGCAGCGGAAGCAGCTTCACTAAATTCCGGAATGCTAAGGGCAGATCTCAGAGCTGTTTATGGGGCATTGGTCAGGAGGTAGAGGGTAGGTAAAAGATGTCGATGAGAGTTGTGGCAGGTCTATTTTCACTCTGTCAGTGCGCAGACGATGTGCTCTCGTACTAAATAAAATAATCTTAGCACAATTACTGAAATGCGATTTGCTATATCGTATCGCGATGATACATTATGGATCAAATTGCAAACGCACGGTTTCTGTAGTCACCAGACATGAGAATTCAGCTGTAAGACATTCAAACGGGATAAAATCTAAATAAATGATAATATTGTTCATCAGAGAGGATAGGTCCAAGAACCTTTAATAATCACATCAAAGCAATATCCATTACATGGGCTACGGTTTACCAATATAGATATACCCTATATTGCTCCCTCATCTTGAGGCGTACATGCGCGGTAGCAGTTAGAGATAACATCTAGTCCTTTGTCAATATTGAGTGAGATTACATGCTGATCCTGTTAAGCTGTACACTACTGATGAGCCCGACAATAGCCTAACTGTCGTAATATTTCTTGCAAGGGAAAAGCCGGACAGCACAATGCCCGGATTTTCTAGTGCCTTGTTTGCCTTACATATATCCCAGCATGCCTGATTCGTCCAAGCTTCTACCGGAGGTATAACTCATTTCTTTATGGGTCGGAACATTATTCGTAAATATATCGCGAATGTCTTTCTCAGCCCAAAATAATTGTAAATGCATGCAAGCTAATGTGATATATGTAAAACATAATTCTATCAATATACATATACCCATCAGTCACATTAAAACAATTATTATAACAACAGTGATTATTTTAATCAACTTATTGTCATTTAAATATGTTTCGCCAGCAGTACTTATCGAGATATTGCTGGACTTGCCAGGAGCGGCTGTTCAGTAATATCAGATGCAAACTTCAGCGCAAACCTGGGTAGACGATATTTGATATATTAATCTACTTGAGTCAATAATGTTCCGACTAAGTATAAAAAATAAACGTAATTGTAGATTTGAAAAACTAAGAGAATAAAATATTGAAAAGATTAGCACCACATTGCGAAACAACATGCTGACATCTATACTTTTGTAGAGTACGTACAAGCTCTGAATTGTGCTGGCCTCCTAATCGCTAAACTATTCCTGTAGTATCAGAGTCGATAAAAACAAGCATTATATCATGCATTCGCAGCAACCGATTTTTGCTACAATGCAACACTTTCGTAACAAGAGGAAAATGCCAACACTGCTATTCCGCGGTTTGATTAAGCTGGACACTCTCTGCCGTAACAGTTAACAGCATTGATACGATATTTCATATATCCCCAAAATCGTAAGCCGACCCATTAACCGTCAGTTGCAGAATTATTTTATTCACAAACAATTGGCGAATTAAAGATTCGGAATTGAATCTTACAAAATCCTTTGTTATAACAAGACCGATATAAAATGTCTGCATATATTTATCTACTTTCAGACATTTGACAACATATATGAATTTTCCCAGCCCGAATGATACGACGCCAGAATCATGAACGCGTTTGTGAACTGACTAGAACGCCAAGGACAATTCATAGTGTATTTCACAATTTTCTAAATTGAAACGATAATGATAGCTCTTTTCGTATAAACATGGAATGTTGGCATTCACCTAATTAGGTGAACGTTTTACAAATATAAGAAATATAATGATAAGCCATGATCGAATTATTTCGATTGTTTAGTATTAGAGTATGCAATACTTATTCTGGGTTTATTCATTCACCTGTTCAGTGTAACACGCTGCTAATTGTCTTTATTAAGGTGTTAATGGTATAAACCAACACCCTCGATCCCCGCCCAATTAAACGCACACATACCCTTAAGTATACTTTTTTATTTCTGTTTTACCAAAGTTGCAGTCTAAGCCTATCTCTTTCATCTGTCAACTGACTACGACAATGGATATGAAACGTCAAGTATGGTTTAAGTCTATTTAATCATTTGTTGGGCTGTCAGACTTCGCTAATAACAACTGTCAATTTTTCATATTTTCCATATAGGGAGTTTCAGCTGTGCATTACCTATAGCAACCGAATGATTGCAGAGCGTTTGTGAATACAAACCATTTGGTAATACATAATTCATTCATCAGAATTGCATTGCAGTGCTTTTGTCAGTGAATGGGACTGCTCACAGCGCAATGCAATATTACCTACGTTTTTATGTCGTTCTGTACGTATGCTGCTGAATCAAGTCTTAATTTGTTACCTTTACAATGTTGCCGCCCTCTTCTGAAATGTTACGATAAACTTGCATAATATAGGTTAATGCAGGTAAGATGGCTGTTACATCTGGCACATAACATAACTATTCGCAATATCTACTCGAAGCATCAAAGCATAGGTTTCTAAATAGATACATCTATGGATATTTAACAGCGGTATATTGTGCTGGATATGACTGGTTACGGTACACGGGAGGGATATTGATGTCACGACTGAGCGAATCATCGGCATAGTCTGTCACCGTTGCTTGTGCCAGATATGGCTGCGCTATATTCGTACCCTCTCCCCCCTCCCCCAATGGCTTCCAAGGTGGCCACTATTTATGCGTTCTGCATAGCAATATCCTCGACAAACTGCATTGCTGAGTCAGGCACGCATAAGCATTATGTCTAGCTAGGAATAATAAAATAAACCAGCTCTGTATGTACAGGCAATTATTGGTATGTATTTGACCGTTATTTACAAGTTTGACGTTCGACTTATTCTTTCCATTGTGTTAACTTCGACTCTGCAACGCTTCGCAGCTTTGATCTGGTCATTTTGGACAAGGGTGCACAATGCCTTTTTGGTTATGAATTTGCGTTAATGACAACAATTTACATCAGCGAGGGCATTATTGAATTACTTTTATTCAACCAAGCCCATAATATTGATACAAGACGAAATAAATACTTGTGCATAAAAGCTATCGTTTTATCTTTACACCAAACTGCTGGATATTAGGTGGTAATCGCTACTTCTTCTTTATCCTTATGGTGAGTTGAAGCGAGTCCATGTGTTATTGGCCCAGAGTACACGGCTGCTCTGGCAAAGTGTGTTGTAATATCCAAAAGGTGCACAATGCGTTTTATCATTATATAATTTAAACTCTGTCGAAATGCTACTTGCATAGCATGGCTTGTAAGGCAAATTGTCAATAACATCATAATTTATCCCCTCATAATTGATTTAAATTGCATCGGTCATAATGATTCCAATTTATTATGAAATGATTCTGAAAAAGTATTACTAAAGGTGTGCTTGTGCGATGCCTTGGATGTATTCTACTGGTTAAGAATGTGATAAGTACATTTTGATATATTTGCATCATACGTCACGCAACGTACGTTCTGAACATAGTTGAGGGATCTTAAAACAAATAAACATGCATTATCAACCGAATATGAGTTGATTTGGTACTTCAAACCAGTCAAATTATCTTTGCACACTAGAACCAATTATACTAAATGATGCTATGGACGGATAACCAGCTTATGGTATATATCAATAGCTCCAACGAAAGAAAGCAGGTTTTACGGCACTAATTAGGCGATGAAAATATTTGGAAAGTTTATGCAATCGATCGGTTTTTGAATCATTATTTCTTTCGGAAGCTGTCGGGACGTGACATCAACGGTCGACAATATAAACCTGAAGGATTGTAGGATGGGTGTCTTAAGGGCCATATATTCAGTAGTATGGATAGCAAGCATTACTCCCCTATCGGTTTACTAATATTATGCACATCGCAGATATCGATGCAAATTTACCACTTACGACATATGGAGCAATACATGTAATCAGCTGCAATTTCTGTAACTTGTTTTTATACCGTGTACGGCCGGCATATCTAATAATATGCAGAGCCAATGCGGCTCAATAACTAAGATCTAATTTTATCATATGGCCGCCATGACCAATTATACCTTGATAATGTACAGTGCCAAGCACGACGGCTATCATTGATAATTATCATCATCCTTCTGTGAACATGAGAATCTTAATATTGCAGGTAAAAAAAATGGTTAACATTTTATCCCTTTTTATAAAGATGTGACAGCAAGTGATATAAATATTAGCCCGATGCAACGCGTTTGTAATGAACACATGGTAAGTAATGTCAGCAATAATGTGATAAAGAGGCTGAACCTAGTAAAAAAACGACGGTTGGGTTCTGGCAACACCCACACCATACTATAAGTGAAGTAAGCATAGTTCAGGCAGCGGTTATTGAATTGCATTCTTATGAAAGATGAGTTCTTATAGCACTTGCCACTGGCCTTGACAGCCATTATCGTGCATGATTTAAGCACAAACTCACACAATTAAAGCATCATTTGAAAGCGTAACAATTGTAGTCACGTCAGCAAAAAACATCCAGTTCGCACTGAATATAACTAATAAAATACTGAAAGCATAAATACCATTGCGCTGTATCCCTATCATATATTCTATGAAGCGTTGCTTGGCGTTGTAAAGGCAATGCATTGACTATGTTGTTTGGAGCGAGTTTTTTTTACCGAACTTCGTTTTGTGTGGTAGAAATGAGCCAATTTAATGTAACGATCGAATTATACAAATTTAGCAGAGGAAGAGGTACTCAGTATCCAAGTCGGTAGACGGAGCATTAGCTCTTGGTTTTGCAGTCTCTCCAATGTCAGTTTTCCTTAACAGCTCATACATCAGAAGAAGCTGAGGCAACATGAAGGTGTCTGCCTATGGATAACACATAGCGGGCCATGTAGACAACTGGTTTACTTTGGTCAAGCTGGCAACTTAGAGTAGTCTTCGCGTAAATATGCAGCTTATACATGCCAAGGGTAAAGTTATACCGTATCATATTCTGAATGAACACATTGTGCCCTGTACTGCGTATTACATTTACCGAGGTTATACCTTTACAGTAGTTAGTTGGGGACGCATCGCATTTGCCACTGCAAGCATTTTGTAGCATTCTGCAAGCATCATTTGTAAATGAACATGTCAGGTTAATGACAAGGCATTTTCAGCTATGGATTGATTTTGCACTATCATTTGGTTGAATGTCGATGTCAAACGTGACTTGAATTTGCCATTAGTAATATTGATATTATATTCGCCAATATACCGGCATGTTCATGTAGACTAGACAGGCTGTACTCATTGCCTACAAGGATAGGGTAGCCATTGATGCCACCGCTAGCATGATGAGATGTTCGCTGGATATCACTACATCGATGAGAAAGAACGCCTAGAATTGAGGTTTAGTGCACTGTCATGCGTTGCTCATTCTATTCAACGCTAGGATTACATGATACATATAAGTTCTAATAGGTACACACGTAGATTCAAATACGACTGGCAAACACACTGATATCATACTGTAGCATAATTTGTTTAATAACTGTGTTGGAATGTTTAAGTTTTATAAATCTGCCACAAATGGATTATTGCAGTACATTAATCCTCAACAATAGCTATTAAATCAACGCAAAAAATGACACCGAAAAGAAGCTCATGGTTATAGCCATTTGGTACCAGCAATAATGCATACTGGTAACTCCGGTGGGGACAGCTAATAATTTCAAACCTTCTTAATTGGTAGTCGACAGTTGAGCCGATAATGTGAACAAAAAGAAACCGCCTACTGGACGATGAACATTTTAAAGCAAACATTCGTCTTCATTGCAATCATAACATAATATATCTGCTGCTCCTTAATAACAGCTATTAAACTAACGCAACAAATGACAGCCCAAGGTCAATAATTGTCAACCTTCTCAATCGTTAACCAACAATTAAAACTGTGACGTGAATTGAAAAGAAACCGTCTACGAGCCGATCAACATTTCCAAACATATATTCGCGAGAATTGCCACCATAATGTAATAAAAGTGCGTCTCTATTTATTACTCACTCATTGTTGTACTAGCAGAACATGGTCCACGATTGACGGTGATTCTAATGTCCTGGTTATATTTCGTAAAACCCAGCAAACATAAAAGCCTAATATATCAGTTATCATTATGCTATGAACGACTTTATATCATTGGAAGCATTGATGTGTTCGCTACCACCACTCGCAGTAATTGATAATAAGCTAGTTCAATTTATTTGGCGTTTTGCCTTTTCATTATATCCTATCCAAGCCCTCAATCCGCTATTCCTTCAAATAGTGTTGGCTGTTTTAAATGAACTGAACAGCGGAGGACCTACTGATGAAATAGCAAGTGCGCTAGTGAACGAAATGTAATAAGAAAAGGACGCGATGTGCTTCTTGGCACATCCACAACAAAGATGAGTAAACAGCGATGTTCCCTTTTTAAATATCTAGCATCCTACAACGAATAGTTTACAGTTGATTATAGTTCTATCAGTCATTTATATCTACCATAGTATGTTAACAATAAGTCATTTGGGAGATAATGGATTCGAAGTCACAGCGGCGAGATTATACCACATTCAAATGTTCCCATATATTTCATAATCAAATGGCCCACTTCTACAACTTCCGCTGTTATTATTATACATGTTTGTATGGTTTCTAATATCCTTAATGAACATGCTCGGAGGGGGTTGGGGGGTTGATCAAAGTACAATCGGACAGATAGTTGACAGATGTGGCTAATGATGTCAGGCTAAAAATTTTTGTTAAAACTCAGAAAACCAGAGTAGTAGTCTTCGCACAGGATACTACGTAAAACTTTTGTATATGTTATACCAGAGCCCCCCCATGGAGTTGCCCACCCCCCAGGATCCCCCCACGCGTTGACCACGTGATCATGTGACGTGTTTGGACTTGCGCCAGGTGGTGATGCTATGTATCCACATGATATGATGTAATGCATTGTTAAGGTGAGTTGTTGAGTGTTTAAAGGTATTGAGTAGGGTTCTCTAGGAATAACAATGGGTTTAGTAAATATTGTAGTTGAAGGTATCTATTCAAATGATATACCCACGCCACTTGAGAATGGTGTAATCGTTTGGGATCACAATGAACTTGGGAAGACGTGTTTGAACATGTTCGTAAAGATGAAAGGGGTGGTGGTGTTGAAAGTGAACCATGTGATATGATGTAAGGCGTTGCTGAATGCTTTATAAAGAGCTGGAAATCAGACCGTTTTTCAATCACTATGGAGTCACCAATACCACTGAGCTCTCGCGTGACCATTCGCGTGTTGAAATGTAAGAATGGAGCTCCATATGTGAGGTTGGAGGTGGAGCGAGTGAGTAGAAAGCGTTTAATCCCGATTTTCGCCCTGTTATTTGGCCGCCTTGTAAGTGAGGCACCTCGTCTGAAAGATGCAAACAAAGTATATTTAGCGGGCGATCAGTACTTGGTCAAGCGTTATTTTGCTGGTCGCCATTTGATTGGCGTTCAGCATTTCAGAGGGGAGGAACGAATACCTGGTGGTTGGCTAATCACAGAGGCAGAGTTTAATAAGCTATTGAGTGAAGAAGTATTGCCCCAGATCTGTGAGGCTTATACAGCTACAGGATATATAACTGTGAGGTGACAAGTTTTGTGCATCTGCCCACTGGTTGACCACAAGGTGAAAGAAAAGAAAATGGCGAAGACAACTGAAACGATGGTGATTCCAGTCTACACTCGCGACTTCTGTCAATTTTCGCTGACCTTGTGGAATAAGGACAGAGTTATACTTCTAGACACGGATCGGAAATTACAGATAGATTTGGATTTGAGAGACTTTTTGTACGGTGGCTATGAGTTATCAGCCATAACAGAGACCCTAAACGCGGTAGAAGCGGGGACTCATCAAGAACGGGAGGTTTCCATGGGAGTAGAAGTTTCTATTAGTGTTCAACACCCGTCCCCGCTGGTGATAATAAAACATGACCAGGTAAAACTGCGTTTAGATAGATTTGCTTGGCGCCTGCTGGTTGCCAGTTGGGAGGAGTTAAATGATCGATTTGGAGCTACAAAACAACGCCAAGAGTTACTGGAGGAGTGTCTTAAAACTGTCTACGTGGATCATTTGGTAAACTTGGTGAACCTCGTGATTAAAGAAAATTGTTACGGTTGTCAAGTGGTCCATCCAAGTCAAGTACAGCATGATGTGTGTTTGATGATGGAACGGGAGGAGCAGGTGAAGGTGTATTTACCTGAGGCAATGCTGCGTGTGAACGATCTGGAATTGATGGATATGTGGACGACGTGTTTGGGTTTGTTTGTGCCTGCCCCTTCATGGACGGAAACCAGTCAATTCTTTTGCCCTGATTATAGACAATCTTGGTTGATATCTGTAAAGAATGAAATTGAAAGTCGTGTAATTCACCAATTATAATCGCTTCAATAAAATATTATATATATATATATATATATCAAACCTTCTGTTTTCTCTTAAGGCTTCTGTAAGATATGTTGTGTAATATAACGAATACAACGGTTGATTACCAGTATTGGTGGTGACATCAGCGCTACATGGTTTATTAAAGCTAATGGAGACCTCTGATTGGTGCTTTTGATAAAAGAATGAACACGTGGGCGTGGACATCACCTCACTAGACCTTAAAAGTGGGGTAGTAGGTTGGGAGATGAACGAATCGTGAAGAAGTAAAGCAAAAAAAAAAATGAAGAGAAAAACGTCCGACCCATGGCGAGTGTATTGGATGTTATTACCAAAGAACTGGTTACCGCCACAGAAGTGATTAACTATATAAAAAACCCAGCATTGGTCCCACGATCGATAGCGTTCGATTTGTTAGGACGCTGTCTACGATGGGGAGTGACCAAATTTGAAACGTCGAGCGGTGTTGGAGTAACTACATTTCGGGGGATGACCTCATACGAAATAATGAAATGAAAATCAATAAAAAAAATGTACTAACCACACTGGTATTTTCATGCTTTCTGATGATATTTATATACACTTTAAGCGGCGAAGAGAGATGTGCTCCTAGTTAAGTCGGATTTCGAAATGAGGTTTTTCGTCCCGGAACACGTGGTCGGCCGAATTAAAGCCTTTGCGCACGACCCTTTGCGTAGCTTCACACTTGAATACAGCGTGTGCGAATAAAAGCGTTTGCACACGGTCCGCTGCGTAGTTTCACGCTTGAATGCCGCGTGCTCTAATATAAATGGGGGTGGAAATATAGGAAAAATTCACAATCTGAGTCAGCTATCAGACCCAAGACGATCCAAGATGGAGCCATTAAGAAAACGCTTTTGTCGTCGTTCGAGTTCATCAGAGTGTAAGCATGAGTTATTCATTTAAATATTATTTATCCTAGTGAATTTAATTCAGAGCGATATCCGATGATAGCTACAACTAAATAAAAAGTTTATCTTGAAATAACTGTATTCAGACTAACGATTGTTACCATTTGGTTTCAGTACTTTTGGAGGGTCCAAATGATCAGGAATTGATTACATATATGGTGGGATACGAGCGCGATCAAGGTAAAATATCAGTCGAGGTTTTGACATATTTATATATATATATATATATATATATATATATATATATATATATATATATATATATATATATATATATATATATATATATATATATATATATATATATATATATATATATATATCACTGTCATTAGAAGCAGAATCGTGTTTGAATGATATCAAATTCACTATTTATTTTAGTTTTTATTCATTAATCTTTATTTGTGTTAGCTTTGTGGGATAGTGATGTCAATGACTATGAGTTGTCATGTGTCATGGACGAGTATGCGTTGAACGAAGCGCATCGAGCTCTTGACGAATTAGCTGGCTTTCCCGGTGAAATAGGTATGGATACGATTCATGGATTATTAATTGCGTCTGAACGTGAGCTCAACAAGATATATAAAACAACTATCTACCAACATATTACGATGGAATTTCGGCCTAGCACTATTAATTTCTGTTTGACAGTTGAAGCTAACCAAGCAAACGTGGTAATCGACGACGGTCAGCAAGGCGCCGGGGTAATGGAGAATGAAGATGAACCTGGTATGATCTTTACATATTGTTGCTTGTGATAAATTAGAATCAATGCGGTGATTTGTTTAACTATCTCACTCTCTCTCGCTCTCTTACTTTTCTTTCAGATGCTCTGGCAACCGGAATCGCAGCGCTCGAACTTAGGCACGGCAATGCCATCCGGACTTACGTCCGTATACGACCATTGCAGGATGTCTTTAATTTCGATTTGCGCATTCCGATGCCCATACTGAGAGAGGTCATCTTCGATGGCCATCAAAATAAATGCCAGCTACGGCTTTATCTTGAGGAATAATGAGAGTGGTGAACTTCGCTACTTTCATTCTTCAATGAATAATGCCCGGCTACTTCCGGCACTGGTCACCGTGAGAAATGCTGATGATTTCGAAGCTTTCGAGAGGAGGCTCGAACAGGGGGATATTCTGACATGGGCCCGCGATCAGCGCCCCAATTCCAAGTGGATGGTTATCAAAGTAACAAACCTGACAGTCTATGTCAGCAAGTTACTAGACCACCCTATTGGTTTTGCCCCTACCAAACTACCTCCTCATATCCGGAACAACAAGGCTGTCCTAGGGCTGGTCATGGATATGAATTCGGGGAGACCATACACGGACAGGCTATGTCTGTTTGTTGTCTGGCCTTGCAGCGTGGGGGCCCCGCTTCGAGGATTAGCGAAGTTGACGAAACGGCTTTTTCGAGAGACCTATCCCACTGGGGACATTGAAACGTTCCCCGGTGTTCCATGGGCCGATATCGAAAAAGTGGAGGAGCGTTTCAAAGTTAACATTTTCGTGTACCAATGCACTGAAGAGCAGGTAAGCTGAAATATAAATAATTTAAGTGAAGCTTTACTCAATGAAAGTGTAATTCATAACTGAATATTTTACATGATTGTTTGTTGACAGGTTGCCACACTTGTTAGGCGGTCCCCTACTAACTATGCTGAAGCAATGTACCTCAATTTACACGAGGCGCATTTCAGTTATATTGTGAACCGGGATCGCTATTGCAAGTCTTACGCTTGCACCACATGTGGCAAACTGTGGAAACATGTGGGAATGCTGCATCGGCACCAAACCACATGTATTGCTGAGACAGTGTATCGATATCCAGGTGGGGTCTACCATCCACCACCCACCATTTTCGATGAACTTCGTGACGGTGGGTTTGAAGTGGATGAATCCGCCTATCCCTATCGAGCCACTTATGACTTTGAATGTTATTTTGACAGGTCAGACATACCCACCAACTCGGACAAGGTGATATGGGAGGCTCGTCATGTCCCCTTGTCAGTCTCCGTATGTAGTAATGTACCCGGTTTCCAGGAACCGGTTTGCTTTGTTACCGAGGGTGATACGGATGAGTTGGTGTTGCGTATGATGACCCACTTGAAGCAAGTAGCCGACGCTGCTTATATCATCCTACAGGAGAAGCACACCTCCTTACTCCAATGTATGGATGAACAACTACAAGAACAGCTGGTTACCGATCCGGTAACCAAGGGGAAGCATCCACTGGAGCAACTCATAGAAAAGTTTCAGAGCTATTTGATGGAATTACCCGTTATTGGTTTTAATTCCGGAAAATACGACCTGAACGCCATCAAGGTAGCTATCATGCGGTTCTTCACACAATACGAACCAATTAATTTTGTCGTAAAAAAAAATAATAATTTTCTTTGCCTAAAGTCCGACAATTTTAAATTTTTGGATATCTGCAACTATTTGGCACCTGGTTGCAATTACGACAAATATTTAAAAGCGTACCATTGTAGTGTAAACAAAGCATGTTTTCCTTATGAATGGGTCACGTTGGATCGGTTGAACCACAGAGAGCTACCTTCTCACGCTGACTTTTATAGTTCGCTTCGTAATGAAAAACATTAGCGAAGCGGACTATATAGAATGTCAGCGTGCATGGGAGTCTGAAGGGATGACCTGCTTCAAGGACTATTTGAAGTATTACAATAATATTGATGTAGTTCCATTTCTAGAGGCCTTGGAAAAGCAAAGTCGATTTTACGAGGAGCGTAATATCGACATGTTTAAACAGGGTATTAGTGTTCCAGGTCTGACATTGAACTACATGTTCCAGGATCTTGATTGCTTCTTCTCATTAGTCGATGGTAAAAATGAGGATCTCTATTGGCTCATCAAAAATAACATTGTAGGTGGGCCATCCATCGTTTTCCATCGATACCATGAAAAGAATGTGACTCGGATCCGACAAGTTCAGTATCAGGACCAGGCCAAACTATGCCGTGGTATAGTCGGCTATGATGTTAACGCCTTGTATCTTTACGCCTTGGCTCAAGAAATGCCCAGCGGTCACCCAGTCAGAAGAGTTGCTCCAGATTTTGCACCTATCACAACAGATCGCCGCCATGTAGCATTGGAGTGGTTGGATTTTGTGGCTCACACTGACCGCATTCACATCCGTCACCAACGCAATCATTTTGAGAAGCGTTTTGGTGCGCGACGGTTGCCTGTAGACGGTTGGTGTGTCCAAAACCAAACCATTTACCAATTTCACGGTTGTTACTGGCATGGGCATCCCTGCACTGGCAAGACACACAATGTCACCCGAGATAAAGCTATGGCAGACTTGTTGATGGAGACCCGTCAAAACACGGCTTACTTGAGAAAATTGGGTTATACTGTGGTGGAGCAGTGGGAGTGTGAATGGCGAAACCAAAAGCGACAAAGTCCCTTGGTGAAAGCCTTCATTAACACCTTACCAACCCCACCTCTACCTGCAATGACCCAAGAGGAAATTCTCAGCCGTGTCAGAGATGGGTCTTTCTTTGGGATGGTGGAAGTGGATCTTCATGTCCCAGATCATTTGAAAGACCACTTCCAAGAAATGACACCCATTTTCAAAAATAGTAACATCTGCCGTGAGGATATCGGACCTGTCATGGGCGCGTATGCAGAACAACATAAAAAATATGACGGTAAAAACCCTTTCCGTTGCGAATGATGTATTTATTTATTTTATTCAAAGAAAGTGCTATAATATCTTAAACTGTACTTTCTCATATCTGGTGATTTTACGTCTTGATGTGTCACAGTAACCATGGAGGTCTTTAATCGGTAGTTACCGAGGCGAAAAAAAGCTATTACTGGCCACTCCGCTATTAAAATGGTATCTAAACCATGGTTTGGTAGTCACACGAATCTACCAAACTGTGGAGTATGAACCAAAGGCCTGCTTTCGTCAATTTGCCGACCGTGTGTCAAATGCTAGGTAAGATTTATTTATTTAATCATTTATTTATTTATTTATTTTTAATTTTAATTTATTTATTAATTATTTCATGAACATTTATCGGAGTATTATAATTTTTTTTGATTTATATTTATATTTTATTTTATTTTTTTTTTTTGTAATCTTAATTTATTAATAATTTCATGAACATATATCTGATTATTTTTTATTTATATATTCATAATTTTTTTTTTTATATTATCATTAGCTTATAGCGAATTATTATTATTTTTATTTATGTAGTACCTTTTATTATTTTTCTTCATTGTGTGTCTTTGTAGGCGTACCAGGGATGCCGATCCCAACCAAGCTATAGTAGCAGATACCATGAAACTTCTTGGTAATTCGGGTTATGGACGCACGGTTACAAACCAAACCAAACATCGAAAAGTAAAGTATGTGGATGAGCGTGGTGCAGCCAAACTTATTAACGATAAAACGTTTCGCACCTTAAACGAACTAGATGAATCCACATACGAGGTCGAAATGGCCAAAGCTTCAATATCGTTAAACTTACCGCATCAAATTGGTTTCTTCGTGTACCAATATGCAAAGTTGAGGATGTTGGAGTTTTACTTTGAATTTGTTGCTAAATATGTGGATAGGTGTGATTTCGAGTATTGTGAAATGGATACCGACTCTGCCGTTTCCGGTCGATGTTTGGAAGAGGTGGTCAAACCTGACTTGCGAGAGGCCTTTTACCGTGAATGGGATGAATGGATGCCAGCGGTCACTTGTCAGGCTCACCATGAGGAATGGGTGAATGCCAAGTGTAGTGGTCAAGTTTGGGTAGATCAACCGTGCTGTCTCGAGCGTCAAAAATTTGACAAACGAACACCTGGTTTATTCAAAGAAGAATGGTGTGGTGATGGGATTGTCAGTTTGTGTAGCAAAACACACTATTGTTTTGGTCACACTGACAAAACATCTTGCAAGGGGTTGAACAAAAACCAGAATACCCTCAACAAAGACAAGTACTTAAAAGTGTTGAGAGAGCAACAATCAGGGTCAGGTGTTAATCGGGGGTTCCGATGCATGGACAACCAGATGTTCACCTACGCCCAGTCGCGAGCTTCTCTCTCATACTTTTATCCCAAACGGAAAGTCTTGACTGATGGGGTATCAACGCGCCCCTTGCTGATTTAATTATTTACGATGTTTGTTGTAGTGATAAGTTTATTGTTGTCTCAGTTTGAGTGATGTACTTTTAGAAATGTAAAAAAACAAAATTCTTTGTTTCCTGATTCATGTTGAAAATGTATTTTACAATCGTGCCAATAAAATGATTGTGTAAACAAGGCCACTACAACAAGAACAATTCGTTTAGTATATTTTTTTAATCAAATCGAATACTATGGTATCATTAGCAACCAATTCCTGCTTAAATATACCCAAGAGTTGTTTCATGGAAACACCTCGACTCCTTAAAAGCAAGTAATACATACAATACAAACCACAGGCACTAGAGTTTAAAGCTTGCACAGTCTGTTGATTAAAGGTCCATGATACACAATGACGCGTGAGAAATCTATGAAACGTAGGCTGGAGAGGTGGTAAACCGAACGAATCAAAATATTCTCCACGACCTTCATGATCGATATAAATAGCCACCCAGTGTTCCCCAGGTTGACTACGGGGTTGGGTGTTACAAATCAGACCACTAGGCTGGACTAGGTTTCAAGGCAATGTATCCAAGGCAAAGACACCTCGAACCATTTGACGAGTATGGGGATCTTGTGCAATCAGGGTCCGCAGTTGATCCGAATCCATGCTTAGGCCGCGTAATCAAATAAAACATTACGAGTTCGAATCACGTTTTCAAATTCGGCATATACAATTACATTGACGGTATTAGGTAGAGCTTCAGCAAAACGCATTTCCAAGCGGATGTTTCCTTGTTTGATCAAGTTAAAGTGACTACCTCCTTCAGCTAAATCAGGTGTTAGATCAAATGCAAATAAACTATAACCCTTTGGATATTCATGCAACGCAATGTGATTACCCTCGTCTTGATTGGCTTGCCCTGTGCTAATGAATAGATTGGCGTAACTTCGTGTGTATATATGGTTTGCAAAATGGGGTTGTAAGGGTTTGGCAGGGATCTGTTGTCCATCCATATATAATGACAAAAAGTTCATGTTGTAATGCTTGAAATGGAATGGGTTCTTTTGATAGTGACCATTGAAAGCCTCGTTATCTACACACCCCAAAACCAGACGCTTAGGAAGTTGACCCAGAAATATATTTTCTTGGTTTACTGTCATATTACCCTGAGGTATAGAAAACACTTTGGTTTCCACACGTCGAATAGGGTATTTGACTGGGTTACGTTCCAAGGCTTTGATATGAGCCAACTGCACTGTTGGATTCAATTTGATTTTGCGTATCAATAGAACCGCAGAGGTCAACACCGTCTTTGGACGAAAGTCGTTCGCAGTCGTTGCCATAAGACTAAAGGGATCGCTGCTTTTCACCAGGCGCACTTTCATATCCACCCCATTCAGCAAATACCGCTCTTGGCAAAACATGTCCAGATGAAGTCGCCCCATCATATCCACCACCCCACTTCCGGCCGCTCGCCTTTGTCGGGTCCCCCACCCTTGATTATCAGCCGTATGGGTGTCCATGTGACCGGCTGTGTCTTTGTGCCATAAAGCTGCCGTCAACTGTGACTCTTTAGCTGCCGGACCGTAACTCAACAAAGTTTCCATGTAGGCCCGATACGGATAAGTGTTGGAGGAGGTAGACACTAGCTTTTCGTTGAGAGTTACATCCACTTGACCAAATAATGAATGTAAATATAGATTAACAGGAGCCACCGGGGCATCCGCCTCTAAATTATCACCATTGGCTTGTACCACCTTGTCTGGAGGTGTAAATAGGAATTGGCCAGGTCGAGATAATCATCACCCGAACCACTGACGCTAAACTCAACAGGACCCGCACCTAGTGCCGAAACCGGGTGATGTTCCACCCAATGACCATGTGCAATACTACTCTGAGTCGGTGGAATACTAAAGAGATCCAATTCACTTTTGGTACAGGGGCACGATTGTGGGTGGACGAGAGCCATCGTTATCCGAATATATCACCTTTCTGCTGTCGTAGCCTTCCACGCTTGGACGGTCTACCGCGTTTCTTATTCGATGGTCTACCACGTTTGGGTCTGGTGTGACTGCCTCGCGCATGTCGTTTTATAGCTGGAGCCAAATCATCAACAAATTCACTTCCGGTTTGTATCATTCGTCGTTTAGCGGCCGTTTTCAAAGGTCGACCCTTCAATACATCTCCGACCACTCTGGCTCCTGTTTTCATGATACTTTTCTTGACGATGGGTACAGCTTTCCTGGCCAATGAGGGTAGTGTTTGTTTCACTAAAGGCATCACCATACGTGCCAAACCACTAAAGAGGCTACCCAAACCATGACCACGTTGTCGCCTACTCCCCATGAATACGGGGAAAAACCATTTCCTGCTTGGTGTGTATAATAAGCTATATATGGATCGGCCATATCAAAACAAAGTTTTTCTCTCTTTCCTAAAATGTAACGTCAGTGTCACTTTACCACGTTCAAATGGTATGGGATGGCCAGTATCATCTCTTATATCGATTTCCACAGTGGAAAATGATTTGGTCATTACAGGAGAATAGAATATATGTTCATAGGTCTGGGTCACCATAAGACCTTTGAAGTCATCTTTAAGGGGTATGATACGTAACAGAGGGGCCATCGTGTCGCCTACCACTTGAGGTTGTACTGCACTGCAGTAGACATATAAACCATACAGACCACTGTTCAGATCGACAATATGCTCGCCTACTTGTTCCAAGGCCGTTTGGGTAGTATGGTCAAAACCCAAGATCTGACTCAATTTCTCAGTCAATACTACTATCACATCATCAGTCAATTGAATAACAGCTTTCTGTATTTGGTGATTGTAACCAAATTGGACTCTAGATTCCCCTAAAACCGTCATTCGGCGATTCAGGGTATCCACCAAGGCTTGTGGACTATTATAATACCCCTTCTTGATATCAGTGTAAGTAGGATGTGCCATTTCACCCCTGTCAGCAAATTGACACATTTCTTCATAATCAGACAAACAAGTAATAACCCCCAAGTCATTAATGTATTCCAGAAATTTTTTATTCACAATAGTCAACCCCACATCGGCACCAATGTTATACCAGCTACGGGGGTACTGTATCTCAGCCAAACCCACTTCCCATTCGCCAACCAAATCGATGGTCTTGGGTAACTGAGTGATATATTTTGTCAGCGTGTTCTCTGGGTGATAGCTCAAGGAGCTATTGCTCGGCAATGTCAAGTTGAATGTCATACTACCGACGTCACTTTATGCTTGAGGGTTGGGTTAGGTAGCATGTATCCTAAACTACTGCTGAGTAAGGCCGTCCATAAATTACTGTCCCCTTTTTCCGCCGATAAATTGTAAATGCTGACGACTATGACCGTATACAGGATGATGATTTGTGCAAAGAACACGATTTCTGCTTTGGGTATGGATTGACCAAAGACTGTCCACACCCGATCGCTCTGATTGTCACGCTGGCTTTCCATGGTATGATGGTGAATCGACGGCAACATCAGTTTTTATAGACTTCCAGTCGATCGACCCAACTGTTGAAACTGCTTGGATACCCCCACCACTTGACAAAGTATTGCTTGCCGTCTTTACGCCTTCTTTCTTTCAACACCTCCACACGATACACGGTTTTATCACCTACTCGTTGAATTTCCGCTTCGTAAAACGTACCCGCCAATACAGTTTGTGTATCGTCCATGAGAGTATAGACATTGGGTATACCAGAGTGAACCTTATGTATGGTAAACAATTCTTCACTCCAATTGGGCAAATACCCCTTTTTAAACTTGCCCCGTTCCTTACTGATGCGGACTCTTTCCCCCATGCTGAATTTAGGTGATTTAGTATCTTTAGACTCGCTGTAAAGCGTTAACCAAGTCTCTTCTTCATTGGTAAGTTTGACCGACTCAGGAGTGCGTTTAATACTTCGATGGTAGCTCCGATTGTATCCGCGGACTAATTGCTGTAGCACCGATAGATAATCCAATGTGTTGTGTTTGGTTAAATAAACGCCACATTTTGCTTTTCAACGTACGATTAAAGCGTTCTGCTATACTTGCTTTGGTTTCCGCATTGTGTGTTGTGAAAAAATGAATGTGGTTGGCTTTCAACCACGTCTGAAATTTGCGATTGACAAATTCTGTGCCTTTGTCCGTCTGCAAGCGTTGTGGTTTTCGGCCTTGTTTCAGTATCAGGTCAAAGGCTGTCACTAGGCTAACACCTGTCTTAGTCTTCAAGGGTACTACCCAGGCATATTTGGAAAACACATCGATGCAAGTCAACAGAAAGGTATGACCTCAGTTGTGTTTGGCCAAGCGTGACACATCGACTAGATCAGCTTGCCATTGATGGTCCATACCACCTACCACCACTCGACGTCTAGGAAATTTTTGTCGTATAGGTTTATGTAGTGTGTACGCATCTTGTTGAGATAACCACGATGTCACTGAGGATGGTTTCAACTTGGCAGCTTTTGACAAGGTACGTACACCCCCGAATGCACTGGGTAATTGTGGGTCGTAATACAACTTGTCTAGTTTTCCAACCTCGTCCATGAGTTAGCTGCTACACCTCTGGCTGGTATTTTTCCTCTGGCCACCAAACGTCCAGGTCGAGTTCTTTTATGATCAATTAATCGCTGCACTCGATCTTCCCCATGTTGGATCCACGACCATCGATCTGGATGACCCACCCAATCTTGTGGTACGTTGGTGTCACGCAAGGCTCTACCAAATTCTCGCCAACCATGGGGAGTGAAATTTGTACGACGCCGTAACACATCATTGACTAAATCAGTCATGTTGCTACCATTTACCACCTGCCCTTTAATGACTAATTCTCCGCTGTCATTCCATCCCATTTCAGGGTTTCGTTGGATTCGGTCCATTAACAAGCGTCCTTTAGCCTGGAACTTCCCTGGAATGCTTTTGATAACCTCCACCATCACAGGATCGTTCATCATCTCAGACATCTGCTTAACCACCCCGGGTGGGTCTGCAGCCTCGACTGTTGTTGTGTCATCAGATCTGGATGGACGTGGTGGTGGTGGTGGTGGTGGTGGTGGTGGTGGTGGTGGTGGTGGTGGTGGTGGTGGTGGTGGTGGTGGTGGTGGTAGTGGTTGTGGAGATTTATGCTGTTGGTAATAGTTGCGATGCTTTTGCAATATCTGGTTGTACATTATAACTTTATCCTCATCCGACTTATCACGCTGATTCAATACTTGACGCATCTCATCATCCAAATTCAACAAGGTCGAAGTCGTGGGCGCTTGGTCGTATTGTGAAGCACTCAATACACGAGGATCCACAAGTATCATTTTCTTTGCCATTATTTCACGATACCACATAACAACGTTCCCAATAGTGGACCGATAATAGGTGCTAATAGCGCTGGTAAGAAACCACCTTTTTGTAACACACTTTTCTTTTTCGTAATGGTTGTTTTTCGAGTAGTAAGGGTGCGCAGACCTTGTTTGTGTCGGGTTAATTTACGTTTCTGAGTTGGTGTTAAGGGAACGTTCCCTTTTAAGACATTCAAGGCACATTCACAGAGACAGTTGACCAGATCTTTGTCCGCTGCTTTCAATAAAGCTTTGTTTATGGCTGGTTTTGCCTTGGCCATTACTCGCAATGTATCAGCGTGTCTTTGTAAGCGACCTGTCATCTTAACCCTTGAGAAATCAAATGACAAGTATGAGTCGATTTGTCAATTTATTTATATATATATATATATATATATATATATATATATATATATATATATATATATATATATATATATATATATATATATATATATATATATATATATATATATATATATATATATATATATATATAATTTATTTCTGTTCGAGATAAACCGTCTGGTGTGATTGTAGCACATTGGTGCGAAGGCGCAAATGTTCTGGTGTGTCTTGCTTCAGATCCACCAATATATAACCATGTGGTTCACGTGTAGCATCCACAAAAGCCTCTTGAACATACTTGACACGACCGGGGTAAATTTGTTTAGCCAAGTTGGTAATTTGCGTTCCATCTCGAGGATTTTTAAATACGAGGAGGTACTGGGCATTCAAACTGATAGTGCGATGATCTTTGCCTTTGTCAAATAAATTCTGCACCAGTACATGACGCTTATGTTGCGATGGTGACTGCCTTTGGTAAAAAGTTTGGTGATGCGCTGGTCCGTTTCATGCATCAAATCATCGATAATCAATAGCGTGGGTCGACTTCCATCGATATCAAACGATAAACCCTCAACAAATTCGACTTGCTTGAACTTGGTATAAAAAACGCTTGCCATTCACCATAACACCACACGATGCGTTCAGGGATGGGATCCATATGTAGATTTACATCTTTGATGAACTGGCTGACAAAATAGGTTTTTCACAACCGGTCGGACCAGCCACAACACATGTAAAGGGATGCTTAAATCTCGGATCCATTATTTTATTTATTATTTTGTTTGTTTGTTACGTGTTGACACCAGGTCGCTAATATACGAATATGGTTAAAAATCGACAATCAATGTATTTATATAATAATATTTATTTGAAAGAAACCACTATATTTACTACTCTTCATGGTTCAATACCGCCGGGCGCACGTGATATGGGTATGTCTATCACAT
The DNA here is from genome assembly GCA_034190875.2 of Urechis unicinctus. NCBI lineage: Eukaryota > Metazoa > Annelida > Polychaeta > Xenopneusta > Urechidae > Urechis > Urechis unicinctus. Next base: position 68,694,296 of record CM067343.1, on the reverse strand, counting down.
CCTCATCTGACAGATCATTATCAGGGTCAGGTAGTAGAGTTACCGGTCGAGGCTGACGTAAATAACTTTCCCGATACTCGCGCAAGGCTTCTATTTTTCTGAGGGCTAATGAATCCATATCAATTTTGTTGGTCCGATTCAATTGTTCTCGCAATTCGGCAACCTCATCCATGCCCTGACGACATAAACGTCTCACTTCATCGTAATCTTCTTTACACCACTGTAAAGCAACTTCCAATCGACCACAGTTGCGACATTGTAAGTTTACTTGTGCCTGTGTCATGGTCAATGATCAGCCAAGTGACTGATCGAATTTGGTAAGGATACCGCATTTATCAAACAAGTTAAAGAATGACGTCATCAGTCACGTGATGAACAGGTCCTAACATGCTCCGGTCATTATTCGATACCTCACTCAGTAAACAAGTTACAGAATGACGTCATCAGTCACGTGACGAACAGGTCCTAACACGATCTGGCCATTATTCGACTTCTTCAGCCTCCAAACGTTTGAATTTCTGCACTTGACGTTCCAATAAAAATCTCTTCTGATATAGGGCATGTCGTGTAGCTTTAGCCCAATCCCCATAAACTTCAAACAAACGTTGTCGTGTTGTTATGATCTGTTGATGCGTTGGGTCTTGTTCAAAGTCATCCATCACTTTTAACATATCAATGTATTTTCTCTCCAATACGGTTTGTAGTTCAGTGACGTTACCATCAGGATAAGAATCCATCACTGTAAACACCATTTCTCGCCATGGGTCGGACGTTTTTCTCTTCATTTTTTTTTTTTTGCTTTACTTCTTCACGATTCGTTCATCTCCCAACCTACTACCCCACTTTTAAGGTCTAGTGAGGTGATGTCCACGCCCACGTGTTCATTCTTTTATCAAAAGCACCAATCAGAGGTCTCCATTAGCTTTAATAAACCATGTAGCGCTGATGTCACCACCAATACTGGTAATCAACCGTTGTATTCGTTATATTACACAACATATCTTACAGAAGCCTTAAGAGAAAACAGAAGGTTTGATATATATATATATATATATATATATTTATTGAAGCGATTATAATTGGTGAATTACACGACTTTCAATTTCATTCTTTACAGATATCAACCAAGATTGTCTATAATCAGGGCAAAAGAATTGACTGGTTTCCGTCCATGAAGGGGCAGGCACAAACAAACCCAAACACGTCGTCCACATATCCATCAATTCCAGATCGTTCACACGCAGCATTGCCTCAGGTAAATACACCTTCACCTGCTCCTCCCGTTCCATCATCAAACACACATCATGCTGTACTTGACTTGGATGGACCACTTGACAACCGTAACAATTTTCTTTAATCACGAGGTTCACCAAGTTTACCAAATGATCCACGTAGACAGTTTTAAGACACTCCTCCAGTAACTCTTGGCGTTGTTTTGTAGCTCCAAATCGATCATTCAACTCCTCCCAACTGGCAACCAGCATGCGCCAAGCAAATCTATCTAAACGCAGTTTTACCTGGTCATGTTTTATTATCACCAGCGGGGACGGGTGTTGAACACTAATAGAAACTTCTACTCCCATGGAAACCTCCCGTTCTTGATGAGTCCCCGCTTCTACCGCGTTTAGGGTCTCTGTTATGGCTGATAACTCATAGCCACCGTACAAAAAGTCTCTCAAATCCAAATCTATCTGTAATTTCCGATCCGTGTCTAGAAGTATAACTCTGTCCTTATTCCACAAGGTCAGCGAAAATTGACAGAAGTCGCGAGTGTAGACTGGAATCACCATCGTTTCAGTTGTCTTCGCCATTTTCTTTTCTTTCACCTTGTGGTCAACCAGTGGGCAGATGCACAAAACTTGTCACCTCACAGTTATATATCCTGTAGCTGTAAAAGCTCACAGATCTGGGGCAATACGTCTTCACTCAATAGCTTATTAAACTCTGCCTCTGTGATTAGCCAACCACCAGGTATTCGTTCCTCCCCTCTGAAATGCTGAACGCCAATCAAATGGCGACCAGCAAAATAACGCTTGACCAAGTACTGATCGCCCGCTAAATATACTTTGTTTGCATCTTTCAGACGAGGTGCCTCACTTACAAGGCGGCCAAATAACAGGGCGAAAATCGGGATTAAACGCTTTCTACTCACTCGCTCCACCTCCAACCTCACATATGGAGCTCCATTCTTACATTTCAACACGCGAATGGTCACGCGAGAGCTCAGTGGTATTGGTGACTCCATAGTGATTGAAAAACGGTCTGATTTCCAGCTCTTTATAAAGCATTCAGCAACGCCTTACATCATATCACATGGTTCACTTTCAACACCACCACCCCTTTCATCTTTACTAACATGTTCAAACACGTCTTCCCAAGTTCATTGTGATCCCAAACGATTACACCATTCTCAAGTGGTGTGGGTATATCATTTGAATAGATACCTTCAACTACAATATTTACTAAACCCATTGTTATTCCTAGAGAACCCCACTCAATACCTTTAAACACTCAACAACTCACCTTAACAATGCATTACATCATATCATGTGGACACATAGCATCACCACCCGGCGCAAGTCCAAACACGTCACATGATCACGTGGTCAACGCGTGGGGGGATCCTGGGGGGTGGGCAACTCCATGGGGGGGGCTCTGGTATAACATATACAAAAGTTTTACGTAGTATCCTGTGCGAAGACTACAGAAAGAACACAAAAGAGTGCTTTGAATTACCATTTTATGGAACCCTTTTGATATCCTTACCGAATGCTGCATTTAACACGGAATATCAAAGCAGCCAACACGTGAAGCGAATCACGAATGATATTTTGCAACTGGACTTGCGATTTATAGCATCTAGTTGAGATCGTTGTTGCTTATGGGAAACATTTGAAGGTGTAACAAATAGCCAACCGACGTAACTAATAAACGCCTCATGATCCCTGCAGAAGAGAATTATCCCCACAAAAGAAGGAGGACTGCCATCATAATGTATTATGAAAGGCCTTTTTATAATGCCACGAAGTGTCAGATTCGTTTAATAAGTTGAGCCGCCAGGGTTGTTTAGGAATGTCGAACGGTTTATCAATTTACTTTATTAATGGTTCTATTGGTAATGTCGGTTTGCTGAGCTATTTGTTGCATTATCCAGCACCAGCAACTTATGCCTGGTTATCACAATAAGCCGTACTTACGTCAGTTTTCATTGATTTTTTTTGTTAGATTTGTGTACAAAAATACTAATGTCTTATATTTGTCGCACGTTGTTTATGTACACATTCGCCCTTCTAGAGTAATACCAAAGAAGCAAACAATGTCGACCAATCGCTTTGGCAACATTGTTCTGATACCAAAATAACTAAACGGGGAACTCATTTGACTGAATGTAGGGGCGATGAGGCCAAATAGTCTAGGCACCTTGTACTGAAACCTGGGGTGGCCCACCACAAATTGCATGTTTTGAAGCCTATTTTATTTAAGTATTTAGGAACAACATATCCAAAATATACCATAATATTTTTAGTGGAACATATTTTTGAAAGAGACGGAAGACCCCTACTCCTTTGAATTCCATAATTAACATGTAACAACAAATGGAAAAATAAAAGACACGTTGTAAAATAATTTTAAAAAATTAATAGTATATGCCCGAGATATCCCATGCATTGACATGGAACAGAAAATGTTAACCTTCATGAGTACCTTAATATGAAAAACAAATAGTCAGTAGTTCCAAAGAGGAGAAGATCTGATTTCTTGGGAGGTAGAGGTCCAGAGTTTTTTACCTGCTTTACCTACTTGCAACCTTTAATTTTTTATTAGAAGATATGTTCCACTAAATATATTAGGGTATTTTTTGGATATGATGCTCCCAGATACTCGCCAGGTTTTATACATTCAAGGTTTCCGATTCGTAATGTGTATTAGTGAAATGCGTTGGGATCGAGCATCGTAAGACGTCTACTCGGCCGTCTTGTTAGGCTGGTATGAGAATTATATCCTCTTATCCTCTTATTTCAGGGTGAGCAGTGTTTTTCTAATTGACATAATGTCGCAGAAACGTAATCAGTTGTAACCACGAGAAATCAGTAAAAATACTATGCAAGCAAACACATCTTGCGGTGTCGGCAAGCTTGGTCATGCTATGATAACTGCAATACGATTAGATTGTTTGACAGAAGTACACACACCTAACATGCTATCTTAGAGTAATTCATTGTATATTTTAATTCATTATACATTTTTGAATTTTTGACTGAAAACTTCCATTTTTGGAACATTGTGAAAGACTATAGTAAGATGGATCATATGTATATTCATAATAAAAACAAGACATACGGTACTGAACACGAATCAGACATTTACTTAGATGAGTACTGTTATTCGAGTACAGACGATGCATGCCGATTTTAGTACTGTAACGATACGGCATCGACTTATTGTAAATTGATTTACAAATGGAAGTTGAATAATTCGTTATGAACCAAACGAAATAAAATGCGATTGAATAAACATATATTTTGTTGATTCGTGTTCAGCACCGTATATAATAGCACGCCAGATGTAATAGACATAAAGCTTTAGGTTAGAGAGTTTGAAATACAGGTGTTTTGTCTCCGTTTTCCAGTGTAATAAGCCACTAAAAAAACAGTAATCATGGACACTTTATGCCCAAAAATTATGTGCACTAGCTCGCTGGCTTCACATTTATCCGATTCATATGTAAACTATATGGATTGCCTTGCGGGAAATGTTGCAGTACGTGGCTATTATTCCGGAAGCTTTTCCAATTAAATTGTGGCTATAAACAAGTGATCTGCTTTCTGTGCATATTTTTCTTATCGCGGCACATGCCCTGTCAGGTGAGATTCATCCAATGCGAAACTTACTTATTGGTTATGTCAATCAGGACGCAACTGGATGCTTATCGCATGTTTCCAGTTCCGAAACTTCCAGTCACTGAATTGCTATATGAATCGAACAATCAATGACCAGGTGAAATAACAAAAGATATATGACAATAATAGGGTAATAAATCTGTCTTTCAAGCGTCATAAACATCGAATCAGTACACGCAATCTGGTGGTGCAAAATCTTTCCAATATTCGAAGATTATGCAATATAATTTATTGTAGTACAATCTGCAAGAATGTACACTGATAAAACTAGTAGGCCATTGCATAACGTTATGGTTAATTAATTTGAGTCAAATTGCCCTGGTTTGTTCGAATTAAGTTTTCAAAATGACATCTGTCGTTGCTATGTTTATATATTTGAATAGTAGATCACTAACCATGCTGTTGTTAATATTTCAAAAATAAACATTAATAGCTAATATATGAATGCCAGAATATGTAAACTATTGACTGATGTGAATTGCTTCCCTGTTTTTGCAATTTCTATGTACGTATTTGATCAGCGATGGCCTGGCAGTAGCGGTGGCAAGTTCCAAGCCGTAGGAAGAAATGTTATATGTAAATTTGTTACTAAATACAGTAGGTACGTATTAAACGATCATCTCTTCATAAATTGCCGACATACTTAGAAAAGCTGTGGAAGCTTCTGTTGCAAGTAGTTTATGTAGCGAAAGAAGATCTAAAGGCGGATAAACCATATGATCCAGAGCCCTATTTCCGCACGCTTAAGTAATGAGCAGGGAGACGTGTTTCAGTTCAGCATAACAGAAACAGAATAGAGCCGTCACTCACAATGTTCAATAGCTTCCTTTGCGACTGAGGCCGTATATTTACCAGGCAGATTATTTAAGTTAGCTGCAATATCAAATAGCAGCCATTTCTTGCCCGTAGTTCGTCTCTGTTCGTAGAAGACCAGTTTAAGTACTGTCATCCAGGCCTGACAATAAAGAAAGTTCAATGTAGAATTAGCTAGTAAATATCAGAACAAAACTCCTAGGTTAATATAGCATAAGGATGGACGATATTAAATGTTAAATGCACAAAAGTTAAGCATATTCTGACAGTCGATATTTGGTGTGCGCTAGTATTAGGTAAAGTAGAATATACCTGCGTCAGCTTTTCGTTTTTACAATATCCATAATGCATCTTGTCGTTTTCTCCATGAATGTGAATGTAATTCAACAGTAACAGTGTTGTGTCTCGCCTTGCAGTTGGATGTTTTGCGTTATAGGCAAACACCAATCATGTCAGATATCTCCAATACATGTATCATAGTGGCCGATCAATATTTTTGAGTGCCACTTCTACATGTCCTCCTAATATTTAAAAGGCTATCTATCACTGTCTGTAAAACTGGGATAGTAGGAAATATATGGTAATAGCAGTGCCATTGATCACCGGCATGGAATTAGCCCACATCGCAGTATACAAAAAAATGGCAATAGCCAACCGCGCAAATACAACAATGCTCGAATGCATCAGATTAGTATGTGGCAGCTACATTATAGCAAGGAACTCGTGTGAAATGCTGTTTGTGGCAAAATAATTCTCATATGGCATATCAGCTAATGAACTCCGAAACCAAATTTACAATGCTTTATTCATAGCGGAAGCATTTGCTTTTTTTCTGTGCTCGCGTGTGCCTTAAGCGACATGCAATATGGTACAACAATATACTCATTTATCCCCTCGCGTGCGTAAATGTTTGTTTGATCGCAGTAATAATGTGACTGCCATTCGAGAGTACGTTCATTCTCACAGCTTATCATAGTTGCGCTACGGGAGCTTGGAATGTCATGTTGCATACTCATTCGAAGGTGTTCAGCACTACGGGAAGTTAAGCGCGATTCCTACATCGTTTCAGGATACAACTGCTAATGCTATAGGCAGCAGGACTAGTCTTCAAAAGAACCAATTGACTATATGAGAACGATACTTGCCGACTTACTGTAGCTATAGATGCAAATTTTTCGTGCCCACTAGATTCATGACTCGTATACGGCTACTACACATAATTAAATTTCACTTAAAAATTACTGAATATTATTGAACCAGTTATTAATTGACTTTAACTGAAAGTTTTGTATTTTTTTGCATCTTCTTGAGCCAATTAAATCTTAGTGGTCTCCCCATTACACAAAAAGTTATCGCAGTTGCAATCTTCGCTCTCGACGGGCTTTATCGACCGTGTTTGCCTCAGGTACTCGTCATTTATGATTCGTCCAGTGCGTCTTTTTCAAACTGAGTTGCACCGACCGACGTTTTATCATTCGTGTAGCTTATGACAATGACAAATTGCTTCTCACCAACGTCATATACTTTATTACTTGACATACGTTGCAAAAATGATAAACACACTTGACGAACGATTTTACCTGTAATACGATTTGTATCACTGCATTTGCTACTGCTAAAGAACAAATATTATCAATTCCCTGTCCTCTGGGGCTTGTCAATTCAGCGGTTATGCCTATGTTACAGGTGATGATGTTTCAACCAAAACATCATTAAGTCATGATCTCATTATTACATTTTGAAGCAGCACGAAGTGAGATATCATCATGACATATCAATGATAAATAATTGAGGGTGGATGCTATGATAATCATGACTTATGCAAATCTTCGGGAAACTTTTATTTTATGAGCATGTTGCCGTGTAGTGGCTATTGATAATGCAAGTTGACTACAAAACCTTGAACCCACGGCCCACCCTCGTCGATCACAATCCATCGTTTAACAGGATAATTTGCTCAAATGCAAGAGCAATAATTATCGGAGACAAACCGTAAATGAGTGACAAGTTGAATTCCTGTATTCGCTGGCCAAATATTGCATTGAAGCCGTCCTGAAACTTGATCCTGTCATCTTCCAGTAGTTATTGGCTGGAGGAAGGCGTACGCTACCGAACACGTCATATATGGCTTCACTTCGGCAGAATAATGCAACCTGGTTTGAATATGCGTATGAAGAAAAAACATTGCTGTGACAAACTATAGCTGCCCTTTTCAAGGTACTCGCAGGATGTGGGCATCATGATCGTTCCTTATTGGTGACCAAATATATATTGATCAAAACTGAACGATCCATGTTGGCTGCGTTCAGAGTAAGGAGCGACATGTAAGGCTAGATTTAGGCTACTAACCAATAATCTTATCAACGCCAGATAAGGCTATTGCACTCGCTCGCGCACTGTGAATATCTATTATTTGCACTATGACGTGATTGGATTCATGCAACGCCACGGTATATATGCACAGTCATTCTGAGAATTGTTGTAATGGATGAGCAACCCGTCAAATAGTCCTTTTCAACTTCTGTCAACTGCGTCATTTTAATGCTGATATAGGGCAAACTAGTCGCAAAGGTGTCGTTGCACATAAGGTAACTGAGACAATAATTAAGAGTGATTGTCTGGTACAAAAAGCATATTCTTTTAAAGCATCTGACGCGAGCAGATATATGCAGATGAGGAATCAAATGCTGTACATTTCAAGTCAAAAGACTTTTTAAACAGTAGTTGCGTTCATCTCCTTCCAAACTGTCGCCGTGCATGGTTTTAGAGTCATTACTGTCCCGTGGTATATGACTTGAGTTGGTCAAGGAGCAATTAAATATCCACTGACATCTCTCTTCAAGAGATATTCGCATCATAACTGTAATCCATGACGCCTATATAAGAGAATAATAAGCTATAGCACTTACGGCAGCGCCACCTTAACTTCTCACAATATGCAGCGTGCTCTCACAAAAGGTTTGCATACCGCCAGCAGCAGTATTTTTAGTGCATCGGCAAATGCAATGATAAGTCACTAAAATTTCCCTCCACAGGATATTTGCTTCAAAACTGAAATACACCAATGAATCAAGAAAACTCAATATTCCATTCGTATCCAACTATTATAAACATGCACAAGAGCAACGGCGAATCATGCTTCATTAATCCAAGACTGTCGCTGCAATACATCCGACCCCATAATACTGCCACTGCAGGATATTGTACTTTTTCTTATCCACTCAAATCAGGTTAGACAGAAACAGAACAATGTCTCGTTCTGCTCAGATATGAAAATCAGCTTCTATCAATTATTTCCATACACCGGCACTACAAATAGTAATGTCATTTAACATCCGCAAGAAATCTGCTCTTATTTCACTAAGAAGCTGTAATGAAACAATGTGTTGATTTGCTGTTCACTGAGCAAACATCTGTCGTGAAACATCAATCGAATTTAACTGAGCAGAAAAAAACCATCCCTCTATTTTTGTGTACAGCATAACCTTAGGGTTTATTCAAAACGTGCCTCAAAGAGTACACCACACTGGTGTAATGATTTTATGACAAGTATATCTCAAACGATTGATGAAGCCGCCGCACATAACCCGACAGATCGTGGCCACTTGGACGCACAATGCCAGATGATAGGTTGGCTTAAAACACAATCCAGATAACGTCATTCAATATGCGCATATGTATGACTTATATTGATGATTCTGTGAATGAAGAATACTGTTGATGCTCGGTAGAGCATATTGTCTGCTCTAAAGCCATTAATTACTTGCATTAACACGTCAAACACATTGTGGAATAGATAAAGCGACAAGTGATTTCAATGAAAATCTATCTATCAGTCACTACGATGTTCGAACTCGAGTTATTCTCCATCCTTTTCCTTGCTATCTACTTCTGCCCCAGCCCCTTCCGCCCAGCTCCCTATTCATCAGCAGCAATGTAGACTGGTCGGGAGGGTAATGCCACCAGGCACAATAAACTGTCATGATAAGGCTTCTGAGATTAGCTGTCTATACAATAAATGCTTTGTTACATTACCTAAAAGGATGCGGAATGACATGGAGCCAGTTTGCTGGTTGTGAAAACTGATTCACCATCTATCATTACAAATACATTCCGCGAAGCAATCTGTGTTGTTATATTTTTCGCTGCAATGAGAGATTATACTAATGGTCGCATACTTGCAGAGACATTAATAAATTAAACAAAACTGATGGCGTTTGTCTTGCTGAAGCAGTGATATGCCATTGCTTAATGGCGGAACCATCCACGGCAACGGCTCATGTGCTGAAGACCATGTGATGCCGCTTTTATGACATGGGTAGAATATTATCCTTGGCCGAGTCTCATTTCGTCAACCTTACAGTAGCTTCATTTACCATAAGAGGATAATCGCTACTGTTAAGTACATATACCACCTACCTTGCTTCGTTTAATTATGCTTCTCATCCTAAACTAAGCGGGATTGTACTCTCTCGGCTGGCGGCACCACCAACATACTCATTCTTTATATGATGTATGTATGTGTGTGTGTGTGAAATGACAAACAGCCAATTGTTTTGATAAAATACCAGCATTTATTTTGCCATAAATCGATTAGACGAACAATATAAAGCTGAATTTCGATTCAATCTAAAACATTGATTGTTGTGCGTAAAACCCGTGTGGCAAGTAATCTGGCCGTTGGATTGTTCCACGGGGCAGTATTATAAGGTAGAAATGTCGGATAATTGATAGTGTAAGTTTCTAGATAACATCGATGAGTGATAAAGGTAACACGTATACGAAAAACAAAACATCTAAAAGGTCTGCTATCTCTGTTGCTGTCGAAATTTGAACCAAACACTATACGGCATCGCTGCATAAATCAAGCTAAACCCACTGCTTAAATGGACAGACTGCTGCAATAAAACGCCTCCCGTGATATGAACCTTTATTGTGTCTGATAAAACATATCAACAGGCCGTGCATATTATTAGGCTTAGCAATACAAATGCGACTTTAAAAGATACTGCTGCCTTTAGTGAATAGTATAATTAGGCCTGTGGTATACGTTTGCGTGAAACATAGGGTCACTGATTAAGATTATTTCTTATTTTGATATCTAGACCCTAGCTACCTGCCAATAAGATGTGGAGGATTGTTCTTGTGTTGCTACATTGGGACAAAAATATATTCATTTATTAGATTATGCCGTGACCGTGATTGTTTGCAGTTCAAGTCGATTGCAGTTGACGTTGTATTTAAACTACCTATATGAAAGTGTTCTAAGTGATGGCATATTTGTGATATTTATTGTAGTTTGTAGACGTTATGATTGGCCTGTTACCAACCTTTCTCGAGACAGATTACAGATTCATTCAAAAGCATTAAGTTGTGCGCAGCGCAGTTTCTCATTTTACACATGAGCCACATTAAATTAATCGGCAGTACGGTTGTCGTACTACACCTTTAGTGTAAGATTGTAATGTATGCCTTCGAATATGAAACGACTAACATGGCCATACATCGGCCAGCTGTTAACTGTAAACTGTGACCTTTAAGTCTATAAAATCACTTGTTGTTCATTCTGTGCTTGTTACGGCTGCCAATGTTGCACCTGTTTTCAGGTAGGGAAATTGCAGCTAAAGCTACCGGCTGATTCCAGAGCGCGTGTGAATACCAACCACTCGGTAATATATTATTCATTCATAGGCCATTCTTTGTTTTGTGTACCTTTGAATATTACTACCTGTTATGTCGTGAATTATTATCTACGCTTTGATGTCGGGGGATGATAAAGAAACATGGAAGAAAACACACACATACTGTATAACTTGCGGCTCTGGGCTCATTGCTTTTGCACGATTCACCAGTCTGCAGATACACACGTGGCGACAGAGCCAAAAAATGGTGCGCTGGATGTAATCGCAGCCGCTACGCTAATCACTAAAACAAGAGCGGAGATAAGATAAGCATTAAACCAAATGTAAAACCCCATTGTGCAATTCTAGAAAAAAGCATAAACACATATATACAATGCAAATAACCAGCATATGATTGAGGCATAGCAGTTTTCAATGATTTGAGGTAGTTATAGCTATAGTAAACATGGTTGATTGTTTTTCCATTCGTGTTCTACGGCAGTTGTGGTAATATGGATCTGAAACGTAGAACATATATTCACGTTACGTCTTTCACTTTAAATGAGTGACTAAAACATACTTCGCTAGTATAAAAAGACGTTCAATTAATTTTCTGCACAGAAACGAACCTTAATTCATTGCCTTAAGGCATCAACATTTGCGTTAATATATATTGCATGGCGGTATGTTATTCGTGTATGATGTCACAGCAAGCATTCGCATCAAGTTGCTCAGCGGCTTTCGCTGCTATAATGTATCTCCACTCGGAATGCCGTTTGAGCTTGAAAAAAACCAGATTAATAGTCGCTCTCTTCTGCACGATTGTGGCTTAAATAATGCAAATTTATCGCATGTAAGATAACGTTAAAAAAACATAACTATTCTCAACCAGCTGTCAATATTTAGCAGCAGTATATTGTACTGGCAACGATTGCATACGGTGTGCAGAACTAAAAACGGTGTCACGAGTGGGTGAATCATAGACAAAGTCTGCCACAGCAGCTTGTAAAATTGGCACAGTAGTACTTCCGTTTCAAATGGTATTTTATCTTTACTTGATGTAGATATGATGGCTGATCTTACACGACAGCATCTGTCATAAATACAACCACAGCACAATGCGTTTGTATCAAAAGTTCCGATAAATTAATGATACGGGTGTTATGGCTGGAAATGAGACAACACATGTCGGTGTCTACTAACGAATTACACATAGTCGACCGTGTGATAACCTTGTATACTATGGCCAATCACTGGCAGCTGTGCGAACAGTATACGGAGCAGGCAGCTTAGAGTATTCTTCGTGTACATAGGACAGGCTATACATGTCAAGGGTAAGGTAATACAATATCACATCACTATCGCTGTATTATATACTGCGTATTAAATTCACCGATTCGTACCTTTGCGATATAAATTGGGGTCGCTGCTTTCAATCAAGGATGTTGTATCATTCTAAAAAGATCATTTGTAAATGAATATGTTAGGTTAATGAATAGACATTTTCAACTTTCCGATAATATGATGATGTTGCCTCATTAAATATCGTCACCCATCATATTGTCACGTATTGATATCAACTATGTATAAACCGTGATGTCAATTGTCCATTATCAAGATTGATCTTCAATCCGCCAATATCCCAGTATGTTTATGTGGACGAGCCGCACTGTGTTCAATTGCGTACCAGGACTGGGAAGCAATTGATGTCACCACTAACATCATGAGGTGTTGCTTGAATATTGTTTCCAGGTGGAAAATGAAACCCTGTATATTTAATGGTAATTTCTTGGAACTCCAATATTCAATCAAGTCTAGTATGTGGAAGTGATGATGTTTGATGCACTGCCAAATGTTGCTCCTCGAATTCCACGCTTGGCTTACATAAATGTTATAATTTCTAATAGCTACACACGTGGATTTCAGTTCGATTGGCAACCGAAGTGGTATTATTCTGCAGCATGGTGTTTTACATGACTGTGTTGGAATGTTCAGTTTTGACATGTCAGCTACATTTGGTTATTACAGCACATTGATCCCTAACAACAGCTATTTAATTAACGCAATAAATAAAACCTATCAGCTTAAGGCATTCGGTAATACGAAGGATACATAATGGGTACTACGGTGGGAACAACAGAAATGAAGGCCAATCATATCAAACCTTCTCTATCATTAGACTGTAAATTATTAAGCAACAGTATCCTGGCCAATGAACGTTTTATAACAAATATTTACATAAATTGCAACCATGATTTTAAAAAATCGCGGCTTTTTAATTTTTTCAACGTTGTACTAGCTACAACTGGTCCATGATTGACGGTGACTCTAATGTTCTGGCTACATTCTGTATCCGTCATTTGCAGGGCCGTGAAACTTGACTTAAAACCAAACCAATATCAATAAGCAATGACAGGCTTAGTGCCTACAACAACTCGCTGTAATTGCTTATAAGCCAGATCCATTTACTTGATCTATGCGCTTCTCTTAATATCTTAGTCAGGCAATCAATCCGCTCGAATATTGTTGGCTGCAAACGTCTAGTGTCTCATCATTGCGCGATTCATTTAGGCAAGTTCATTAAGGTTTGCGGCTACTTCATGTTAGCAATCTACTACTTCTGCCGTCAAGGGAATAGCCACCTGCTTGGACTATGATACTCGTCCTGCTTTCGCAATATATAGCTTATGAACTACTACAAACAATGCGCATCTGATGTTTTTGAACGTGTTTCGAAGAAGATTTGTCAATGTAAAGTGTGAGCGTGATGGCTTAAACAGGTTACCAATATTTCTGAACAATACATTATCGAATTGACATACGATTCTTCCGCTTTAAGCCAGATTTTAGTATAAGCAGAATACTCTAGTTGCCATGATACAATCAAATACAAATATGTCAACTCCATTAACACGACCAGTTTTATGTCGGCGCAGGTTAAATACCAGCAAACACATCGGGCGGTGCCAGCAGCATTAGGATATGTATTACACAGTATATTTGGTAAGTGTATAACTGATGTACTATGCAACGATATGAATGAATTACTACGCTAGGCGTTACTTGGGATTGATGTTCAGGTCAATATAAACCGCAGCTGCCAGTGTACTATGTTTTATCTTCCTTAACTGTATGATTTACATAAACATGTTTAAATGGTTGCATATGATTATCAACAAGGTTTTCCTTCAAAAACTCATCATATATCCTTGTTTGGAAAGCTATAATAACACTTATTTTATTATTGTTAAATAGTGTATCTTTGCTCGCAGTCATTTTATTACATTAAATCCGTCGTAACACTGTATCATCAACGTTTTCTCTAGCAAAGGACATGATATCCTCTCGGTTAAACCTATTTTTAAGAGGTCAGGACTGTGACAAAAGGGTAAACAGTATGTTCCTTTTTTTCTTGCGACTTGAGGAGTGAAAACTGATTCAACTGTTTAAAGTACTATCTGACAGTTAGTTGACAGGTGTGGCGAATGATGCAATCAAGAAGACGAGTTAAGTTAACAAAACAGGCACTAATGCAATCCAATGTATTCCCCTACGCCACTGTGCATGTTCAGTCAAATCGCTCGTCTGAAATATTCCCTGTTATATTTTCTTTCCATATATATTTCATTATTTGTCGCGTAAAAACTCGGTTGCCCGCGCGTTGTTGTACGCCAAATTGTTCTACATATATCCTTGAAGGATTATAAAAAAGAACATAATAACCAGAGATTGCCGGTTATTGGAAAACCGAACTGAAATACGATCGGCAAAATGTACACGACATGTACAAGAATGCTTTTGCAGTAGCATATACCAGTGTGTCGACAGCAGATAGAACACAAAGACGATGGTAACAATTACCAGAATAAAGAACCCTTTTGATATTCCTGAATATTATACGGAACATCAAGGCGGCCAGCGTGTAGGCCGAATCACGAGTAATATTTTGCAATGGGATTTGCTATTGTGGTGATTATTGCTTATGAGAAACCGCTGATAGTGTAATTAATAACCAACCGGCTATGAATATAAACGGTACGGAAAATGCCACGTTTTGACTTCATTTATTCAGATGTCATGCGATTGAATGCAGCCTTTAGTGCCGGACATTTCAATCTTCGTACAGTTTGACATGATGTGCAGGCTGTAACAACAACTAAATTGGACAAAACTCTTAGAGGTGAAAGTAACCGTTACCCACAATTCTGGCGCTTAAAATTTCCCATTCGTCCGGTTGCACATATATATATATATATAGATATATATATATATATATATATATATATATATATATATATATAGAGAGAGATATATATATATATATATATATATATATATATAGACAGATATATATATATATATATATATATATATAGATATATATATATATGATGATCTATATATATATAAATGTATATGTATATATGTAGAGATATATATATATATATATATTTTATATCTCTCTATATATATATCTATATATATATATATATATATCTCTATCTATATATATATATATATATATATCTCTATATATATATATCTATATATATATATATGTTTTCACTAAAAACGCAATCATAAATTTGCCAATGTTCTTTAATTTCGAGTCACAACCATTATGTCGTACAGTGGAATATTGGATTTATCATTAGGTAAGCTGTGTCTGTCAAAATAGAGACAAATGACAAATTGCAAACAAATAGTTTTTTTACTCGCAAGTCCCGGATGTTTGGCAGCCCCTGTCAATGGGGCTTAGAGGAGGGAGGGTAGGGGATGGCTACGGAGGACATGTATAAGGCGGTATCATCCTTTGTCAGCTCTGACCCCTTCAGATGGAGCTCTCTAGAAGCACCTTTTATGCATATCTTGTGACATATTCATGCTAACCTTGCGTGAGCATTATTTAAGTAAAGATGATTTGAATGACTACTTGAGTAAAATAACATCAATTAAATTTAATATTGCTTACACATAAGAATCTCCATATATAATGATTTATGAAGACCCAAGAATAATAGTGTTTATTTCGAAAAGCTCATAAACAAAGAGTCCTGGATATTCGGCCATTGGTAAAGTCCATAGCTAACACTCTCCATTTGGTAATCCCTTTGTACGACAGTCAAAAAGTCAATCGTACTTACTAATCGCATACAACCGAATGCTGACTTCCGAATCCCAAGCTATCAAGGAGTACCATTGCATGGTCGTTTGATCTATTATTTGTGTGAATGCGTGTGGAATAACAGATAGATGGCCAAAGTGAAGTATTTTAGGACCTGATGCTGTGTAACCATAAACTAATCCACTTAATCACAGAAAAACCATTTGATCTTTTCAATCAAACGTCTTTGTAAGCGGCAGTGTGAGTTAAAGTGAGACGTACTCATGTCCTGTTTAACCGATCTCGATGGAATAAACAAATATCGTTTAAAGATGGGGAAACCGGCTTTGCTGTAAGGGAGCATCATAGGAAACATTTCCTATTCGTCTAACATTCCTGAATGTATCATGTGATGTCGACAGCCTGAATATAGCAAGTATATTATCCTCATCTGTGTAACAATTATCACGCAACTTGCTGTTTTGTATGATATATTTAGTGTCCGCAACACGATTCACTTTATTGTTAAATACATGTTATTGTCCATGGAAATCCATGTAAAAGGCTTGACCTTTAACCAGTCATACTTAAAAGCGAAGCGCTATAATATTGTAAATGACTATTGTGTGTGAAGGTTTCATTACTCGCTAAGTGACTTGTTTACTTTTCTGACATTGGCTCGTAACTAACATTTGCATATGTCATATTCTTTTTTACCGCGATCAAGTTGCCAGTATTGCATACCGATCTCGGTCGTCCGCTGCATCTCAAGCTGTAAAGAAATCGATTGTCTGATCCATTAATGTGTGGCTACGCGAGCGGAATGGCAGATACACACGACAATGCTGTCACGGTGAATTTTGTCATCCACTTGATGCTTTATATCTACAAACAATTATCTCAATAAGAGAAAGTTGTATATCCATTCAATCTAACGGATGTGTAATAGGCAAAACGCGTTATACGCCGGATTTATAAAGAAGTTCGATTTATAAAGAAGCTAGATTTTACCGATTTCATCTCTGGGACGATGAAACACGATATCTTGGTAAATTGAGAGTCATGGAAAAGGTTTGAGTTCAAGCACAAATCAGTGTCACTAATAAATACTATTTCCTACAGCGAAATGCATCCTACTTCCGCTGCCCCTTTTTGAATCTGTGTGTGAGTGTGGGGGAGGTTGCGGGGGTACTCATATTAGGTTTAATAGCTATTATGCTCGATGAAATCAAGCAATCTATCGCGTTGTATCGCGAGTTCATGGCCGTCAAATGGTATCATAAGAATACTGTATTTGTCATCTCCCCTACCCGCATCTATATGTCAATTCAAATCGCCTGGTCATCTGATGTCGTTGACTGGAATCGGTATCTTTGTGATAAACACCCGTTGGGATGATATCATGTCAACCACCGATATATCAAACACGGCGCTGCATATTGCAATCTCAGCAAATAATATTATCGAAATAATGCCTAATTGTTCCTATTTGCATGGCTAACCATACAATGCACACAGCACCATCATTCAGCGAACACCTTATATGCTGCCTTGGGTACCAAAGCAGACAGATTGGAATCATATAATTTCCTTAATCTGAATTAACACGAATGTCAAATGAGCTTTTCTTATCGGTTTTGGAAATAAATAGTAAACTGTTGTAACACATCGTAGCTCCGCAGTCCAACAGTCACTGAACCTGCACTTATCTGCAAGATTCTATTGCAAATACTTACCATCGTCATCACCAAAAACGAGCCTCAATCAAATTGTCACTGCCTCTATTTCATGTCTACAAAGATGCCCCCTCCATCTCTCACCGATGTCAGGATCGGCTGCCTCAATAATGAATCATGTGACCAAGTGGTCTATAATAATGCCGGATGATATTTTAGCGCTCGAAGGTAAAGCACACAGTCGCAAAGATAGCATTGAAATATACATCGCCATGCACAATTATATGATACATCATGTTTACTTCTTATATCATTATCTGTTGCGTCATCAAGAAGTAACATGAAACCAACGGAAAACATCTCAGTGAGTGACAGTGGAGTTTTTCGGCGGTAACGCCTGTTCGTAATCTTCCTTTTGTGAACGTATCTACTTATAGACGCCTCTTGTAACATGACAACCCCTGAGACAAGTATATTGATTTCCATTTATCAATTGACAGTATATGTATTAACATGCCATAAATGTAAAATCAATGTGCAATGTTGCGGACTTGCATTTTATAAAAAAAACACAAACTTCACGAATCACTCATTCATAAATGACTCATGAATTGCAAGATGGCAGGTTATTTTAGCAACCACTTCACTATTCACATGTCTATAGACGTATAGGGAAAGCCGCTTTGACCTTTGAATGTTGAAAGACATTTTTCTAGGCATTCGGTGGGTCATAATAAGTATAATGCCACCAGCTTTGCCAAACAATATGACGTCATATATGATGCTCATGTAGCCATATTTCATACGCTTTCGTCATTTCCATACTGACCGAATACACATTGGGCACAGTCAGACAATTCACGCACATTCTGTCCAGTGTTTCGCGTGTTGTTAATAGCTAGGTCTAGATTACAATCTTTTGATTGTTATAAAAGCACGAGATTCATCGCATTCAATCATTTACTTTCGGGAGTAATTCATTTATTGCATGCATATGACAAAGTCTTCAACCGTCTTTCCGAATGATGTTCTACTTTGGCATATTATGACTTATGGTAACTGATGATGTACAGTATTTTGTCATGAAGATACACATGATAAATCGGTTTTCATTTCGAATGCGACAGAGGCATCACTAGAATACGAATATTTACGCTTAGAGAGAGAGGAGGAGGAACGCACAAATGACGGCTATATCTATAGTGGCAACGATTATTGGGACATTAGCAAATGGGATTGGTGAAGTGTGTCGTTCAGAGATGGAAATAATGAGATGGCATTAGACCGGATCTGTGTAAGAGGATTACATATTTAGCACCATTCATATCCTTATCCAAAACCTCCAGCTTCATATCTCGAGGTAATCCCAGTTTTATGACATTGGTTATATATAAGTATAGGCTGAGTTCGGTTTTTCCAGCCTGTTTCCGCAGTTTAATTAACCAAAAGAGGATGATCACTACGGGATAATGTGCGTAACACCATCCCTACCTTATTCACAAACAAAGCTAGTCTGGTGGTACAGCCAGTGGATTCACTAATAATGTCATGGTATGTTTTACCTGTCAAAGCATGCGTGCGTGCATGTGTATGCGTGTATGTGTATGTCTGTGTTTATGCTTGTGCTGTGTACATTAAACGAGATACGGTGGCATTATCAATCATGTCTATTCAGATCTGCAATCAATGTCACTTTTCTATTGCTGGTGTTGTATAGTTAAAAAACTGACGAATCACAATACTTTATGGTTGCACTGTATTTATTAGCAAACAAAACCGTAATTTTAAATGGACACCATGGCACTCGAGTTTAGAGTGTTGTTATGTCGTTAATGTGGTCTCCGTGATGACATGTTTGTGATATGTTTTGTGAGTAAGTACATTCCCGACTTTCGGTACCGGACATCACGCGTGCCAACATAATGCGACCCCAATGTTGTCTACTATTGCCATACCCACCAGAATGGGAGGACATACTATCTCCCTAAATGTTGGTTATAGATATAGTAGGGGATGCCCTTTTATCGTCACATACAACGGATCGGGGCTGTGAGAGGAGAGCATCAAATGTCAGATTGTTTCCTCATTTTTTATTTCTCTAAGTTGGATCATTAAAACTAACTTCCCTTTCATACTATTATTAAACGATGTTGTCAAACTAATGCTAAGCAGCGTATTCTCATCTTGTATTATCCCACAATTACCATGTTCCACCTCAGTAAAGTAAACATCAATTTAACACGTAACACTTACTGCAAACTGCAACAGTAACTGCAAATTCACCGATGATCAAAATAACGAAATATTGAATGAAAATATATTGCACTGTATATGTTTAAAATACTTCAGATAAGCTGTGGTTAAACACATCAGTGCAGGTCATGATATTATGAATCGTTCTGCATTAGATCATCTCTGCAATTTTAGCGATGATATTCAATAGCATTATGTCATGGTGCGAGTTATCGTTGATACGTAACATTCGGTACATGTTGCAGACAACCTCTTGGGAGAGATAGCGTTTAACTATGCATGCCTTTGGTAAACCGAGTGTCGCCTACTGGCTTTTAAGTTACTTTCATGTTAGTTTACATTAGCAGCTCATGTATTAACAACAGACGACGAGTCAGCATGAAGGTATCTACTCTTCAATGCCACACATTAGACCATCTGAAAACCCAATGTACAGCAATGAATAGACGGCTGCACATTCATCATTCCAAACCGGCAGCTCAGAGCAGTGTTCGTGTACATAAGATTTATTATATTAACCCTGTGGAAAGTAACACAACACCCCCATCTGATAGTTGATTAATGTGGGAAACGATTGTTAAATACGCCGGGCTTGCATCTATGCTTCAGTCACTTACGCTGATACAACCATTGCTTAAAGCACAACTTGTATCCGATATAAATGAACATTTAAACAAGATGCATTACAATTATTATATAACTACATAGAATAGCTTCTACATTCGTATTTGTACATATTACACTACAGTTTGACGTCATGTCTATCCTTATCATAACTAACACTTTTGAGTCATGGTACTGATACCAAAAGCACACATAAGCAGGTTTATTTATGTGGACTTAGATCGTGAGGTGGTGCTTTAAAGTCGCCAATTGAACTCCTTAACGCTCCAATATTCGACCCGACCTATACGCTGACCGTGGTTGGAGAAGATGAGTTTTTGCCCGGCCTTTCATTGTCTTTCTGGTTTAAACGCTTTACTTGCCTCAAGTACAACTGTCGAATGAAGGTGATCTTTATAGCTGCTCAATATTATACTGTTGGTGGCGGATTGGCATGCCAAATGATGAATACATATTGTTTGTATCACTAGTAACGATCAATACGTCAATGCACCTAATGACATCACATTGACACCTTATAATCTATTGCATCGTACGGATGATACTCAGTAATACCACATCCTCATGTCACAATGTTGTGCCGACTTATGAAGCCATATACCGCATCCATTGTTTTCTATGCTGCATACAAGATGCCGCTTCATTAAAATCATATAGATTCATAATCAGATTCTGTGCATTTCAGGGTGAGCAGAGTGTTTGAATTGACCTATTGTCGCAGAGATGCAATAGTTTTTAACCATGAGCAAAAAAAATATTATATGAGCAACCTGCGTCATGCTGATATGGTAGGCAGATATCTGCAATACTGTAAGACGCTTTGACG
The DNA here is from genome assembly GCA_034190875.2 of Urechis unicinctus. Classification (NCBI taxonomy): domain Eukaryota; kingdom Metazoa; phylum Annelida; class Polychaeta; order Xenopneusta; family Urechidae; genus Urechis; species Urechis unicinctus. Next base: position 68,672,478 of record CM067343.1, on the reverse strand, counting down.
GAGTAAAGAACTGAGCATAACTGTATAAACGTCCAATCTCTTACCGCAGCAGCTGTTTATACAGGCGTCGATGGCTTTTCTAATCGGTCATCATCATCGACCTGACAGTGGTTGGTAATTGTCTCAGTGAACGTGGCTCATTTGGAGTATTTGTCTGCGTTTTTCTAGTCACCTACCATGCTATCTTAGTTTAATCCATAATATATTTTGATTCATTGTACATCAAGTGATTTTTTAAAGAAGCTTACGTATAGAATTTTGATGGAACATTGTCAAAGACTATGACAGGATTGAACAAATATATTCTCATTGAAAACAATAGATATCAAGACATTTGTGTTTATGAGTACTTTCATTCGAGTACAGACGATGCATGTCAATCTTAGTTTAATCGAATGTAACGAAAGGACATCTACTTTTTTTACATTGATTCTCAAAAGGAAGATCCATTATTTTTTATAAACCAAGTTGAATGTGATTAAATAAACATAGATGTTGCAGATGAGTGTCCAGTACTGTATCTAGTATCATGCTAGGTGCAAAGGACGAGATGCTTTTGGTTGCTGGACCGGTGTGAGAGAGTTGTTTTGCTGCCATTTTCCAGTGTGATAAGCCACTATTAACAGTAATCATATACACTTTATACCCACTCATTATGTGCAGTAGCTCCCTGGCTTAAGATCTTTTTGCCCTGCAGGAAGGCTTGCAGTACCAAGGTACTGGCTGTTATTCCAAATGATTTTCCAATTAGGTTTTGGCTATAAACAAGTGATCTGCCTTCGGTGCATATTCTTCCAATCTCCCCACATTATCTGTCAGATGAGATCCGTCAAAATGCGAAACGTACCTATTTGCTGTATCAGTCAGGACGCAACTGGAAGCCTATCTCATGTTTCCAATTCTGAGACGTCAAGTAATTGAATTGTTGAATAAATAGCACAATAAATGACCTGAAAATGGTTTAAAAAAGGCGTAGTTGAACAAAATATGATAATGATATGGCGATAAATCATTCTTGAAGTGTCATAAACAATGAATCAGTACACACAATCTGCTTGTGCGAAAGCTTTGAAACATTGTAACACTGCAGAATATGCAATATATATTATTGTCGCAAGATATGTAAATAAACAGCGCAATCTGTAAGAATGCATCAGGCAATACTTTTAGACTGTCGCATAACGTTATGGCTTATTACTCAATGTCAAATTACCCTGGCTGGTAAAAATTAACTTTTAAAAGTTGCTGCTATGATCATATATGTGAATGGTAAGTCACTAACTATGTGTTGTTTATTTACAAAACACAATGAGCAATTACTAGTTACATGTGATATGATATTTATGCTAGCTTATGTAGACCATACCCTAATGTTAATCGCTCCGCTGTTGTTCGGGATTTCAGTACATATTTTTGCGCACACATTGGATCATAGATGGCCTTGCAGTAGAGACTTCTAATTTCAAGCAGCAGTAGTAATGCAGCCTCAGGATTTGATATATATTGACCACATACTTGTGATAAAATCTGTAGGAGCTGGCATTATCAGTTACAAGTAGCTTATGTAGTGAACGAAGTTATCTAGATGCGAATAAAGCATATGATCCATATCGCAATTAATGAGACGTGTTTCAGTTCACCTTAACAGAACCAATAACCACAACAGCCAACATGTATTTCCCATTGTTCGCGTTCCATAAACGTTATTTCATACCTCACTACAGTGCTAATAACGAAACGCTTAAACGACATTTCGGTCGGTCGGTGGAAAGTGAGCCTTCTTTTAAACAGAGCCTTCACTCAAGATGTCAAATAGCTTCCTTTGCAACCGAGGCCTACTTCTAGCAGGAGGATTATCATTCGCTTTAGCTGCAATATCTAATGGCGACCGTGTCATTCGTAATCTTTCTCTATTTGGAGAAGACCAGTTTGAGTAATGTCTACCAGGCCTGCCAGTAGAAAAAAAAATTACAATGTGGCATAAGCTGACAAATATCAAGACAATTCTTATGATTATATGGCATAAGGAGTAGCGAGATAAAATGTTAAATGCGCAAAAGGGAAACCTATTATGACAGTCAATATTCGAGGCGCGCTCGCACATGTGGACTATGCCTCCGTAAGCTTATTTTCCCCATGACGGTGAATGCAATTCAACACTAACCGTGTAGTGTTATGCCTTGCAATTGGATGTTTTACTTTAAAGGCAAATTTTAATCAGGATAGATCTGTCATATACATGTAACATAGTGACTTATCAATAGTTTTGGGTGCAACTCCTACACGCCATTCTGATATTTAAAGGGCCATCATTTGCTTAACCGACCTAAGGGGAAATATGTGGTATAACTGTGAAAGCGATCACCGACCTGCGGTAGCCAACACTGCAGTACATAACGAATTGACAATATTCAAACGAGCATCGACAGCAGCACCGAAAAACATAAGTGAGGTATTAGATGGCTAAAACATGTGTGAAATGCCGTCCATGGTAAAACAATTCTCATATGGCATAACAGATAATTAACTCTGCACCTATAAGGCAACCGTATCGCAGCAGGTTCCTAGGTTTTAATACTTCTTTCATAGTGGATGCATTTGCTTTTTTTCTGCTCTCGTGTGTGCCAAACACAGCATACAATATTGTACAAGCATTTTCTCATCGACTCAAAGTTTTAGTCACTATAGAAATCGCAGTTAAAATGTTACTGATATTCGAGTATCTGCTCATTCTCACAGCATACTATAGTTGCGCTACCAGTTGCATACTCCTCATTCGAAGATGTATAGCGCTACGGGATGTTAGGCGTGATCCAAACATTTATTTGTGTTTCTGAGAGTATATATAGAACTGCTATTGCCAATGGCGGCTGGATTGGTCATAACAGGTATTTTTCAATTGACTATATCAGAACTAAACCAGCACACATAATGTTGTAAATGATGATTCTTTCCCAATCTATTCATGGCGTGAATATTCATGCTGACATAAGGCAAACTGCTCGCAAGGGTGCCGTTGCACATTATCTTACTGGGACATTAATTAAGAGAGATTGTCTGGTACAAAAAACATATCGTGTTAAAGCATCTGACAACGGAGGAGTTGTTTTGGTGGCGTTTTCTGTGTGCAATGACAAACAAAATGGCAAATCCGAATCTGTCAATACTAACTACAAAAGACAGAAAACTGCATACTGCATATTTGATGTGGAGTCTATTACACATTGATTACAGCAGAATATGTAAAGCAAGCACACAACGCGGCAGATATAAGCAGATGGCGTATCAAATGCAGTAGATTGTTTTTGTTAGTTACCAAAATAGCCTCCTCTAATTTTACATTTCCAGGTATGGTGCTGTTAATGCAAAGTCAAATGAACTTTTGACCAGAAGTTGCATTGATCTCTTTCCAGAAGGTCGCCGTTCACTACTGCCCCTTGATATATGGCTTGAGTTGGACAAGGAGCGATTAAATATCCACTGATATCTCTCTCTAAGGGATACTCGCATCAAAACTGTTTTCCATGACGCCTAAATATATGTGAGAATAATAAGCAATAGCAATTACGGCAGCGCCACCTAGACTTTTCACAATATGCAGCATGCTCTCTCAAAAGGTTACATATTGTCGGCAGTAGTTCTGTTTAATGTATCAGTAAATGCAATGATAAGTCATTCAAATTTTCCTCCACAGGTTATTTACATCAGAACTGAAATTCACCAATATATCAAGAAATTTTATACTTCATTCGTATCAAACTATAATAAACATACACTAGAGCAACGGCGAATCATACTCCATTATTCCAAGACCTTTCGCTGCAATACATTCACCCCCATAATACTGCCACTGCAGGATGCAGTATTTTTCTAGTTCACTCAAATCAGGTTAGACAGAAAAGGAATAATGCCTGGTCTGATGATGTATGATAATCAGCTTCTATCAATCATTTTCATAGACCGGCACTGCAAATGGTAATGTTATTTAACATCCGCAAGAAATCTGCTCTTACTTCATTCAGTAGCTGCAATAAAACAATGTGTTGATTTGCTGTTCACTCAACCAACAACTGTCGTGAATAATCAATCAAATTTAACTGAGCCGCAAACAAACCCTATTTTTTGTGCACCGCATAATCTTAGGGTTACTTTACAACGTGCCTTAGAGAGTACATCAGACTGGTGTAAGGATTTAATGACAAATAAATCTCAAACGATTTATAAAGCTGCCGCAAATAACCCTACAGATCGTGGCCACATGGACGCACAATGCCAGATGATAGGTAGGCTTAAAACACAATCGAGATATCGTTATTCAATATGAGCATATTTATGACTTATATCCATAATTTTGTTAATGTAGAAGGCTGTTAATGCGTGTGTTGTGCTCGGTAGACCATATTGTCTGCGCAAAAGGTATTAATTACTTGCAACAACAAGTACAAACACACTGTGGAATAGATTAAGTGAAAAGTGATTTCAATGAAAATCACTAAAGAAAGGACAATGCGCATAAGCTGGCAAATATCATGAAAACTTCTAAGATATAATGGCATAAGGGGCAGTGAGATAAACTGTTAAATGCGCAAAAGTGAAACATATTCTGACAGTCAATATTCGAGGTGCGCTCCCATAAGATACGTAAGTGGACTAGCTTTTGGTCTTTCAATATCAATCACGCATCTTATCCCCCCCCCCCATGACGGTGAATATAATTCAACAGTAACAGTGTTGTGTCATGCCATGCAATAGGAAGCTTTGCGTTAACGACAAACCTTAATCAAGTTCGACCTGTCATGCAGCATGGTGACTGATCAATAGCTTTCGGCGCAACTCCTACATCCTGATATATAAAGTGCCATCATTCGCTGTCTGTATAACCGAGCTAAGAAGAAAAATGTGATACAAATAACATTGATATCGATCACCGACCTGCAATACATAACGAACACTGCAATACATAACGAATTGACAATAGTCAAACGAGCAACGACAGCTGCACCAAAAACGCATCAGTGCGATATTAGGTGGCTAAAACATACCAAAGAGCTCAGGGCCCTGTGAGAAATGCCGTCCATGGCAAAAAAATCCTAATATGGCATAACAGCACTTATGTGGACCTATAAGGCAATCGTAACGCAGCATGTTGGTGCGTTTTAATGTTTTATTCATAGTGGATGGATTTACGTTTTTCTGCGATCGTGTGTGCCAAACAAAACATGCAATATGGTACAACCATATATTCTTTAACCCCAAGTTTTGGTCAATTTAGCAGTCGCAGTTATAATGTGACTGAAATTATAAAACTGCTATTGGTAATGGCAGTTAGATTAGTCATCAATAATTTCAATTGACTATATCGGAACGATACCAGCAGACTTACTGTAGATATGGATGTTTTTGTTTCGTTCTCAATCGATTCATGAGGTGTATACAGGGACCATACATATATCCAAGTACTGATCTTGCGGACAATATTATTTAACCAGTCATTAATTGACTTAAACCATAAAAAGTTACATCTGAACCAATTTAATCCAAGTAGACTCTACATGACTCGAAAGCTATACAACATGACGTCATTACGTTTTTTGATCCGCTCCCGAATAGCGAGTATATCCCTGCCATATAGCAGCATCAAGTCAACCACAATTATACGCATATATCAGATGATAATACCTCACTTGATTATTGGTTCACATCTGCTAGTTTGGGTAACTACCGATCGTAACAAACATCTAATGGGGCACTCCATACCCAACCAGCTGTCATTATAACACCGAACGACTACAGCGCACAGCGCATTGCCGCACACAAAGATGGGCTGTCATCGTAATGCATCTTAATGGCCTAGCACATCATGGCACCATGTCATGACCCTTCGTGTTGTGTTGCCAAAATTTCTTGCAAATTAAGAACGGCTTCACTCTTGCTTGTACTGTTGTCTTGCAGTACACCTGCGGCGTTATAGAGTTATTCAACACATGATACCCTAAACACGTATGGAATTTCCTACTTATAGCTGCTGAGGAATAATATTATCAGTCTAAGAAATGCAGACTGAAGTTCAGGAATAATAATCAATGGGACAGACAACACTAGCGAAACGACAAACGAACTGGACTGTCTGACGTTTTATCTGTAACGAAATGCACTAGGCGTGCTCAATTCAATCATAATAAGTGATAGATGAGTCAAGAGCCTTTAATCTGACATGGCTTTCCTTTCATTTGATAAACATTATCAGCGAACCTTATTAAACGTGTGAATATTCTCCCTGGTAAATGACGACGCTTGATGACTATAGTGTCATGATGAATCGAAAACAGAGAGTAGGGCAACAGAATCAAGTCTTGATACATACCGCGTGTAATACAACAGAGGAATGTCATGTCCTAAATCTCGATAGTTCACCCGAGGCATTGATACAACATCGGCCACTGCATAGTAGTATTACTAGATTCAGAATTGAGACAATTACGGATGGATGAGCTATCTTTTAACAATAATTGCTCCCATCCTGCACATAACCATGTTGATTATGGATCAAAATACTGCTCCCCGATATTTTCCTCCGCACAGTTTTAGTATTCGAATCATATATTATCGAGATGAATTAAAACCTATAACAACAGTATCGTTACGGCTCGTCCAACACACGTATTATACAATTTTATTCATAACAAAAATCGACACAAAAATATCAATAGTTCGGTTCTGCTCCATCATTGACTAGGATGCTTCCTTTCAAACTCTAAACTATAAAGGTAATTTTTCTGACGTAGTGTGTCGTAACAAATGATTGAAAGTTAACATTTTAACACAAAGACGAAATGCCGAAACATTCAAATCCAGGTGATGCAAAATAATAAGGAAATGTATCTCAACGTGGACAATATCCTTCTAAGGTTGGAGACCCATACATCATTGGTTGTATCGCAGTCGCAATCTTTGCTTTCATCTGGCTTTATCGACCGTGTTTGCCTTAGGTCCTTGTCATTTATGAAACGTCCAGTGCGCCTTTATCTAATTGGGTTGCACTGACCGTCGTTTTATTATTCGGAAAATGTAGCTTATGACATTGGCCGATTACTTCTTACCAACCAAACCTGCTTTATAACAACATAAATGTGGCAACGTTGACAAACACACTTGAGAAACGACGATTTGACCGGTAGAACGATTTTTATTACTGCATTTTCTGCTGCTTAGGAACAGAAGATATCAATTCCTTGTCCTCTGGGGCTTAAATGCCAGATGATGTAATAAACAGCGGCAGATGAGGCAACACCTGAAGGTTTCTACACATGAATAACGCATATTGGACGGTGTGTAAAACCATTATATTGCTGCAATGTTTTGATGGCTGCGCAAATATTGCTTAACACGAGCAGCCTACAACAATTGTTACGTCCCTTGGATCGACATACAGGCTCAGGTAAATGTTACAAAATTCCATCTTATTGTCGCTGGTTAAGAAGTAAATAGTAACATATACTTTATTTTATATGCACCGGGCTTGCGCTTATGCAATATTTATTTGACGGCTTCAATGGATCATATACAAATATTCCCATGACATTTGTTGAATGGGTCCCTGACAAAGCTCATCAATAGGGAACAACTATCAATGATCAACCAAACAAATTGAATTTCAATGGACTCAGGTTCATTCATGTGTCACTATCAATGCCTCGAGTTATCTGTCATATCGCCATATCAATGGGTGGTAATCAGTGTGACCATTAGACGCAGCTCCTTGTTATGTTTACCTTCTCAAGATCTAAGGGCATCATATCGGCGTGGTCGGTCATGACAATATGTAGTTATCATTATGAAATGCTAGACATAATGTGTAGTGAAGCTGAATGTCGTTTACATGGATGTATATCAGTTTGCCATGTGTCTCGTATTAATTATATCATTTCTGATTTAATATTTTTCCGATCCATTTGTTATGTTGCTAGTCTGTCCAATGTTTTGCTGGCTATAAACAAAGTGATCAACGTAAGGCACAAATGCTTCATGTCCCACATTTGGACTGTCAGATGATGTCAATCTAATTGCTAAGTTGGTTTAGCCAAAATATCAATCAGGACACATCTGTATGCAACTCCAAATATATTGCTTGATTCCGATTCCGGAGCATCCAGTCGTTGGGTGATTCAGCAAGATTAATGGAATAGTAAATGACATGAAGATGGCATAGCATGGGTGTTATTAATTTGTTATGATATACGAGTATGGGATTATATATTCCGTCGAACGTGAGATGTAAGTAAATTAAAAATGTATAGAGTTATTGGCCTGCTCTTGATATTTGACGCATGTTATTATGTTATTATTTGCCGTCTGGCAAATGTGTCATACCAGTAATCGCACATTTAAAAGGATTCATCTGTGACATAAACCCTTATCTCAAACCTCAGCTGCTTTCGTAAAGCTGTCTGTGCTGGCATGGTTTATGACACGTGACGTGGAAAGCTTTGTGTCGCAAATGTGGGTGCCCATGAAATACAATCGGTCAGTTCATTGACATGATTGACTCTGTTGTTAGCACTACAGACCAGCGTTGTTTACAAAACATAGAAACTGGCGGAAAGTTTGCGCAATACTGCTGCCGGCATTTTTGTCTCGACATTTCGAGCCTCATAAAATCCCTCACGTTCTCAATTCTCCTATGTTTTAGAACAAAATGCTCCCTTGATTTTGCCCGTTAAATCATGCATAAAAAATTGTGCCATTTCTCCTTTTGATAATTCGCGATTGCTAAGCAGCTTTGTTGCTGTCCGATATTGCAGCTACTATATCACAGATGTCCCATCCCGTTCAACCAAGGTCGTATTACGATTAAGATACAGCTTCGGATCAGTGTTGAATGTTATTGTTGATTTCGCCTATTAGCAACTAGCTATTATGCGTCGAGGACCAAATAGACATTTGTAAAAGTTTCGTCTACCACCCCATAGGACAAAATCGTTCATTGCATATATGCGTTGCTTTCATTGCCTTGCAGAATTGCGCATATTATTCCGTCGCAAATAAATATCAATGCCTGCTAATATGTCAAGCACCACCAGTGATATTTTGTCATTGGATTCCTGCTCGTCGATGTGATTATCGCTAATACAAAGTCGCTGATGAGGTACTAAATAACCAACTTGCTATGATTAGAAAATCTAATGATGCTAGCGGAGGAGACGTATCACCGCGCGTAGGGTTATCACTATTATGTATATAAGTAGGCCTGTGTAATATGGCATAATCGTTTAGTTTATAAAATTGTTCCGAAAATAAGAGCGACTTCCATAAAGATTTAACTGCCTTTTTACTAAATGCAAGTGGCGTTGTTGCATCAGTTGTCAGTCTGTGCGCCAGGTGTGAGATTGCTTATGGGAGGTATCTAAAGTAGTTTGCTATAGCGCAAATATATACTTACTCGCTACATTTAATAATGTAGCAATATTTCCGTATCAAGCAGGCAGTTTCATAATATTAATTACGTCATTGTCAAAATAGTCAAATCTCGATTACCCTATTGCATTGGTTATTGTGCATCTATCAGATGTGCAAATTGTTATCCAATTGTTCAAAGTTTCAGTCCCCACATCCCAGTTGCGACGGCTCACGCCTGATTATACCAAATAAGCTATATGAGCTACATCCGTAACACAAATGTAAAAGATTATGAATGTCATTGGGTATTCAGACTTATTTGTGCTGCTCCTGTGGGTACAAATATTCAGACATACCTGTCTACTCAGATATTGAATTGCATGACACGTATTGCTTCTCAGCTGTTGTTTCTTCTGTTATTTATTTACATATTGCTAGACAAATGTAATTCGCTTAAGGCGGACTGCAAGTTACACATAAAGTCGAGCTAGACCTTGGGAATAAATTTGTAGTATAACATCGGGCAATGATAAATATTTTTGAGATCGCTAATTTCAAAGAATAAACCTGCCTTTCCGTTCTCCATTTGAAACAAAATTTTTCATGCTTATTTGCAGAGATACATATTAAGTTTACAATGTGATTCGTACTAATCAGTTTGAAAATATATTCATTTGTAGGAGACTATTATTGATGACATTGCAGTAGCGGTTAATAAATAGCGGTCGGCAGGACTTAAGTCTTGATGGATGTCCCCGTGTCATCAGGAACTGAAATATCCATTAGCCAGATAAATCACAAACCTCAATAATAGCGCTGCGTGAGTAAGCTTCATGGCTCTTTGATAATTGCTTTTTTAATTCATCAAAAGACTTTGGTCCACTTAAATTATTACCTGACGTTGATTGTATTTGTTCTGAGATACAGAATGATGCAGCAATTCGAGATTTTTTTACAATAAGAAATCAACAACTTCAGTCACTGTTTATGGCCATTCGCTTTGCCTTGACGAAAACCTACCACGTGCCATTTGGGCACCAAGTAGTCAATGTGAACGGAACTACACATTATTATCGTATGCGAGAGGGCAGATGGTAGTTTGTGACATGAGAAAAAGTAGGTGAGGTCGAAAGTAAATGTTATATGGGTAGCAAAGAGAACAATTCAGGGAGAAATAGGAGGCTGGTAGAAATATTCGATATCAACACGTCATATATGTAACCTGAATGCGAGCGAGCAACATAATGCAGCATGCTGCGGAGGACATCACATAACGCAGCATGTTGCAGCGGGCATCGCATAATGCAGCATGCGGTTTACCATGTATATCACCAAATATGGCACATTATCGCTTACCTTCCACATCCATGCGACTGGTGTTTTTTGCATTTATCATTCAAAACAAATTATTTAGCCGCCCGATACGGTTTTAGGCGCTGCGGCCAATCACTTATTTAAGACCATATTTATTTGACCCATAAAGCTTGTTATCTTTTGTTCGGAAGGCGTGGCATGTTATTCAGGCTAACAACTGCAATGGTTTATTCATAAATATCCTCAATTGGCAATGATAACAATTATGTTCTATGTTTTTGTGATGATTGTTTAGCAGGAATCATAAAAATGCGATTCTTTTGACAAATGTGGGTACATCATCACGCACAGAACGTTCGAGAGTAACGGTACTTTACGTCTAGTTCTAATTAAATATCATCCTGTATGTTTCCAAACGAGATTCGTTGTAAGTCAGCGCACATTCAGCTAACAGTAGCGTATCTGGATGACAAGTGGGCAGGTTACATTTCAAAATACTGCCTCTATTTGTGAGGAGTGGTTACGTTTTCCCAGTATATGGCAGGAGCCAGTCGCAAAGCAACCAAAAGACTATTGATATCTTCCTCCACAGGACATTTGCATCGGAACAGCAGATCAATCAGATGCATCAACAAAGAGGCTGGCGGAAACGGGCCAACTCTTTTGTCGAATGTATTTGACTTGTAATATCACAAGGTTAAAACATCGTCAGCTGCAGTGCTGTGTGAGGCACCAGGATAACTATTCGTGTCCGTCCGATTTAATTCATTTGCTGGTTTATGGTTATGTTAGTTCCTATGGAATATTACCATTGAATTGCGCGATACCCGATTATACCCCATTAAAACACCTTGGCCTTCCCGTCGTCATTGTTCACAATATAACAATCGTGGTTTGTGCCGTCTGGTTGTGTGAATTCAGGCTCAGCTAAGCCACTGGTCGCATCAAATGCTGCTGTTGACACATGGACGACGACAAGTAAGAGAAACCTTGCTGGATGTATTTTCAATCATTTACCAAATCATACGCATATATTGACACAACAAATAAATGATGTAACTTCTTAGAATTTTTACTTCCCCGTTATTCGGTGGTTAAACATCAAGTTACTGTGTTTACTCAGATGAATCTTGTAAATCATGATGTTTCTGATCGATCTCGGTATATAATGACGGTCAGTCAATGTACCAGCAGCTTACTTGTTAGTCATGTAGATCTCTCCATCTCAGTTGCGCCTTCTTATACATGATGGCTCAAGACAGCATTATAAACCACGGGTGTTGCCAGAACAAAGTGTCACGTATATAAAGGACTTTTCAGTGAAGTCTTTTGGTTATGTTCTTGGTGATGAAATACCTGATTTTGTGCCCTTCATTTTTCCATCATGGCCCATTGGTATAGTAATACTGTAGCTGAAGAAAACACACATGTATAATTCTATAAGTAATCATCTCACGCACCAATAATCTCAAACTAGACAACACACGCTGTGTGGCATGGCAAGCATTTTATAAACTGATGGTAAATGGCTAAAATCGACCATGTTATGCGTCAGTTATTCAAATAAGGTAACGGTGGAGATACCAAGTGTAGTCCTTATGTGACGTAGATGGGCCCAGGTGTATTTGCAAGCTCATCACTTGAATTATTCAGCCGCCGAAGAGGCGGTTGCAATCGCTAATAAAAAGTTTATTGCTACTGCAATTGTCAATGAACGAGTGATAATGTATGTTGTCAGCGCTTTCATAGTTACTTTATGTATAGGTAGCAACTAGAATATGGTTGCAATCAGTAGCGTTAGACTGCCTTGTCTCGAAATACTATATAAGAGAACGTGCCTAACTTTTACAAAAGTTAGTATTGACCTCAGAAGGTTTTTCCAGGAGAGGCTAAAATATTTAGCAGGATGCAATCTTTTACAAACATGGATAGCCATTCAATGCAATCTGCTTGTCCTTTACCACTGCGAACGACAATATTTTACTTATACAGTAGGAAGCAGCTTGTTTGACAAGCAGATATTGTGGTTGGCAAAATGGTACTTATTGCCAATTAGGATTTGCAGCTAACTACACATGCACGTCAACATGGTTTGCATGCATCACAATTCAATAAAAACTGATTGTGCAGTCGTCCTTAACCATTCCCCAATGTCGTATGTGTGTGCGGTATTTGTCACTGTGTAACAGTATAACTACAATGGTGTCTATTGTCAATCAGCATCTACAGCTAACTACACATGCACAACAACAGTGCTACTGCACGTCGTTTAGTTATTGTATTTGTATGCACAAAAGCTCCACATTTGCGCAAGTGCTGTCTATTAAAGGACAACAATTTGTGAGTATGACAAGCCAAACAAGCGGATATGACAATCGATGTTTGCTTTATACAGTGATTATTTGCCTCACGCTAATTGCATAGCCGAAGTATTGATCTTGTCACACGAGACACAGCTAAAAGCGATGAGGCAAGATGGAGCCATATTGCCATACTGAGGCATCATGGTAGAAGGTTTGGTAACAATCCAGCCATAATTTACGTTATTCGTGTGCAAAGAAACCCCCTTAAACCCAATCAAACACCATGAATAAAGATTAAAAGGTTGGTGACGGAGGACGCAGGAACTCAGAGGACTTGTTCTGTCGTGAGTAGAGATCAAAATGCAGCCGAGTGGTCTCATACTGTTTGTGCTGCCACTGAACAACCCCAGTTTATTGTTATCGTGTCCATGTTGAATCGTTAACCATAGGTTAAGTAAGCAACAAAAAGAGTCCTCTGAGTCTGTGCCCGCTTCCTCATTTACGATGGGTTCCAGTGACAACGAGGAGGTTCCTAGGAGTCTTCATTCGCGATGCCGCTCATAAAGCAGCCAATTGCAATCTGCTGTCCCATTCTCCTTAATGCTGATGTGTACATTGGTCCAATAATGAAGCAAATTGTAATTCTAGCCTCACGAAATTCGAGTTAATATTCGCCTATCCCATGTTGCCCATCCATTAGACCTATCTAGCGTATGGCATTACAGATAGCATTGTAACGAATAATCGTTTGGTATATCATCATATAAATCGTACCTGATTTGTTTTAATCTTATCATGCTATCGTACAATGATCACACCCGACCCAATAACCCTCGAGATCCATCATTTGTCAAAATATCCTCGCCATGTTTTGTACTATGAACAATCATAATACAAATTCAGTAACACATACAAAGCTGTTGCCATCATCTACGCGTTACTTCAAGGACACATCCCAATGCAGGAAATCCGTTAGCAAGCATTTCCATGTTTCGGCTGGAATCATCTGAATTGCTTGTCGTGTAAATGACAAAATGGGTTATTGAGAAAAGATGTATCCCGAATGAACCATTGTTGTGGAGTAGTGCAAATCCTGATACCTTTGTGACCATAATAAATTCCGAAGGTGGGTTCGCGTGGGAGTTTTTCAGTTCATTTATATCTGCTTGGCTTGACTGGGTTTTGTAATTTTTCCGAGGGAGCACAATAAAGTGTTATTCATGAATAAGATGTTTTCATGAGTCGGGCTTCCAGAATAGATGAATTTTACCAAGAAAACTCAGATTTTTACCATGTAGATAGCAGCTTGTCGTGATTGATTGCCAACAACCAAGTAGAACCGCCTATGTTTAATCTTTGAGCAGCAAACTTAGTGGCAGAAGTACTATATTTAAATAGATAGACCTACTAAAGTGGCATCTATTATAGTCAGTGTTACAAGCCTAAGTGAAATTAGTATATGAAAACTGCACTGTTATGAATCATTCGTCAGTATCTGTACGTAGATCCAACCATCGATATCTACCGACCCTTACTTCCCTTGTGATGTACTATTTTGATGCTAAAGTATATTATAAAGCGTTATTGATGATCAACAGTGGGTTGTCATGATGCGACAGATACTGAACATAATGGCGTACATTTTACCTCAGGTAGTGACAACATTAAGATACCAAAATTGTCGTATTTTTCGATAGGGTAGTTTTAAGTGTAACACCGAATTACTACAGCGTAAGTGATTTCATTGTCACACACAAAGTAGGACTGGTGACACCACCAAGGAGTTGGACTGTCGGAATTCCTACCTATAACGAAATGCACTAGACGTGCTCAATTCATTCATAACAAGTGATGGGTGAGTCAAAAGCCTATGAGTTAACATGGCTTTCCTTTCATTTGATAAACGTTATCAGCGAACCCTATTAAGCTTGTTACATATTATGCCTGGTAAATGACGACGATTGATGGCTGGGGAGTCTTGATGCATGCACGCATGTAATACCGTAGAGGAATGTCATTTCCAGAATCTCGATAATTCAACCGAGGCATTGATACAGCATCGGTCACTGCATATTAGTGTTACTAGATTCGGAATTGAGACAATAAAGGTTAGATGAGCTATTTGTTACCAATAACTGCTCCCCTCCACCACATAACCATGTTGCGTATGTAGCAAAATATTTGTGCCCGATATTTTCCTTCAAATGATATTGGCACTGCATTCGAATCATATATTACCTACATGGCTAAACCAACAGCACCGTGATGGCTCGTCATGCCTAAGTATAATACTAATTGATTCTGTGATTATCCATTGTTTGCACTATGACGTGACTGGTTTTAGGCATCGCCACGGTATAAATGCACAGTTATTCTTGTAATGGATGAGCAACCCTTGAAATATACCTTTTCAACTGCTGTCAACTGCGTCATTTGAATGCTGATATAGGGCAAACTAGTCGCATAGGTGCCGTTGCACATTAGGTAACTGAGACATTAATTAAGAGAGATTGTCTGGTACAAAAAGCATATCCTGGTAAAGCACATGACGCGGTAGATATATGTAGATCAGGTATCAAATGTTGTAGATTGTTTTTGTGATTTTCCAAAATGGCCTCTGCTTTTACATTTCAAGTCAAAAGACATTTGACCAGTAGTTGCGTTCATCTCTTTCCAGCATGTCGCCGTTCATGGTTTGAGAGCCATTACTGTCCCGTGGTATATGACTTGAGTTGGTCAAGGAGCAATTAAATATCCAATGACATCCCTCTTCAAGAGATATTCGCATCATAACTGTAATCCATGACGCCTATATAAAAGAGAATAATAAGCAATAGCATTTCCGGCAGCGCCACCTTAACTTCTCACAATATGCAGCGTGCTCTCATAAAAGGTTTGCATACCGCCGGCAGCAGTATTTTTCAATGCATCGGCAAATGCAATGATAAGTCATTAAAATTTCCCACCACAGGATATTTGCATCAAAACTGAAATACACCAATGAATCAGGAAAATTCAATATTCCATTCGTATCCAATTATAATATACTTACACTAGAGCAACGGCGAATCATGCTTCATTATTCCAAGACTTTCGCTGCAATACATGCACCCCCATAATACTGCCACTTTTTCTAATCCACTCAAATCAGGTTAGACAGAAACAGAACAGTCCCGGTCTGCTGAGGTATGAAAATCAGCTTCTGTCAATTATTTTCATACACCGGCACTGCAAATGGTAATTTTATTTAACATCCGCAGATAATCTGCTCTTACTTCATTAAGAAGCTGCAGTAAGACCATGTTTTGATTTGCTGTTCACTGAGCAAACAACTGTCGTGAATAATCAATCAAATTTAACTGAGCAGAAACAAACCATCCCCCTATTTTTGTGTACCGCATAACCTTAGGGTTTCTTCAAAACGTGCCTCAAAGAGTACACCACACTGGTGTAATGATTTTATGACAAGTATATCTCAAACGATTGATGAAGCCGCCGCACATAACCCGACAGATCGTGGCCACTTGGACGCACAATGCCAGATGATAGGTTGGCTTAAAACACAATCCAGATAACGTCATTCAATATGTGCATATGTATGACTTATATTGATGATTCTGTGAATGAAGAATACTGTTGATGCTCGGTAGAGCATATTGTCTGCTCTAAAGCCATTAATTACTTGCAATAACACGTCAAACACATTGTGGAATAGATAACGCGACAAGTGATGTCAATGAAAATCTATTTATCAGTCACTACGATGTTCGAACTCGAGTTATTCTCCATCCTTTGCCTTGCTATCTACTTCTGCCCCAGCCCCTTCCGCCCAGCTCCCTATTCATCAGCAGCAATGTAGTCTGGTCGGATGGGTAATGCCATCAGGCACAATAAACTGTCAGGATAAGGCTTCTGAGATTAGCTGTCCATCCAATAAATGCTTTGTTACATTACCTAAAAGGATGCGGAATGACCTTGTGCCAGTTTGCTGCTTGTGAAAACTGATTCACCATCTATCATTACAAAAACATTCCGTGAAGCAATCCGTGTTGTTACATTTTTCGCTGAAATGAGAGATTATACTAATGGCCGGCAGACTTGCAGAGACATTAATAAATCAAACAAAACTGATGGCGATTGTCTAGCTGAAGCAGTGATAGGCCATGGCTGAAGAGCGGATCCATCCACGGAAACGGCTCATGTGCTGAAGACCATGTGATGCCGTTTTAATGACATTGGTAGAATATTATCCTTGGCCGGGTTTCATTTCGTCAACCTTATAGTAGCTTCATTTACCATAAGAGGATAATCGCTACTGTTAAGTACATATACCGCCTACCTTGCTTCGTTTAATTATGTTTCTCATCCTAAACTAAGCGGGATTGTGCTCTCTCGGCTGGCGGCACCACCAACATACTCACTCTTTATATGATGTATGTATGTGTGTGTGTGTGTGAAATGACGAACAGCCAATTGTTTTGATAAAATACCAGCATTTATTTTGCCATAAATTGATCAGACGAACAATATAAAACTGAGTCTTGATTCAATCTAAAACAGTGATAGTTGTGCGCAAAACCCGTGTGGCAAGTAATCTGGCCATTGGATCGTTCCACGGGGCAGTATAATAAGGTAGAAATGTCGGATAATTGATAGCGTAAGTTTCTAGATGGCATCGATGAGTGATAAAGGATACACGTAAACGAAAACAAAAACATCTTACAGGTCTGCTATCTCTGTTGCTGTCAAAATTTGAGCCAAACACTATACGCATCGCTGCATGAATCAAGCTGAAGCCACTGCTTAAATGGACAGACTGCTGCAATAAAACGCCTCCCGTGATATAAACCTTTATCGTGTCTGATAAAACATATCAACAGGCCGAGTAGATTATTAGGCTTAGCAATGATCAATTATTCGGCATTGCAAAAATAGTTCTCTGATTGAATCGCCACTGCGCAAAACGCTTGATTTGACCAAGCGAAGAAACCAAATGCGACTTTAAAAGATACTGCTGCCTTTAGTGAATAGTATAAATCATTAGGTTTGGCTCATGTATTTTCTGCCACCTTTAGCTGTAACAGGTGGATATAATCTAGAATAAGTCTCTTGGTGCCTGTGATATAAGTTCGCGTGAAACATAGGGTCACTGATTAAGATTATTTCCTTATTTTGCAATCTAGACCCTAGCTACCTGCCAATTCTATGCCTCAATAAGTCCCGTTCCAAAGTGCATAACTGTTGTTCATAATCATTGTTTTGCTTTACTTACCGAACACAAAAGCCTTGTTTCTGCTCACGCATGACAATTTGCTTAGAGCTAACAGATAGAGCAAGTCAACTCATTAAGGAAAGGGCCAATTAATATGTCGGCTGAGAGCAAATCACGGTCTTTGTGGTGACCGAAATACCAGCTGACACAATTAACAGCGTACGCATCAGCAGCAGATGTGGCTACACCTGAAGATGTCTACACATATAACGCACATGGGTGTGTAAGAACATCACATTGCGAAATGTGTTGACTGCTGCGCAAAGAGCTTTTGAAATGGGTAGCTTAGACCAGTCGATGCGTCTCTAGGATCGGCATACAGGGTCAGGTAAAGGTTACACAATGCCATTATATGCACCGGATTTGCGCTTATGCGATGTTTATTTGAAGATTTTAATGAGTCATTTACAAACATTCCCTGCCGTCCATAAGATCAGTTGTAACTTATTATTTAGGATTAATTTGTCACAATCTTCAGCAATCCTTAGGCTGATCGTTGATACTATAATTGATAACGCACTCTATCACATCATTATTTATCACAATTCGTTTTCAACATATACCGGAGAATATTAGGCGACCCATATCTACGCTACCCATTACGCAACATACAGGGAACGCTCATCTTGAGGAACTCTTAATTATCCGGTATCACGTAAATAGTCACCTTCTAAGCTATCATAAAAATGAAACAAGACTAGCGCAACCCCTTTTTATGATCATTTACACGCAAAATCTATTTACCTACACAATTTCTAAAGGTTTCAAAATCGGTGTGGTCTATCTTGCTATGAGTATAGTACGTTACTATTTTGAAACGTTCAGACGTTATGTGTAATGAAGCTGTATATCAGTTTGTATATCAGTTTGCCATGTGTCTCTTATCATTTACATAATTGCATAACTTTATCGTCTTTGTCATAAGCGTGCATATATGCAGTAATGGTAAGCAATTGAATACACAGGAACTGCATGTGGGAAATACCATTTGCAAATTCAAGTAATTTATAATGTGTTAATATGACACGTGCCAGCATCCATAACTTACAGCTCTACTAATTAGCTTCCTGGCTTAATATTTATCCGATCGATTGGCTATATTGCTAGTCTGTCCAATATTTTCTTGGCTAAAAACGAGTGACCAGCTTAAGATACAAATGCTTCCTATTTCACGCATGCCCTATTAGAGGATATTAATCTAATTGTGACATTCGCTTAGCTACGATAACAATCAGGCAACAAAAGACTCATATTCAAATATACTGTCGAAGAGTTGCTTAGTTAAATTAATGGAATAATTAATGACAGGGGCGTTATTAGTTGACGTGTTATGATATACGAGTAATGGATTATATCTTCCTTCGAACGTGAGATGTAAGTAAATTAACAATGTATGAGTTATCACCCTACGTAGACCATTTAGCCGCTCGTGATATTTGATGCCTGTAATTATGTGAAATCCGGGGAGAATGGATTGGCAATCGTGGTTGCGACTACCGTCTATTAAATGTGTCGTAGCAGCCATCCCACCATCAAGAGGATCCATCTGTGTCCAACCTCAGCTGCCATCGTTAAGCTGTCTGTGCAGGCGTGGCTTATGACACGCGACGTGGAAAGCTTTTCGTCACAAATGTGGGAGCGCACTCGGTCAGTTGATTGACATGATTGGCTGTCAAATGCAATGTGTCAGTCGATTAACATGATTGACTTCTGTTGCTGGTACTACAAACGAGCATTATTTACAAGCAGAAACTGGCACCGTGCTATTCTGCTGCCGGCATGTTCCTCGACATTTCACGTCTCGTAAAATCCATCGTATTTCCCAATGTCCAATGGTTTAGAAAAATTCTTAACACATTTCGGATGGTACATAAAACATGTATTAACAACTGCGCCATTTCCATTTCAGATTATTCGTGATTGCTAAGCGGCTTTGATGTATTTCGATATTGCAGCTATTATATCACAGATTGTCAAGCTCCTCTCCTCTCTCCCATCTCAGTCCACCAAGGTCGTATTCTGGTTAAGATACGGCTTCGGCTCTGTGGTGAATGTTATCGCTGGTTTCGTCTCTTTAACCCTAGCCACTGGCTATTATGCTTCAAGGACCATATTAACTAAGGCATAAGTTTCGCCTACCACCCCATTGGACACAATCGTTCACAGTACATCTGCGTTGCTTTCATTTCCCTGCCGATTGCCGCATGTTATTCCATCGCAAATGAACATCAAGGCCTGCCAGCATGTCAAGCAAATCACCTGTGATATTTTGTTATTGGATTCTCGACTAATATCTGCTCGTTGAGGTGATTATCGCTAATACAAAGCCGCTGATGAGATACTAAATCAGCTACTTGCGGTTATCAGAACATCTAATGATGCTAGCGGAAGAGACATATCAACCGCGCGTGTAGGGCTATGGTTATTATGTTTTTTATTAGGCCTGTTTAATGTGGAATAATCGTTTGACGCTTCTTGTATGAGTTTCGGGAATTGTTCTGGAGAAAAGAGCGACTTCCATAAAAATTTAACTGCCCTACTACTTTATGCAAGTGGCTTTATTGTGTGGCTGTGAGCTTTGTTGCATCAGTTACCATGGCGACGGCAGTGCGCCGAGTTGGAGATTGCTAATGGGAGGTATCTAATGTTTCAAACTACAGCACAAATGTGTATTAACTCACTACATTTAACAATGTAACTGCATTTCCATATCAAACGGGCAGCTCCGCTATAATCAATTACGAAGTCATATTTCATATTATCCCGTTTTAAGGTTGGCTTGCATGGGTTATTTTGTTAACTATCAGATCCGTTAACTGAGCAAATTGTAATCTTATTGTTCTTAGTTTCAATCCCCGAGACCCAGCTGTACCAGCTAAATCATGATTATACCAAATAAATCATATTGATGACAGAAATGTAAAAGGTCAACAATGTCATTTAGGTATTCAGACTACTGTTCGCTGCTCATGCAGATACAAATACCCAGACAAAGCTACCTACTCATCTTGTAAATCGCATGTCACGTATTTTGCATCTCAGTTGTTGCTCTCTCTGTTATATATTTTCATACTTACTTGACAAATGTTACTCTATTTAGGCTGACTGTAGGGTTACACAATGAGCAAGATCTCGGTAATAAATTTGTAACCCCAAGCGACGATGATTATTATTCCGTTAGCAAACCCTTGAGACAAGACCTGCTTTTCCATTCCCCAATGGAAACCAAATTCATCATCCTTTTTTCGGTTTACTATGTTTTTTCGTATTACGCAGCTCATTAATATATTAATTTCTAGGTGACTTGTATTGATGACAGTGCAGTAGCGGTGAATTAATAGCAGGCGGTAGGACTCTAGCACCAAGTTTTGATGTATGTCCCCGTGTCATCAGGAACTGAAATATGCATTAGCCAGATAAATCAAAAGCCTCAGCAATAGCGTTCTTCAATATAGCTCATATTGCAACATTGACAATTGGTTTTGTTTTAAACTGCAAAAGGCTAGGTGTCCCACTTAGGTCCACTTAACAGTCAACTGACCAGTAACGGAATGCGTGTTGACAATATGTATCAGTTTCTGATGTAGACATTTTAGGCTGTCAATAGACACTAGCCTATCCTGTTGACTTTTCCCTCGGTATATAGTTGAGTTGACAGTACATGGGACAGCTGGATGGTAACATTCAGGAAAGCGGTTATGTATAACTTTGCATATGAAAAAAGCGAATTGTTGATTTAATTCGGGCAAATAGTTCCATTGAAAGCTGTGAAATATCCCTTAATTTATTGCAATACAAGCGCTATTGTGCCATTTATGGAAGCATTTATTATCTGACTCGAGCAACAGTTGCATTTTATATTTATGGATAGAACGGCCATACGTCACCCATTTGTGAATGTAAGCTATGACCGTTAAGTCTATAAAATCACTTGTTTTTCATTCTGTGCTTGTTACGGCAGTCAATTTTGCACCAGTTTTCAGGCAGGAAAATTTCAGCTATAGCTACCAGCTGATTCACAGGGCACATGTGAATACCAACCACTCGGTAATATATTATTCATTCATTGGACATTCTTTGTTTTGTGTGTCTATGAATAGTACTATCTGCTATGTCGTGAAATATTATCTACGCTTTGATGTCGGGGGATGAAAAAGAAACATGGTAGAAAACACGCACAAACTGAATAACTTGCGGCTCTGGGCTCATTGCTTTTGCACGATCACCAGTCTGCAGATACACACGTGCCGACAGAGCCAAAAAACGGTGCGCTGGATGTAATCGCTGCCGCTACGCTAATCACTAAAACAAGAGCGGAGATAAGGTTAGCGTTAAACCAGATGTAAAACCCTATCTTGCAATTCTAGAAAGAAACAAAAACACATATATACAATGCGAGTGACCAGCATATGATTGAAACATTGCAGTTTTCAATGATTTGAGGTAGTTTTAGCTATAGTGAACATGGTTTATTGTTTTTCCATTCGTGTCGGGAATACAACCCTACAGTCGTGTTCTACGGTAATTGTGGTAGTATGGATCTGAAAACGTAGAACATGTATTTACGTTACGTCTTTCATTTTAAATAAGTGACTAAAACATACTTCACTAGTATAAAAAGACGCCGTTCAATTAATTTCCTGTTCAGAAACGAACCTTAATTGATCCAAACAGGTATCCTCAAAGTTAAATAATAATATAGGCATCAACATTTGTGTTAATATATATATTGCATGACGGTATGTTGTTCATATATAGTGTCACAGCGACCATTCGCACCAAGTGGCTTAGCGGCTTTTACCGCTATAATGTATCTCCACTCGGAATGCCGTTTGAGCTTGATGAAAACCAGATTAGTAGTCACCCTCTTCTGCAAGATTAAGATAAGCTTGTATAATGCAAATTTATCGCATGTAAGATGACGGTCAAATAACTTAACCATTCTCAACCAGCTGTCAATATTTAGAAGCAGTATATTGTGCTGTCAATTATTGCATACGGTGCACAGAAGAAAAGCTGGTGTCACGATTGAGTGAATCATAGAAAAGTCTGTCACTGTAGCTTGTGAAAATGGCACAGTAGTACTTCCGTTTCACATATGGTATTTTATCTTTACTTGATGCAGATATGATGGCTGTACTTTACAGACAGCGTGTGTCATAATTATAACTACAACGCAATGCGTTTGTATCGAAGGTGAAAAGGCTGTTCATATAAATTAATGATACGGGTGTTATGCCTGCACCCGCTGCATACTATAAGCGGCGCTAGTATGAGCTCAGGCAGCGAATAGCCATTTAAGTCATCGGTTACTCCATTGCACTTTAATGAACGATGAGTTATTACCGCACTTGCGATTGGCCTTCAAGACAGTCATTATCATGCATGATTTGTGATTTTTCTATTCACGTTGCACAAAATTATATCCCAATGAAAGCATCGATCAATACAACCCAATTTTTTTTTAAATTATTGTCCTAATTTCCATAGTTTCCGAAAAGAACGTCATTTGAAAGCAAACAAAAATTTATCGTAGCTGCAACGAATATTGCTGACAAGCATTGGTATTATTATCCATTCTATACTTTCAGGAGTTGTTCACATTACTTTAAATCGAATATTAATTTATCTGTTGCAAGGACACTGCACCGCCCATGTTATTGGGTGTGGAACGTAATATTTTAAGCTTGCTTACTTAGACGAGAAGAAGGTATTCAATATGCATGCATATGGTAGGCAGAGAGACGACCAGTGGCTCTGTAGCGATTAAATGTCAGTTTTCATTAACACTTCATATAACGGCTGGAAATGAGACAACACATGTCGGTGTCTACTAACGAATTACACATATTCGACCGTGTGATAACCTTGTATACTATGGCCAATCACTGACAGCTGTGCAAACAGTATACGGAGCAGGCAGCTTAAAGTATTCTTCGTGTACATAGGACAGGCTATACATGTCAAGGGTAAGGTAATACAATATCACATCACTATCGCTGTATCATATACTGCGTATTAAATTCACCGATTCGTACCTTTGCGATTGAAGTTTTGGTCGCTGCTTTCAATCAAGGATGTTGTATCATTCTAAAAAGATCATAGGTTAATTAATAGACATTTTCAACTTTCCGTTTATATGATGATGTCGCCTCATTAAATATCATCACCCATCATATTGTCACGGTTATATATCAGGTATAAACCGTGATTTCACTTGTCCACTATCAAGATTGATGTTCAATCCGCCAATATCCCAGTATGTTTATGTGGACGAGCCGCATTGTGTTCAATTGCGTACCAGGACTGGGAAGCAATTGATGTCACCACTAACATCACGAGGTGTTGCTTGAATATTGTTTCCAGGTGGTAAAAGAACCCCTGTATATTTAATGGTAAATTCTTGGAACTCCAATATTCAATCAAGTCTTTTATGTGGAAGTGATGAAGTTTGATGCACAGCCAAATGTTGCTCCTCGAATTCCACGCTTGGCTTACAGTATTATAATTTCTAATAGGTTAACACGTGGATTTCGGTTCGACTGGAAACCAGAGTGATAATATTCTGCAGCATGGTGTTTTACGACTGTGTTGGAATGTTCAAGTTTGACATGTCAGCTACATTTGGTTATCACAGCATATTGATCCCTAACAACAGCGATTTTTCAAACGCAATAAATAAGACCTATCAGCTTAAGGCATTCGGTAACACGAAGGATACATAATGGGTACTCCGGTGGGAATAACAAAGATGAAGGCCAATAATATCAAACCTTCTCTATCGTTAAACCGTGAATTACAAAGCAACATTATACTGGCCAATGAACGTTTTATAACAAATATTCACATCAATCGAAACCATAATTTTCAAAAATCGCGGCTTTATTTATTCACTCGTGGTACTAGCTACAACTGACCCATGATTGACGGTGACTCTAATGTTCTGGCTATATTCTGTATCCGTATTTTACAGGGTCGTGAAACTTGACTTAAAACCAAACCAATATCAATATGTAATGAAAGACTAAAATGCCTACAACCACTCGCTGTAATTGCCAATAAGCCAGATCCATTTATTTGATCTGTGGACTTTTCTTGATATCTTATCCAGGCACTCAATCCGCTATTCGTTCAAACATTGTTGGCTGCCAAATAATACACCCCTGCAAATATCAACTGTCTCATCATTGCGCTATTCATTTTGGGCAAGTTCATTAGGGTTTAGGGCCACCTTATATTAGCAATCTACTACTTCTACCGTCAAGGGAATAGTCACCTGCTTGGACTATAATACACGTCCTGCTTTCGCAATATATAGCTTATGAACTACTACAAACAATGCGCATTTGATGTTTTCGAACATGTTTCGAAGAAGATTTGTCATTGTAAAGTGTGAGCGTGATGGTTCAAACACGTTACCAATATTCCTGAACAATACATTATGGAATGGACATACGATTCTTCCGCTTTCAGCCAAATTTTAGTATAATCAGAATACTCTAGTTGCCATGATACAATCAAATACAAATATGTTACCTCCATTAACAGGACCAGTTTAAAGTAGGCGCAGGTTAAATACCAGCAAACACATTGGGCAGTGTCAGCAACACACGGATCAGTATTACACATTATATTTGGTAAGTGTATAACCGATGTACTTTACAACGTTATGACCCATATGTAACAGTTCAGCTGCTTTTGTTGTGCTGGATGGGCTGTGGATATGGTATGGTTTCTAACATCCTACACGGACACGCTCGGGAAGTGGTGAATTAAAGTACTATCTGACAGTTAGTTGACAGGTGTGGCGAATGATGCAATCAAGACAGGCACTAATGCATTCCAATGTATTCCCCTACGCCACTTGGCACGTTCAGTCAAATCGCACGTCTGAAATATTCCCTGTTATAATTTCTTACCATATATATTTCGTTATTTGTCGCGTAAAAGCTCGGTTTCCCGCGCGTTGTTGTACGCCAAATTGCTCTGCATATATCCTTGAAGGAATATAAAAAGAACATAATAACCAGCGATTGCCGGGGATTGGGAAACCGAACTGAGATACGATCGGCAAAATGTACACGACATGTACAAATATTCTTTTGCAGTAGCATATTTCAGTGCGTCGACAGTAATAATTACCAGAATATAGAACCCTTTTGATATTTATGAATATTAATCGGAACATCAAGGCAGCCAGTGTGTAGACCGAATCACGAGTAATATTTTGCAATGGGATTTGCTTTTGTGGTGATTGTTGCTTATGAGAAACCGCTGATAGTGTAATAAATAACCAACCGGCTGTGATCATAAACACCCAGCGATCTCTGCAGAGGAAATGTATCCCTATGAACAAAGAAGCTCTGTCATCATAATGTATTTTGGAAGACAATTTTATAATGCCATGACGCTTGAGATTCCTTGGACAAGTTGTGCCGCTAGGATCGTTTAAAAATTAAGAACGGTTTTTCAATGCATTTACTGTCGTAATGTTTGGTGATGTGTGTCGCGTCGGTTTGTTGAACTATTTGTTGCATAAATTAACCGGCTCCCAAAAGGCCTAAATAACGTCAGTTTTTATAGTTGTGTTCGATGTATGTACAAAAACGACTCTACAGACCTGTCCATCCATTTGCTAATTAGCAGATCACATTTAACTGACAAGCGATACTGACTCAAAGTGCTCATTATACTACTTCACGCTGAGGTTATCATTGTATTTGCCTCGGATAGTACATCACGCTGATAAGGTCAATGGTTTTCTGTATTGGTGACATTATCATTGCAATGTGCTTTAGCTCAGATAGTCGCTGTTACAATGGTTCCGTCAACGGCGGCCAATCAGTACCACGCAGCAAGAGCTTAGTCAATATGCCCGTTTGGCTGGAGCAATACTCTCCTCTCGATCCCATGATATTTCATATAGTGGATAACTTAGGCTTTATATTCAGATCAACTCAACGGTATGAAGTCCTGGTGTAGCCAATGTGTAGATCATCCCATCCGACCAATAGTGGTTTCATATATTCCACCGCAAAGTAATAAAGAAATGTAGAGTAATAAGTGTCATATAAGCTCGAAATAGCATTACCCTTTTCATTAAAGTGCCTATCGCACGGTTATAGGTACTTTGCTGAAATCAATTCATAATGTGATCAATAAACCCAAACCGGTCCAACAACCGTCGCATCTGATCAATTAAGGCCAAAATTTGATAAGATGTCAGTTCAAATTAGCGCGCCCGACAAAACGTTGCGGCAGCCATTATCTAGGTCAACCATGCGTGTGACGTCAGGTAAGGGAGGCCGTTCTCAGAGACGCACGGAGTTCCCCGTTGTTTACATTGTCGGAGTTCGTCTCTCGTTTTTGGGATTTTGGATTGTTTTAGCCATCTTGTGACCGCCTGAACGCAATGGTTAATGGTTGTTGTGTTAGGGGCTGCCCGCGTACCAGTCGGGACGACGTGAGCTTGTTCAGGTTTCCTGGTAAGGACCATTTAAAAAAACAATGGATTGGCCAGGTACTACGGTCGCGAAACAAATGGCCGGGCCCGGGCAAGTACTTGTTTGTGTGCTCGGTTCATTTCACCGAGGAATGTTTTGAGGAGGCACCGAAACTCAGAGAAGAGCTTGGTTGGATACTACGATGTAAGCGGGTTATGAAAGAAGCTGCTGTGCCTACTCTTTTTGCGAAGGCCTCTGCTGTCAAGCAATCAAGAAAGGATGGTGAGGCAAGTGAACCCCTCCCACCCCAGCCCAAGAAAAGCTGACCTGCCTTTATTAAGAAAGAGAAGCACAGGGTGAGATTTGATGACTTTTTTGTTGTATTAGTATTGAATAAATAGTTCATTATCTTGTTAAGTTGATGATATGGTTGCCAGGCAAGTATCATTGTTATGATATAATATGTTGCTTTTTACAGTGCTCCTTCATGGTGGTGTTTGTTATTAAATTTGGGAGTCATTAAATTTGTTTACATGTGCTGATATGCCAAATATATGTAGGTCACGTATAATTGGTTCATTGTATCACAGATAACAGAGAATAGGCAACAACAGAAGCTGGGGATCCAGTCTTCAAGCTAGGATACCCCAAGTTTAAGCAGGGGCATATTGTCATTGAAGTAGCAACAAAGGCAACATTTGGTGAATATTTTTACTGATTTATAAAATGTAAACAACAACAAATTAAATTACCATGGAGGTTTAACTATAAGGTTATAAGCAACAGTCTGGTGTGCAAGCTGTGACTTGATTTCTGATATGTTTCAAAGTATGTTAAGTGCCTGATGGCTGAGTTCTTGCTGGTTTGCTATGAGCCAACCCTGCCCAAGACAGAAGCACCACCTCCAATGTGTGCAGATGCAATGAGACCAGATCCACGATGAGCCATTGAGGCACACCAGAGTAGGTTCTGCATGTATCAAGACAAGTCCTAGGTGAGTGGAGGGTAGAGGAATCCTTGATAATCTAGTGCTGGGAAGTTATCTCGTATTGTTGTAACAGCGCAGGCTGGTAACGGAACTCTTTTGTCCAAGATGTTCCCAGCACCAGCGAACAAACTGCCTGTATGCAGTATACCTGTAACGCCTGTAAAATAACCATGTGACATTGTTGATTTAACCATGCTCAAATATTTTTTGTCATACCAGTAATAATAAGTATAATTAAATTGTAAATAATGACTGCTAGCCTTGGTACAGATTTATGTGTAAATAATAGAAAACATTGTCACCTTTGTACATCATTATCTGACATGTACCTGTGCTGTTGTCTGTAGGAGATATATCCCACTTGCAAGGCCCAAAGGTTCAAACAGATTGGGCTGAAACCAGGATGCTGGGTTATGCAACCAATGGGAATGGGGCTGTTCTCTATTGAGGTCATGACTCAAGGAATTTCCACATAGCACACAGATTCTTCTACTTCTGTCTGCCATTGGTTGACAGTAGCCATACAAACACATGTAACATGATGTAATGATGGGTATATTAATGTTTGTAATAAAGGATGACATATTGTAAGGCAAATATGTTTTAGCCTCTGCATTCATAGAAACTCTGATGTAACACTTACCAGATGATAATATAATACCATAATCTTCACCTCCTAAAGTCCAGTTATACATTCATTTATGGGCTAACTGACAATCCTATGAGAAAACAACAGTGGTACTTGCTCTCTTATATATATTCTACCTCTGAATCAATCTACATCAACTTTTAAAACTCTTGCAATCAGCCTTTGATAAGGCCTACTTAAAATAAAAAAGGATCTCTAACACTAACAGCAGTCCGAAATTAGCTTGTTTGCAATTCGTGTTGAGGAGCATATTTATAAATATATATATATATATATATATATATATATATATATATATATAGATATATATATATATATATATATAGTATATATATGTATATAGATATATATATATAGTATGTATTATATATAGATATATATATATAAAATATATATATATATATTTATATAGATAGAGAGAGAGAGAGAGATATATCTGTATATAGATATATATCTATATAGAGATATATATATATAGATCTATATAGAGGATATCTCTATAGAGACTATAGAGATATCTCTAGAGAGGGATCTAGAGAGAGAGAGGATGAATGATATCTATCTAGATAGAGGGAGAGGTCTGCATAGATATAGATCGAGATTAATATAAAGATCTATACAGATAGATCCAGGGTAGAGATATCTCCAGAGATAGAGATCTCTCTACAGAGAGATCTCTAGTATATAGGAGAGATAGAGAGAGAGAGAGAGGGAGAAAGGGATATCTCTCTCTCAGGAGAGAGAGATCTGAGAGAGAGAGAGAGAAGAGATAGAAAGAGAGAGACATCTCTCTATATAGCAAGCGGGAGATATATATATATATATAGAGAGATATAGATATCCCTCTGAGAGATATATATATATACATATACATATATATATATATCATGTCTCTCTCATATATATATATATACAGTATATATAAATATATATATATATATATAAATTGTATATATATATATATATATATATATATATATATATATATATATATATATAGATATATATATATATATATATATATATATATATATATATATCTATATATATATATATATATATATATATATATATATATATATATATATACTCGCAATCATGTATTTGCCAATTTTCTTTAATTTCAAGTTACAACCAATCAAGCAAGATGCCATACAGTGGCATATTGAAGTTATCAGTAGGTAAGCATTGTCTGTCAAAATAGAGGCAAATGACAAATTGCAAACGAATGGGCTTTTTATTCACCAGACCAGGCTTTTTGGCAGCCCTTGTCAGTAGAGGGCGTACAGGGGAAGGATAGAGGATGGCTACAAAAGAGATGTTTAAGGCGGTTTCATCCTTTGTCAGCTGTGACCCCTTTAGGTGGAGCTCTCTAGAAGCACCTTTTATGCATATCTTTTGACATATTCATGTTAACCTTGCGAGAGCATTGTTTAAATAAATAAGATTTGAATAAGTACTTCAATGTTGCCTACACATAAGAATCTCCATTTATAATGATTTATTAAGACCCATGATTAATGGTGTTTATTTCGAAAAGCTCATAAAAAAGAGTTCCTGGATATTCGGCCATTGGTAGAGTCCACTTTTCCATTTGGTATTCCTTTTGTACAACAGTCAAAAAGTCAATCGTACTTACTAATCGCATACAACCGAATGCTGACTTCCGAATCCCAACCTATCAAGGAGTACCATAGGATGTTCGTTCGATCTATTATTAGTGTGAAAGCGTGTGGAAAAACAGAGAGATGGATAATGCAACCATAGTCAAGT
The DNA here is from genome assembly GCA_034190875.2 of Urechis unicinctus. NCBI lineage: Eukaryota > Metazoa > Annelida > Polychaeta > Xenopneusta > Urechidae > Urechis > Urechis unicinctus. Next base: position 68,641,340 of record CM067343.1, on the reverse strand, counting down.
ATTTTAGGACGTGATGCTGTGTAACAATAAACTAATCCACTCAGTCAAAGAAAACCATCTGATCTTTTCAATCAAACGTCTTTGTAAGCGGCAGTGCGGGTTATGCGCAGCATTTAATCAGATGGACGTTATGCATCATTTGATATCCGAGCTAAAGTGAGACGTACTCGTGTCCTTTTGAAAAGCAACCGAGGTTGATGGAATAAACAAATATCGTTTAAAGGTGTAGAAACTGACTTGGTTGTAGGGGAGCATCAAAGGAAACATTTCCTATTCATCTACCATTCCTGAATATATCAGTTACGATAACTATCGGTTTCGATAATGTATGCCAAGTAGTTGGCATTTTGTTAAGCTTGAGCCACTGTTAACTTACGCAATGTAATCTCGACAGGCTGAATATAGCAAGTATATTATCCTCATCTGTGTAAAAATTACTTCGTGACTTGCTGTTTTGTATGATACATTAAGTGTCCACAACGCGACCCACTTTATCGTTTAATACAAGTTATTGTTCCTGGTAATCCATGAATAAGGCTTGACTTTTAACCAGCCATACTTAAAAGCGAGGCGCTATAATATTGTAAATGACTATTGTGTGTGAAGGTTTCATTACTCGCCAAGTGATCTGCTTACTATTCTGACATTGGCCCGTAACTAACATTTGCATATGTCATATACTATTTTACCGCCATCAAGTAGCCAGTATTGCATACCGATAATGGTCAACCGCTGCATCTCAAGCTGTTAATAAATCCCTTTGTCTCCATTAATGTGTGGCTACGCGAGCGGAATCGCAGATACACACGACAATGCTGTCACGGTGAATTTTGTCATCAACTTGATGCTTTATATCTACAAACAATTATCTCAATAAGTGAAAGCTGTTTATCTATTCAATCTAAAGGATGTGTAATAGGCAAAACGAGCTATACGCAGGATTGTAGGCTGGCTGATAAACCGCAGATGAAGTTTTATAAAGCTAGATGTTACCGATTTCATCTCTGGGACGATATCTTAGGTTAACTGAGAATCATGGCAAATGCTTGAATTCAAGTACAAATCAGTGTCACTAACTACTTCCCACGGTGAAATGCATCCTACTTCAGTTGACCCTCCGTGAATCTCAGCAAATGATATTATCGAACTAATGTCTAATTGTTTCCATTTGCATGGCTAACCTTACAATGCACACAGCAACATCATTCGGTGAACACCTTAAATGCTGCGTTGGATACCAAAGCAGATGAATGGGAATCATGTACATTCCTTAATCTGAATTATCACGAATGTCAAACACATCGTCACTCGGGTGTTGAACAGTCGTAACCTGCACTTTTCTGCAAGATTATATTGCAAATACTTACCATCGTCATAACCACAAACAAGCATCAATCAAATTGTGCCTCTATTTCATATCTATAAAGATGCCCCCTCCATCTTTCACTGATGTCTGGATCGGCTGCTTCAATAATAGTAAATCATGTGACCAAGCTGTCTATAATAATGCCCGATGATGTTTTAGCGCTCGAAGCTATAGCATACAGTCGCAAGATTGCATAGAAATAATCATCTGCGGTTCCATTTCCATTCTTAAGTAATTGCCATGCACAATTATACGATACATCACGTTAACTTCTAATATCATTATATGTTGTGTCATCAAGGAGTAACATGAAACCGAGGGAAATCATCTCAGTGAGAGCTTTTCGGCGCCAACGCCTGTTCGCAATCTTCATTTTGTGAACGTATCTACTTATAGACGCCTCTTATAATATGACAACCCCTGTGACAAGTATATTGCCTTGATTTCCATTTATCAATTGATAGTATACGTATTAACATGCCATAAATGTAAAATCAATGTGCAATTTTGCAGGCCTTCAATTTATACAACGAACACCAACATCACGAATCACTCATTCATAAATGACTCATGAATTGCAAGGTGGCAGGTTATTTTAGCAAACACTTCACTTTTCCCAAGTCTATTGACGTATAGTTAAAACCACTTTGGCCTTTGAATGTCGAAAGACATTTTTCTAGACATTCGGTTGGTCATAATAAGTATAATGCCACCAGCATTGCCAAAACATATGGCGCATATATGATGCTCATGCAGCCATATTTCATACGCTTTCGTCATTTCCTTACTGACCAAATACACATTGGGCACAATCGGACAATTCACGCCAATTCTGTCCAGTGTTTAACGGGTTGTTAATAGCTAGGTCTAGGTTACAATCTTTTGTCCGTTATAAAAGCACGAGATTCATCGCATTCAATTATTTACTATCGGGAGTAATTCATTTATTGCATGAATATGTCAATGCCTTCAACCCACTTTCCGAATGATGTTCTACTTTGGCATATGACTAATTTGTACAGTATTTTGACTAATGATGTACAGTATTTTGTCACGATGAGACACATGATAAATCGGTTTCCATTTCGAATGCGGCAGAGGCATCACTAGAATACGAATATTTACCCTAAGAGAGAAAGAGGAAGAACCCACAAATGATGGCTATAGTTGCAATGATTATTGGTACATTAGCAAATAGGATTGGTGAAGTGTGTCGTTCAGAAATGGAAATGATGAAATGGCATTAGACCGGATCTGTGTAAGAGGATTACATATTTAGCACCATTCATATCCGTATACCTAACCTCCGACTTCATATCTCGAGGTAATCTCATTTTTATGACATTGGTTACACATAAGTATAGGCTGAGTTCGGTTTTTCCAGCCTGTTTCCGCAGTTTAATTTACCAAAAGAGGATGATCACTACGGGATAATGTGTGTAAAACCATCCCCACCCAAGTCACAAACAAAGCTAGTCTGGTGGTACAGCCAGTGGATTCACTAATAATGTCATCGTATGTTTTACCTGTCAAAAAGGGTGTGCGTGTATGTGTATGCGTGTATGTGTATGTCTGTGTGTATGCTTGTGCTGTGTATATTAAACGAGACAAGGTGGCACTATCAGCCATGTTTATTTACACCTGCAATCAATATCACTTTTTCTATTACTGGTCCTGTAAAACTGACAAATCACAATACTTTATTGTTGCACTGTATATATAAGCAAACAAAACCGTAAATATAAATGGACACCATGGCTCTCTGGTTTAGAGTGTTGTTATGTCTATCATGTGGTCTCCGTGATGACATGTTGGTGATTTGTATTTGAACGGCTGGACTTTTACTTCAAAGGCTTGTTCATCATCAAACAATAATACGACCCCAATGTTGTCTACTATTGCCATGACCACCATAATGGAAGGGCATACTATTTCCCTAAATGTTGGTTATAGATATAGTGGGGGATGGTCTTTTATCGTCACATGCACAAGACCGTGGCTGTGAGAGGAGAGCATCAAATATCAGATTGTTTCCTCATTTTTCATTTCTCTAAGTTGGATCATCAAAACTAACTTCCCTTTCATACTGCTATTAAACGATGTTGTATACAAAATGCTAAGCAGCGTATTCTCATTTTGTATTATCCCACAATTACCATGTTCTACCTAGTAAAGTAAACATCAATTTAACACGTAACACTTACTGCAAACTGTTACCGTAACTACAAAATCCGCACTGTTTGATTTAATGCAAAGGGCACTTTCGTGTAATGCTTGAATGATATCTTTCACCGGTGATCAAATAACGAAATATTGAATGAAAATATATTGCGCTGTATATGTTTAACATATTTCAGATAAGCTGTGGTTTAACACATCAATGCAGGTCATGATATTATAATTCGAACTGCATTAGATCATCTCTGCAATTTTAGCAATATCTTCTTAATGCTTGATCAAGTGCAGAGACCCTGCAAAGCTTATGTCATGGAGCGAGTTATCGTTGATACGTAACATTCGGTAGATATTGCAGACAACCTCTTGGGAGAGATAGCGTTTAACTATTCATGCCTTTGGTAAACCGAATATCGCCTACCGGCTTTCAAGTTACTTTAACGTCAGTTTACATTAGCAGCTCATGTATTAACAACAGATGATGAGGCAGCATGAAGGTGTACACTCTTCAATACCACACATTTGACCGTCTGAAAACCCAATGTACAGCAATGCATAGACGGCTGCACATTCATCAATCCAAACTGGCAGCTTAGAGCAGTGTTAGTTTACATAAGCTTGATTATACCAACCCAGTGAAAAGAAACACAACACCCCCATCTGATAGTTGATTAATGTGGGATACGCCGAACTTGCACCTAAGCTTTAGTTACTTACGCTATTACAACCATTGCTGAATGCACAACTTGTATCCGATATAAATGAAAATTTTAAAAAGATGCATTACAATTATTATATTATTACATTGAATAGCTTCTACATTCGTATCTGTACATATCACACTACAGTTTGACGTCAAGTCTATCCTTATCGTAACTAACACTTTTGAGTCTTGGTACTGATACCAAAAGCACACATAAGCAGGTTTATTTATGTGGACTTAGGTCGTGAGGTGGTGCTTTAAAGTCGCCAATTGAACTCCTTAACGCTCCAATATTCGACCCGACCTTTATGCTGACAGTGGTTGAAGAAGATTCGTTGTTGCCCGGCCCTACATTGTCTTTCTGGTTTACTTACCTCAAGTACGACTGTCGAATGAAGGTGACCATTCTCGCTGCTCAATATTATAAATGTTGTTGTTGGCGGATTGGTACGCCAAATGATGAATACATATTGTTTGTATCGCTAGTATCGATCAATAAGGCAATGCACCTAATGACATCACATTGACACCTTATAATCTATTGCATCATACGGATGATACTCAGTGATTCCTAGCTGCGATATGAACGGCAACTGCGGTGTCAGCAACCTGCGTCATGCAGATTAGGTAGGTAGATAACTACAATAGGGTTCGATGCTTTGACGGAGTACAGAACTGAGCATAACTGTATAAACGTCCAATCTCTTTCCGCAGCAGCTGTTTATACAGGCGTCGATGGCTTTTCTAATCGGTCATCATCATCGACCTGACAGTTGTTGGTAATTGTCTCAGTGACCGTGGCTCATTTGAAGTATTTGTCTGCGTTTTTCAAGTCACCTACCATGCTATCTTAGTTTAGTCCATTATATATTTAGATTCATTGTACATCAAGTGATTTTTTAATGAAGCTTACGCATAGAATCTTGATGGAACATTGTCAAAGACTAGAGTAGGATTGATCAAATATATTCTCATTGAAATCAATAGATATCCAGACATTTGTGACTGAGTACTTCCATTCGCGTACAGGCGATGCATGTCAATTGTAGTTTAACCGACTGTAACGATTTTTTTGTAGATTGATTTTCAAAAGGAAGATCCATTATTTTTGATAAACCAAACAATGTTGAATGCTATTGAATAAACAAATATGTTGCAGATAAGTGACCAGTACTGTATCTAGTAGCACGCTAGGTACAAAAGACGAGATGCTTTTGGTTGCTGGACCGGGGTGAGAGAGATTGAAATAAAGGTGTTTTGCCGCCGTTTTCCAGTGTGATAAGCCACTATTAACAGTAATCATATGTACTTTATACCCACTCATTATGTGCAGTAGCTCACTGACTTATGATATGTTTGCCCTGCAGGAAGGCTTGCAGTTCCAATTAGGATTTGGCTATAAACAAGTGATCTGCTTTCGGTGCATATATTTCCAATCTCGCCTCATCTTCTGTCAGATGAGATCCATCTAAATGCGAAACTTACCTATTTGCTGTATCAGTCAGGACGCAACTGGAAGCCTATCGCATGTTTCTAATTCCGAGACTTCAAGTAATTGAATTGTTTCGTTGAATGAATAGCACAATAAATAACCTGAAGGTAGTATAACAAAGGCGTTGTTAAACGAAATATGATAATGCTATGGTGATAAGTGATTCTTGAAGTGTCATAGACAATGAATCAGTACACACAATCTGGTTGTGCGAAAGCTTTGCAACCTTGTAAGACTGCAGAGTATGCAATATATATTATTGTCGCAAGATATGTAAATTAACAGCGTAATCTATAAGAATGCATTAGACAATACTTGTAGACTATTACATTACGTTATGGTTTATTAATAAAAGTGAAATTGCCCTGCCAGATTAGAATTAACTTTTAAAAATGTCTTTTGTTGCTGCTATGATTATATATGTGAAAGGTAGGTCATTAACTATGATGTTGTTTATTTACAAAATACTTGTGATGTGATATGTATGCTAGCTTATGTAGACCATATCCTAAAGTTAATTGCTTCCCTGTTTTTCGGGATTTCAGTATATTTTGTTACGTACACAGATTGGATCATAGATGGTCTTGCAGTAGCGAATACTAATTTCACGCAGCCTCAAGATTTGATATAAATTTGTTACTAAATACAGTAGGTATGTATTAAACGACCACTTCTACAATCATAAATTGACCACCTACTTGTGACAAAAGCTGTAGGAGCTGGCATTATCAGTTACAAGTAGCTTATGTAGTGAAAGAAGTTATGTAGATGCAAACAAAGCATATGCTCCATACCCCAATTAATGACACGTGTTTCAGTTCAGTATAACAGAAACAATAACCACAACAGCCAACATGTATTTCTCATTGTTTGCGTCCCACAAACGTTATTTCATACCTCACTCCAGTGCTAATAACGAAACGCCTAAATGACATTTCGGTCTGTCGGTGGAAAGTAAGCCTTCTTTTAAACAGAGCCTTCACTCAAGATGTTAAATTGCTTCCTTTGCAACTGAAGCCTACTTCTAGCAGGAAGATTATGATTTGGATAAGCTGCAATATCCAATGGCGACCGTTTCCTTTGTAATTCGTCTCTATTTGGCCTAACAATAAAGACAGTATAATGTGGCATAAGCTGGCAAGACAACGATTAAGATAATATGACATAAGGAGTAGCGAGACAAAATGTCAATTGCGCAAAAGGGAAATATATTATGACGGTCAATATTCGAGGTGCGCTCGCACAAGTGGACTATAACTCCGTTAGCTTATTTTCTATATGACGGTGAGCGCAATTCAGCAGTAACAGTGTAGTGTTATGCCTTGCAATTGGATGTTTTTCTTTAACAACAAACTTTAATCAGGATAGATCTGCCATATACAAGTAGCATAGTGACTGACAAATAGTTTTGGGTGCAACTTCTACATGCCAATATAATATTTAGTACATATGTGGTACATGTAACAGTGAAAGCGATCACCGACCTGCAATTAGCCAACACTGCAGTACATAACGAATTGACAATATTCAAACGAGCATCGACAGCAGCACCAAAATGCATAAGTTAGGTATTAGATGGCTAAAATATACCAAATAGCATAATCCCTTGTGTGAAATGCCGTCCATGGCAAAACAATCCTCATATGGCATAACAGCTAATTAACTCTGCACCTATGTGGACCTATAAGGCAATCATAACGCAGCACGTTCGTATGTTTTAATGTTTTATTCATAGTGGATGCATTTGCGTTTTTCCTCGCTCGTGTGTGCCAAACAAAACATGCAATATGGTACAACCATTTATTCTCTAACCCCAAGTTTTGGTCATTTTAGCAATCGCAGTTATGATGTGACAATGTTTCGAGCCTCATAAAATCCCTCTTGTTCTCCGTTCTCCTATGTTTTAGAACAAAATGCTCTCTTGATTCGGCCCGTTAAATCATTCAATAAAACTTGTGCCATTTCCCCCATCGATAATTCCCGATTGCTAAGCGGCTTTGATGTAGTCCGACATTGCAGCTACTATATCACAGATGTCCCATCCCGTTCAACAAAGGCCGTATTACGATTAAGATACAGCTTCGGCTCAGTGTTGAAATGTTATTGCTGATTTCGCCTATTAGCAACTAGCTATTATGCTTCAAGGACCATATTATGTGGGGTTATATCACCATTATGTATGTGGGGGTTTAATGTGGCACCCGTCTTGTGTGCGTTTATGAAATTGTTCCGAAAAGAAGAGCGACTTCCATAACGTTTCAACTGCCCTTGTACTAAATGCAAGTGGCGTTGTTGCATCAGCTGTCAGTCTGTGCGCCAGGTATGAGATTGCTAATGGGAGGTATCTAAAGTCTTTAGCTATAGCGCAAATATGTACTTACTCACTATATTTAATAATGTAGCAGTATTTCAATATCAAACAGGCAGTTTCATTATATTAATTACGTCATTGTCAAAATAGTCAAATCTCGATTACCCTATCGCATTGGTTATTGTGCATCTATCAGATGTGCAAATTGTTATCCAATTGTTCATGGTTTCTGTCCCCACACCCCAGTTGCGACGACCGGCGCCTGATTATACCAAATAAGCTATATGAGCTACATGTGTAACACAAATATAAAAGATCATGAAAGTCATTGGGTATTCAGACTTCTTTGTGCTGCTCCTGTGGGTACAAATACTCAGACATACCTGTCTACTCAGATATTGAATTGCATGACACGAATTGCATCTCAGCTGTTGCTTCTTCTGTTATTCATTTACATACTTGCTAGACAAATGCTATTCTCTTAAAGCGGACTGCAAGTTACACATAAAGTCGAGCTAGACCTTTGGAATAAATTTGTAGTTATAACATCAGGCGATGGTAAATATCATTGAGATTGCAAATTTTAAAGAATAAACCTGCCTTTCCGTTCTCCATTTGAAACAAAATTCCTCATACATATTTACAGAGATACATATTTAGTTTCAATGTGATTCGTACTAAGCATTTTGAAAATATATTCATTTGTAGGAGACTATTATTGATGACAGTGCAGTAGCGGTTAATAAACAGCGGGCGGCAGGACTTAAGTCTTGATGGATGTCCCCGTGTCATCAGGAACTGAAATATCCATTAGCCAGATAAATCACAAGCCTCAATAATAGCGCTGCGTGAGTAAGCTTCATGGCCCTTTGAAGATTGCTTTTTTAATTCATCAAAAGACTTGGGTCCACTTAAATTATTACCTGACATTGATTGTATATTTTGTGAGACTCAGAATGATGCAGCAATTCGAGATTTTTTACAATATGAAATCAATAACTTCAGTCACTGTTTATGGCCATCCGCGTGACATGTTCCGTTTTGCATTGACAAAAGTCTACCACGTGCCAATGGGGCACCAAATAGTCAATGTGATCGGAACTACACATTATTATCGTATGCGAGAGCGCAGATGGTAGTTTGTGACATGAGAAAAAGTAGGTGGGGTCGAAAGTTAATGTTATATGGGTAGTAAAGAGAACAATTCAGCGAGCAATAGGAGGCTGGTAGATGGCGCTGTTCGAGAGTAACAAGAAATATTCGATATCAACACGTCATATATGTAACCTGAATGCGAGCGAGCAACATAATGCAGCATGCTGCAGAGGACATCACATAACGCAGCATGTTGCAGCGGGAATCGCATATTGCAGCATGTTGCTTACCATATCTGTTACCAAATATGGCACATTATCGCTTACCTTCCACATCCATGCGACTGATGTTTTTTGCATTTATCATTCAACACAAATTATGTAGCCGCCCGATACGGTTTGAGGCGCTGCGGCCAATCACTTATGTAAGACATAAGTTATAGCATAAGCCTGTTTTCATGTCAGGGGACCTATTATCAACCATATTTATTGGACCCATAAAGCTTGTTATCTTTTGTTCGGAAGGCGGGGCATGTTATTCAGGCTAACAATTGCAATAATGTATTCATAAATATCCTCAATTGGCAATGATAACAATTATGTTCTATGTTTTTGTGATGATTGTTTAGCAGGAATCATAGGAATGCGATTCTTTTGACAAATGTGGGTACACATCATCACGCACAGAACGTTCGAGAGTAACGGTACTTTACGTCTAGTTCTAATTAATATCATCCTGTATGTTTCCAAACGAGATTCGTTGTAAGTAAAGTCAGCGCACATTCAGCTAACAGTAGCGTATCTGGATGACACGTGGGTAGATTACATTTCAAAATACTGCCTCTATTTGTGAGGAGTGGTTACGTTTTTCCCAGTATATGGCAGGAGCCAGTCGCAAAGCAACCAAAAGACTATTGATATCTTCCTCCACAGGACATTTGCATCGGAACAGCAGATCAATCAGATGCATCAACAAAGAGGGCTGGCGGAAACGGTCCAACTCTTTTGTCGAATGTATTTGACTTGTAATATCACAAGGTTAAAACATCGTCAGCAGCAGTGCTGTGTGAGGCACCAGGATAATTATTCGTGTCCGTCCGATTTAATTCATTTGTTGGTTTATGGTTATGTTAGTTCCTATGGAATATTACCATTGAATTGCGCGATACCCGATTATACCCCAGCAAAACACCTGGCCTTCCCGTCGTCATTGTTCACAATATAACAATCGTGGTTTGTGCCGTCTGGTTGTGTGAATTCAGGCTCAGCTAAGCTCCTGGTCGCATCAAATGCTGCTGTTGACACATGGACGACGACGAGTAAGAGAAACCTTGCTGGATGTATTTTCAATCATTTACCAAATCATACGCATATATTGACACAACAAATTAAATGATGTAACTTCTTAGAATTTTTACTTCCCCGTTATTCGGTGGTTAAACATCAAGTTACTGTGTTTACTCAGATGAATCTTGTAAATCATGATGTTTCTGGTCGATCTCGGTATATAATGACGGTCAGTCAATGTACCAGCAGCTTACTTGTTAGTCATGTAGATCTCTCCATCTCAGTTGCGCCATCTAATACATGATGGCTCAAGACAGCATTATAAACCACGGGTGTTGCCAGAACAAAGCGTCACGTATATAAAGGACTTTTCAGTGAAGTCTTTTTGTTATGTTCTTGGTGATGAAATACCTGATTTTGTGCCCTTCATTTTTCCATCATGGCCCATTGGTATAGTAATACTGTAGCTGAAGAAAACACACATGTATAATTCTATAAGTAATCATCACACGCACCAATAATCTCAAACTAGACAACACACGCTGTGTGGCATGGCAAGCATTTTATAAACTGATGGTAAAATGGCTAAAATCGACCATGTTATGCGTCAGTTATTCAAATAAGGTAACGGTGGAGATACCAAGTGTAGTCCTTATGTGACGTAGATGGGCCCAGGTGTATTTGCAAGCTCATCACTTGAATTATTCAGCCGCCGAAGAGGCGGTTGCAATCGCTAATAAAAAGTTTATTGCTACTGCAATTGTCAATGAACGAGTGATAATGTATGCTGTCAGCGCTTTCATAGTTACTTTATGTATAGGTAGCAACTAGAATATGGTTGCAATCAGTAGCGTTAGACTGCCTTGTCTCGAAATACTATATAAGAGAACGTGCCTAACTTTTACAAAAGTTACTATTGACCTCAGAAGGTTTTTCCAGGAGAGGCTAAAATATTCAGCAGGATGCAATCTTTTACAAACATGGATAGCCATTCAATGCAATCTGCTTGTCCTTTACCACTGCGAACGACAATATTTTACTTATACAGTAGGAAGCAGCTTGTTTGACAAGCAGATATTGTGGTTGGCAAAATGGTACTTATTGCCAATTAGGATTTGCAGCTAACTACACATGCACTTCAACATGGTTTGCATGCATCACAATTCAATGAAATCTGATTGTGCAGTCGTCCTTAACCATTCACCAATGTCGTATGTGTGTGCGGTATTTGTCACTGTGTAACAGTATAACTACAATGGTGTCTATTGTCAATCAGCATCTACAGCTAACTACACATGCACAACAACAGTGCTACTGCACGTCGTTTAGTTATTGTATTTGTATGCACAAAAGCTCCACATTTGCGCAAGTGCTGTCTATTAAAGGACAACAATTTGTGAGTATGACAAGCCAAACAAGCGGATATGACAATCGATGTTTGCTTTATACAGTGTATATTTGCCTCACGCTAATTGCATAGCCGAAGTATTGATCTTGTCACACGAGACACAGCTAAAAGCGATGAGGCAAGATGGAGCCATATTGCCATACTGAGGCATCATGGTAGAAGGTTTGGTAACAATCCAGCCATAATTTACGTTATTCGTGTGCAAAAAAACCCCCTTAAACCCAATCAAACACCATGAATAAAGATTAAAAGGTTGGTGACGGAGGACGCAGGAACTCAGAGGACTTGTTCTGTCGTGAGTAGAGATCAAAATGCAGCCGAGTGGTCTCATACTGTTTGTGCTGCCACTGAACAACCCCAGTTTATTGTTATCGTGTCCATGTTGAATCGTTAACCATAGGTTAAGTAAGCAACAAAAAGAGTCCTCTGAGTCTGTGCCCGCTTCCTCATTTACGATGGGTTCCAGTGACAACGAGGAGGGTCCTAGGAGTCATCTTCATTCGCGATGCCGCTCATAAAGCAGCCAATTGCAATCTGCTGTCCCATTCTCCTTAATGCTGATGTGTACATTGGTCCAATAATGAAGCAAATTGTAATTCTAGCCTCACGAAATTCGAGTTAATATTCGCCTATCCCATGTTGCCCATCCACTAGACCTATCTAGCGTATGGCATTACAGATAGCATTGTAACGAATAATCGTTTGGTATATCATCATATAAATCGTACCTGATTTGTTTTAATCTTATAGTGCTATCGTACAATGATCACACCCGACCCAATAACCCTCGAGATTCATCATTTGTCAAAATATCCTCGCCATGTTTTGTACTCTAAACAATCATAATACAAATTCAGTAACGCATACAAAGCTGTTGGCATCATCTACGCGTTACTTCAAGGACACATCCCCCTGCAGGAAATCCATTAGCAAGAATTTATATCTGCTTGGCTTGACTGGGTTTTGTAATTATTCTGAGGGAGCGCAACAAAGTGTTGTTCATGAATAAGATGTTTTCATGTGTCGGGCTTCCAGAATAGCAGAATTTTACCAAGAAAATTGAGAGTCAGTCTGTTGGCAATAACGGTTAAAGGTTTGTTTATTTTTTAACTTTAATCGCTTAAAACACAAAACCTTCCCTATGGGAGCTGATATGAGGTAGCATATTGCGTGTTACTTGCGAGGAACTATGTTGATAATGTTTCAAACGCAGATTACGTAACTATACTTTCATGCTGGCGCCATGCAAACTAACACATTTGCGAATTAATTTAAGTGGACACCGATGCAGCATTTGGTTCCATTACGAAAACGAAAGGTCGAAGAAAACGGCACTATTTAGAACGTCAAAAACACTTGACCAGAGTTTTACTACGTAGATAGTAGCATGTCGTGATTCAATGCCACCATCCAAGCAGAACCTCTTATGTTTAAGCATTGAGCAGCAAACTTAGTGGCAGCGGTACTATATTTAAATAGATAAACCTAATAAAGTGGCATCTATTATAGTCAGTGTTACAAGCCTAAGTGAAATTAGTATGTGAAAACTGCACTGTTATGAATCATTCTTCGGTATCTGTACGTAGATCAAACCATCGATATCCGACCCTTACCCTTGTGATGCATTATTTTGATACTTAAGTATATTATATAGCGTTATTGATCATTAACTGTGAGTTGTCGCGAAGCGTGAGGTACTAAACATATTGGCGTGCATTTTTACCTCAGGCAGTGACAACATGAAAATACCACAATTGTCGTATTTTTCACCAGGGTAGCTTTAGGTGTAAGGTTAAAATCACCTAAATTGGGAGGTTATTGTAATGGCTGCCTGGGAACATTAATATATATTTGAATAGGCTGAGTTGTTGGGTCTAAATGATCCGCACATTCTACTCTATGCCAAGACCTGGGGCCATCTATAGAAGAGACGAATGTTCTTGGCATCGTTCATAACGGCATCATAGCCATCAAGCTTTTTATTCATGTAATGACATTTTTATGTCATTGGTAAGGTATACGCATGAGCTTGATACGTTTTCATTGGCTTATATCTGCTTCATTTACCAAAAGGCCATAATAGCTTAAGTACAATCTTGTCTACGTCGTTGATTAATGCATCTCATTGCACACTGAGCTGGATTAAGCAGGGGAGGCGCACTACATGTCGTCTACTTATGAATAAAACACAGACGTGAAAACGTATGTTATGGTATTACCAAACTTTGACGGGTGTGCAAACATTACATCAAGCAGACAGATGAGACCGTTTTTAGTGTCTATAACATTGGTTATTCAGGCCCAGGGGAAGGTTACTCAAGGATGAATGAGGATATGATAACATGTACTTGGCGGCAGTTATCGTTCAAATAGCATCAGTTAAAGATAAGATTTAGTTATGTAAACGCAATAAACAAAAGATAGGCCATCACCTCGCAACATATTACACATGTTAATGTCAAATCTATACTTATACCGATTTCAATTTTCGATTAGGGACACGAATATATAATCTGCAAACATACATGACTGCGTAGTCGTCATTTACACAGCGAGGTGACGCTTTTTTAATGCCCTATGAGACCGCATAGGTGTGTCGGTTGCGATATCATGGCACTCTGTGTCACAAAGTGAAGTATGGCACGGGTCTATTAAATACAGTTTTTTTTGGTCATGTAAGCTATTGTATATAACTAGTATATTTACATAATTAAAAGTTTTCTTGACGACAGTTTCTACTCTGTTTATCACAGAGTCTAAGAAATGTGTTAGCACATTTGAATGACCCGTTTACTGACACTGAAAATGCATTGAACTGCACCTGGTTGTTATTAGCGTGATAACAAGTTCTGTCATCCTTTACACGCATTAAGTCAAATATATTCACAAAGTAAGACTTATAGATTTCAATCTTGCTGTGGTTCATAATACCCTGACATAATACATGGATGTACATCAGTTTTCCATTCACAAATTAAAGATGTCGCCGTTGTCTATGATCTGGCTTCTTGTCTATACTAATTATGTATTTCATGAGCAACAGTTTAATGTCTCGCATATTTCATACACAATTACATCTATTTTAAGTATATGACATAGACACTGCCGTATACATTAATGGAGAGCACTTTAACGTGGAGGGAATATATGCTGCAAATACAATCAGCAGTCCCAGGGTATATAGGGCAAAGAATAAAATGCGTCAATAAGATATCTGCTAGCATCCACGACTTGCAGTACTGATAAAAGCATGTCTACTTAATATTTATTCGATGCATATGTAGAAGAAATGGAAAGCAAGGTATCACGAATGTCAAGGCAGTGAAATGCAATGTATCAATTATTGACAGGAAAGGTGTGCTGTTGGCAATGCAGACGTATTTAAGTTTTAAAACAGAGATCTTGGCACCGAAGGTCCCTGTGCATGCTTTGAAAATATTGCTCTCTTTAATCATTTCTAGTGGCAAGAACAAATTAGACTCGTTCGCAATTGCTTCTTTTCCTGATGAGATTATTTCTAATTGCAACGTGATATTAATGAGCCCCAATATTGCAGCTTAATACATCAAAAAGCGCCAAGCTCATCCACTGTATAGGTGGAACTCTGGTTGAGATACAACTTCGACTCAGCCATGAATGGTGTTGCTGATATTGTCTCTGTAACTCCGTATTACATTTTTATAAGTACCATAAAGACAACTGCATATGGCTCGCCTACCCCAATCGTCAAATGTTGAAACAAATACACATGAGCGATCATACCAAAGAACAAAATCATGCACGGTATACTGTTTTCATGTCCCTGCCGATTTACGGTTTTCATCATAATTTATCTTAATTGCTTGTTAATTATGACATAACGTTTTCACTCTTCTAGTATAAGTTGCGCCATCAAAATTGTTCATCAAATAGGAACGGCTTTCATTACGATTATATATATATATTAAAAAGCATATATTAATATATATATTTAATTATGTCTCTGCGCAATTTTTCCAATCAGTATCAACTTCAAACCGTGATTATCAGAGCATTTATTATATGATATCCGGTCAAACAATCAAATCTTAAAAACAGCTGATTACACAAAATGCATCCAACAATAATTATTATTATTAAGCAGTAGAGGTTGCTAAATTTCCCCGCCAGCACACAGAGATGAGGAATACCATGCGTAACATAACTTTAACAGATTGATGCCAATCATAATTTTTACCTATTGGATGTTGATCAAATAGCATTGGTTGCTACATAGCGGAAGTTACATCTCATCTTTTTACATAATCTTGAAGCGATTAATTACATGACGGAAATTGGAAACATCGTGATCATGGGACGACTTAATATTTGGGTTTTGACGCCACAACTCCGCTGGATGTCAAGACATATTCCACTTTAACAAAGCCATTAAATATAACCGAAGTATCAAGTATACAATGTATTTTATCCATCAATTCAATGCTCAAAAAAGCCGGAAACCCAGCATAATGTTAAGGAGAGCTTATCACGTATGTGGAACGTCTGATGTTGGCATTTTTGACAACCGTAAAGAATGAAAATCTGTTATTGGATTATTGATACAAATGGATATCGAATTATGCAGTCTTGCGTTCCTTACATCGACTGATACGTTATGTCATACTATAGCTGCAGCAGATAAGGCCATGCCTTTCTGCACGGTTTGATACAACAGCCTGGTGTTTATCAATGATTGTATAGATTGCCCACCAAAACATGTATTCTATCTTGCAGCCACTAGTTGTAAGTTACTAACAGGAGGATAACAAATCACAGTCAACTACGGAAATGGATGAGTTATAGTTTAATTGACCTTCCCTCCGATTACATTAGTGTATGCTGTCCGGTGATTTACGCACTTATTTTTGTCGACTGATCCGCCAATGGCTATTTTGAAGTCGGTCCTTTGTTTTAATTAAACACAAATAGAGAACTTAAAGCTGCCGCTCGAATTTGTTCATGTTAATATACACAGTACCATAGTCATGGGTGCTTACATAAGACTAAATTAGTGCTGGTAATGTTACAAGCATGAGACCGTATTGCTAGGAAACGTCACTCAAAATGATGGATGTTAGATTGCTCATCTATTTACGCGCGTAATCCAAAATACATTATATCTTACCGCCTTTATGCCGTCTAATTGTTTCAAACAAAGATTCACAATGTGCATAATTTTTTTACTTCACATCAATGGCCCACCTTTACAGAATATGCTCACCCGTATCAAAAATGAAAAAAAAACGATTAAAATAACTGTATATTAGCAACATTTACGCTTTCGACCATTGATATTGGCTGTTTATTGGCAAGGTGAAATAATGTCCACCAGGAATGTACACGGAATGTACATGGTCATGATAAATATAATCCGGTATTTGCGTTTACATTGCTTACAGTGGAGTCCCACGATAGAATGCTTACTGCTTACATTATGAACATGTTTATTGACTACATTGGTCATTTTAACAATACTTAATATGTAATTAAGAAACATGGAAGTAAATTTGTTTATCTTGTACACAACAAGTATCTGATCGATGTTCGTATATTTCTGAACAATGATGCTGATACTACTTAAATTGTGTGGTTACAACTGCTGCGTCTGCGTGTCGATGTGAGCTGCTCATCCTAACAGACTAACATCATCTGCATTCTGCCACTGATAATAAGCTCAAGGCGCGGAACCATTCAAACGATAAAGCTGTCCTAGGTGGTTAGACCATACTTAGACATGGAGTGAATCATAAGATGAATACAATACATTTTATTGCTTCAGAATGTAACATATGTACAGCATCGTGCTAAATTGCCAGAGGAGGATACTTCTATAGTAACAGCACCTTATGGATTCGTGTGAGAGCCCGATGTTTTTAATGTGTTTATGGTTTTCCTGTCCTGCTGTGCGCTTTGATACATATGAGGCTGATCAACGGTAATGACGAATATTCGAGGTTGCCTCATGGAATATCGTGACGACCAATAACTGAACCCAAGAACATATTAAAACAATACGCTCTGTTATGTGAGATTTTCACTTCCTCAAGAGTTAATAAAACCCGGTATGCAATGGATGAACGTCAGCAAGAATTTGTCTATGATTATTGAATGTTTCGATGAATGATCTAGATTTATGATGATCTCTATTTTACAGCTTGCACCAACTAACACCAGATTATCCAAACAAAAGCTTTATACACTTCGGGTTTTGCCTGCACGGTATGTAATCACGTAAGTCCAGTCAGTGAAGTGGTGCTGCACATTTCTCAACGATACAAGACCTCACAAACCTTATTTATTTTAAGGCTGATGTATCTTATGATGGTCAGAAATAGTCACTGATTTTTGTTGGTTTGGCGGATTATGTAAATGTCGTCTGAAGCAGATCGAGTGAGGAACGTAATTCGTTTATGGTCTGTTTGTTATCGGCCGCTGCAGTGGCTGCTTCAGTCCCTTTTGCTTCTTTTATAACTAATGTTATTGCAGCTGAAGGAGATGAAGTGAATGTTGCCAGCGCTGATGTATATTGATAGCAAATGGAATATCATAGAAGATAGTATCATAGTACCATAGGGTGGGTTTTTCCTCGAATAATATAGATATCATGTTAGTGTGTTTCACTTTGTCACAAATGGTAATTGCTGAATAAATGTGTAAGTAGTGCTATGAAGATGAGCTTCAGTATCGAGTTCGCTTAGTTGATTTAAATATGGATCAATTTCTTATTGCATTCCTCTCGTGGTTTATTCATTAATACTTACTCTGACTGTTCTGAATCATTACATTTGCTGCCAGCAAGGCACAAAATAATCGTAAGAAATGTGTCACATCAAGAGAGGAAAAAAAACGACTCACAAGTTTTTCCACATACAGCGCATGAGAGTAGGCCTAGATATATAATCATCCAACTTTTATCTCATCAACACAGAGAATCAGAAATGGTAGCATTCTCAAACGCATTGTTACACTTCGAGATCAAGAGCAGCTGCAGAACATCATACTGTTTAGGAACTGCTCAACATCGCAAGTTATTGGTTATCGTTTCAACGGTAAGTCGTAACCTAAGAGTTGAAGTGACAATGAGAACTCTCCGCTGAGTTTGCATTCGCTTCCACATCAACAATATCGCCCATACATTTGTCTAGGCCTGGTCACAATCCTCTTTCTGCCATGTCGTGTTGTACACTGATCCAATAAAATAAGGCGTGCTATCACAGTAAAAGATTGCAGCTTCTGGTCATGCGCAAGTTAAGCATTCCCTGTTTTCATATTCGGCGTGCAATTGTTGAAAGCTCATATGTGATATTGCTGAATGGATGAAACCGCATAATTGTTTGAGATATGCGTTTCTAGTTCTACCTTACTCAATCAGAATCAAAACCCTTAACTCACTGATTTCTTACACCCTACTTGCACCACAATACCATAGAGGCCATGTCCCGTTACATAAATGGCCGTGATACACGACCAATGGTAAATGCAAGAATGACAAAAGTTGGTTAAATCAGAGCAGGCAATTTATGAACAAACTTGGATTCAGTAACGTCGTGTGCGTAGGGGGGGGGGGGGGTACATAGCATCAAAAAACGGCTACTTGTCCGAGCCTTCTAACTAGAGTTTCAATATGATGCATGGATAGTAAAGCTATTTGTACCTCATTATCATAGATAGTAAGCTATTTGTATATCTTTATCATGGATAGCAAAGATATTTGTACCTCTTTATCAGGAATAGTAAAGCTCTTGGTACCTCTTTTTCATGTTACATTGAATTTTGACGACACCATATCATTTATAATACGTATTAACCTACTTCATCAATTACATGGCATTCCCACCAGTCAATGCAGCAGCGTATCCGCGGGGAAATGGGCGAATTTTGGACATCATTCCAAGAGGACCAGTGTAATGTAATTGATATCTTATGCAGGGCAGAAACAGCTTGATTCTGTTGGTTTGGCTTAACAAAGATATTATCACTTTTTGTCACTGATAAAGACCAGTGCAGTTGTAGCCAGTGAACCTTAGATGGTGCTAACTCAAGCGACTGCTCTTGGGCACAATCCAATAGGGACGATCAATAAAGCGAGGCAATTCGTCCAAAGAGGCACGTGTATATGATTTACAAGAGTCGCCAGATGGAAATATATTGCCTCTGTAACGTCACTAGCAGCTTAAACCACAATCATACCTTTCTTTTCCTTCCAAATGGTACATAAACTTTGTCATGTGTAGTGCAGATGTTTAGGCACCAGCACTAAGATGACAGCTTGATGAAATATTGCTGATATCGAAGCAGAGAAGAGTATGGATGAATGCGCTGCAGGGAGTGACAATACAAGTATATCACCTTATACAAATCAAGGACAAAACCATTGCCATTAGCCAACACACAAGGTGTAGGCAGCTGTTATAAAGTGTTATTGCACTCAGTAGCTTCTATAAATTGATATAGATTTAATCAATTTGTCACATTGATATGATGTTAATGTTATTGCCTTCATTCCTGAAGATAACACTATGATGAAATAGCATGCACTCTTCGTGTCAATTTGTAATTTACTGAAATAGTCACGAGCCATTGCGGATAGTAATGTAACTACTATAGTTTTTTATTGAAATATTATGAGAGAGACCTATGTCATGTTTTATACGCCTGAAAGTCTGGCCTTGTATATTCTGTGTTAGGGGCGCATGCATAAATATCAACGTCGCCTACATAAAAACCTTATACTTGTTGCCTTGTAAAACGACACCTAAAAGCAAAGGGTCTTTGCTAGAAGATTATTCTATTCAATTACTCAAAATATAGCACCTGGTGAAACATACCGTACAAATTGCTTACCTGATTTTAGGGTCAACCAACCCGACAAATTACATTCAATCAATTAACATAAATACACAAAAGCAGATCGCGACATAACATTGATGTGATCACATATTGAAAGGAACGCTAATAACCTAATTCTCACAACTTATCCTAAACAACCCACACTACGTTAATGAGCAAAAAGTAACCAAAGAATATATTAACTGTTGAAGCAACCCACTTGAAGTATTTTCTGGGGTGGCAGTGACGTTGTACAATGTGATCTGACTCTCTTCCAGCCAATGTCTTTACTGCTGGCTTCGTTGAACATATGAAGTAATTAAATAAGAGACCTGCATCGAACGGCGAACCTATTACATCCGACTCTCAGCCTCAATTGGGGCACCGAATGAATGCAGCACATCTCTGCGACCCAGATACAACCCGTGTGTAACTTTCGTCACGGTAGGTAGCCGATTAATATCGGGGATCATTTGTGTGTGTGAAGTATCAGGTTTTGGCCGCGACTTGACCCAACACCCGATAGCGACAGACCTGTTCGAACAGTTTAATACCGTGCATTAACTTTATGACAAATTAACTGTCTACTGCTAGTGAAATAGATAAATAATTTTCAGTATATAAACTTGCCAAACATTGATAAAATCGACAGTCTTAACAATAAAAAGTCATCTACACATCTGCCTTGATATATTGCATAAACAAACTCAATAGCCGTCAGAACAGAAGCGTGGTATTATATAGCCTTTGTTATAGAAACCTCGTAATCAACAAGAATTCGCTATATACGCATCATTCAGGAAATACCAATAGGTCACATAGATAATGAAAACAAGTCTCAGACTAAGATTGCACTACATCATTACCATAAATAATTATTGGGAACACTTGAATAATTATTCTTAAGGCATCTTTGATTTTTCTACTTGGTAACGTTTTCCCAATTCCTTCAGCGCGCCATAATATATCAAAATTATTGAATGCAAATAATGTTTACCTGAACAACGATGACATGTCTGAGTTCACGTGAAATGAAATCGGTTCTGAAGGTCATGGTGCCTGTTTGAAAACCTCGACGTCACACACGCCATATTGCCGCACGTCCTATTGCCACACGTCATACTGCCACGCGCCCTAATTCCACGCGATATATTGCCACACGTCATACTGCCACGCGCCCTAATTCCACACGATATATTGCCACGCGTCATACTGCCACGCGCCCTAATTCCACACGATATATTGCCACGCGTCATAATGCCACGCGTCATAATGCCATGCGTTATATTGTCACGTGGGATGAGAAGTGTAATTGTATCATTTCTTTTAATTGCCCGTGATACACCCACCAGCTGATAGAGAAAGTACATTCACAAACTTGATGTGTGTCTCTTATCAGTAAGTATCAAAGTCCATGAATACCACCAGGTGTCACGATGTTTTAGTGAAGATATGGCAACTGCCTTAGCCAAAATAAAGTGCAAAGTGCAGTCGACCAATCAATATTAATACTGTAGCCAGCAAATACTGAAAATTGGCACAGATGTAGAAAATTAGCAGCTGCACGCTTCTCATAGTGAATTAGAGTATCACTGAAGGCTGCGGTACGTTAAGAACTGTTCTGTTTTAAATGTCATCCCCGTTTGATCTAAGAAGGAGCGATGATGTTTTGCACTTGTGAAGTCGTGGTTTTTGCGTGTATTGCATCTCTGTGGGATTCCGCATCTGCAGTGAGCGATGGGAATGGAGATGACGAGGACTTAATAACTGAATACCTCAAAAATCGCAACCTATTGCGACAGCAAGACTTCGCAGGTGAAGGAATCGAGTGAGTGGATACATTTGTCAATCAAGCCTTCCTACACATATCACTTGCTGCAGTTGGCTGTATGAGGTGCAGGTTGCTATAGATGTACCAAAATTTGACTGGCTGCTATCTAGTTTAGCATGCTTACGACTGATTATCTAAAAGCATGATCTGAAGATACTTGGACATTGCCTCTGTGTGCGATGGCATTACTTATTCAAGTATACGTAATAGGACACAGACAGCAATTGATATGCCTATAATTTGTTACAGGCACCTAAAAGAGCACCTTAATTATGGGGCGAATATTGACGTAGACAAGTTGACATCAGAGCAGCTGGATTTTTACTACTTCCAGTAAGCGTTGATTGCTATATTTTGCAGTAGTGCGCAAAGTGCACGCACCCACGATGATGATGATGATGATGATGATGATGATGATGATGATGATGATGATGATGATGATGATGATGATGGCGTTGATGATTTTGCAGAACCCATGATCAGAATGCAGACAACATTTTGGACGGTCTAGAGTTGCTGTCTGGTCTCGAACATTCCTTCCTTTCTCGTACACACATCCATAAGAACAGTAGATTATACGATCTAACTGACGAAAAGGGCAGAGAGCGATGGGAGCGAATTCACAAAACATTTATTGGTTAGTAATTTCGGTCAACACTACGAAATTGTGGTAACCTAATCTACTTATGAATTGTATGCGATATATGCAAGTTCATTGGTGTTCTGCAGGAAATGTAGACCGGATACTGAAAGAAGATGATGGAAACGAGGATGGCTATATTGACTATACTGAGTTCGTCCATGGCAGACGCACACATTCTCTCAAGCAGAAAGTGAACTGACTCGAAAATAAAAATTGAATGTTTCATTCATGTGATCGTTTCTTCCATCATAACAGAGTTGTTGTATAATGAATAAAATGCACAGCAACAATTGATTTGTTGTACGACGATACAGAAAATATTTTCGCATGCAATATCAGCAGCAATAGTTAACAAATTATCCCAATCTTTCCAAATAATTCTGCTCCTTATCTATAATGAATATTAGTATCTGTACGTTGGATGCAAATGGTATTTCCTCCACTATTGAATTTTATTTCGGTAATTAAAAGGTGCCCCCGCCGTTGCGTTTCTATTCAAATCAGCTGACTCTAGTCATGTGACATGGTGACTGCAGTTATGCGGACGTTCACCGTGGGGTACTGAACATATTGTTTTATTGTTAAACTCATTGGTACTGATAAATACACAAGGATAGAAAAGTACACGGATACTCGAAATGCGGATAAGAGAACCGATAAACAAGCATGGAAGATGGCAAAGCATACGTTATTAGTGATCATTATGACAAACGGTTTTCGTGGTTCGTCGCGCTCTGCTCATTCCTCGCGCATATTGTCCTCTCTTTCAATATGGTGTGCTTTGGTGTGTTGCTACCAGAGCTCACTGAATATTTCGATAAACCTCAATCTATCATCGGCTTCATCGGCGCTGCTCGTGTAGGAATCATCTACCTTGGAGGTTTGTGTACAAATAATTTACATGGTTCTATGTCTGTCATAATGTTAGCCGCGCACGACGGTAATATAAATATATACCGTCGTGATTGAGGATATGTGGGTCGTGTGGCAAGTTTTATATTTTGCGTGCATATAGCTTCTCATCAATGTTGTGTACTTACGTAAATATATATGTCGACAAATGAGATGAATATCCGCTGAACCGGACTATTTTGGTTATCCACTGTCTCGTGATTATTTAGCAATTGTCAAATGAACTTTTAGAATCACAACTTTCGTTCACGGCAGCCCCAGTTTTGGAGATATGACGTCACATTACCCAGTTTCATTTTCACTCGCCATGTGGCTGCAGGTCCCGGGGGGAGGGGGCACTTAAGTATATAGAGGTAGTATACATGTGTCGGGGTAAGTTTTTTTCGGCCTCCCGACGGGTTTTGTTGACCTTATTATTGTAGGATGGGGTATGCTCTTGCATTTTTACCTTGTATGACGGGTACAGGTTTTTGAGATCCCGGGGCACACCCCTACGCAGGACAAGGCCAAGTGCCCTCTCCAGACTGCGGGAATCAATAAGTGTTATCTTTTTTTAAATGTCAATGTGATATCGTTGAATACATATCGCCCTTCAAAGTAGATATTTCCAAAAGATAATCATTGACAAAATGACACATATACTTAAATAATAAAATTCAGAAAGAAAAAGTTCGCTTGCGAAGAACCTTGTCTGCGCATGCGCGCAGAAACCGATCTTGTCATTCAAAATAAACATGAACTTTTCAGAATTTGTGTGGCCGGATTAAATCGCCTTTGACGAAATCTCACACGTAAACCAACTCAACTTGTTAATAAACATCCATTTATGTGAAAAATTATTCTTCATACGTACATTTGTGTAATTATCGTGTATAATTGGAACTCATGTATCGTTCACGCGCATTCGGTTACGATCTTTGCACGACGTTAATAAACGTCGTGCACGGCTATCATAATGTTAGTTTTACCGAGCGCTACTGGAGGTGAACATCAGTGGTATTCAATACTTCGACAGCCGAATCTTAGTTGTCATATATAAGAGGGGTGTTCAGACCAGTGGTTTTAATGGGCAGGGAAGACATTTGTTTGGTGTTGGCAAATGTTATAATCAATGACCTACCGTAGGGTTTGATACCATTATTTGAATCATCCTCTGTATAATATGTTCGATAGCTTTGCGTATCTCCCCTTGTTTTATTGGGTTATTTCAGGGACAGTCGGAGGTGGACTAACCAATAAGTATGGTTGTCGCAGCATGGCTCTGGTCGGCTTCATTCTCGCTGGTCTGGGTAACTTGGCCGGGGCCTTCGTGGACAGCATAGGAGCATTCACGCTCACGTTTGGTGTCATAGCGGGTATCACATGTTAACATGTTTTTGTAATAGGTACCTTATTGGACAGTATTATTTTTGTTTTCTTTGTTGCTATTCGTCTTTTTTTTCTTGATGCCCGCTAATTGGTTATGGTGGTTAGAGGAACCATTGACCTTTGGGTGATTTGTATAGTATATAATTTAAGGATATGAACCACACATTGAATGGTCTGCGCTATTTGCCGTCTGCGCATCCTCATGGTAGTGATCCGAAACTAGATCAAATTCAAACCAGCGTTGGAGTGAGGGTAGGACAAGGTTCAAAAACCATCTCCAACAAGCATATCATTTCCATCCTCGTAATTCATAGCTTTGATAAAACCCTATATTTTAAAGTAGCGTATGATAAACGTTTGTCTCGATCTCACTTTGTCAGGTATAGGAGCTGGACTAACTTACATTCCCCTCACAGTCATCCTACAGCACTACTTCCTTAGACGCCGGGCCTCTGCTACAGGCCTAGCTACTGCTGGTCTCAGCGCAGGCGCCGTCATCCTTGGCTCTGTTTCCGGGAACTCATTTACCACCTCACCTGGCGTGGTTACCTGGCTCTCTCGCCTGTGTCAACATGCAATGTCTAGTTGCAGTGGTCTTCTTTTTCCCTGTTCCAAAACCCAAGACTAACCAGCCTAACAACGTCGAGCTCGATTCTACCAACGAAAAAGAGGAAACTTTGAATGAGGATATTACAAATGCCGATTATAAATTGGTGCATGAGAGAAAATCCAAAACCCAAGCCTTCTTCATTACTATATTTGACGTGTCCTTATTCAGGAATACACGATTCCTCGTTTTTGCTCTTGCTTACATCTTCATCAACATGAGTTCCGCCGGCTACTATCTCCTGGCACCGAACCGCGCTGTCGTTCAAGGTGTCGACAAACTCTTCATCAGCTTCATCGTCACCGCGATCGGCTGCATGTCGTTTGTCGGTCGGATATTGTCAGGTATCATCGCGGACCAGAAGTGTTCCAATATTACTATGCAGTTCTGCGTTGGTGTAGGCTGTGCGTCTCTCGTCATGTCTCTGTCGACGTTAGCAGGGGGTTCCTGGCTATACACATCGTCTTCGCAGCCGCCTTTGGCTTCTCTCTGGGTGATTTTTTTTTCAAACCATATGCTATGTCATTCTACGAATGCTGTCTTTACACCTTTAATTTCACTTTAAAAGACAGTTTCTGCTATTGACAGGCATCTCTCTATCTGTGCAAAACTTTCACTTCTCGCAAAATTAGCTGATCTGCTAGGAGCATATGTCCATTAAACACAGGTACAAGTTGTTCTCAGCTGCCCGTTGAGAAAGGTTACATTTATGTGCATCTACCAAAGCTATTATATTTGCCTTTATTATGAGGTATGTAAATGCAAAATGTGTTTGGGATGGGATTCGTTGTTTGATTGAAATTATAGTATGTAGCATATCTATTATAGAAAACACTAAGTCCAGCAAAAAGGAAGCCTCTATTCCTCTATGCGCATATTTGTATTTATATTTATCTATTGTATGTTTATATCGCACCTGTTTTGTAATTACAGGAAGCTTTGAAGGTATACACGCGATCTTCCTGGTGAAATTACTGGGATCATCGCGTCTACCACAGGCATTGTCCTGGGTACAGTGTATGCGCGGAGTGTCGTCGTTCATCGTGTTACCTCTGGCAGGTACAAATCACATTAATGCGCATGTGTAAAAAGTGTCACTTGCTGCAATTGTGAGGATATTCTGATATTGGTGTGGATTATTGCATTACTGAGTTATGTACTAGGCGCCCCATGGCTGATAACTAGCTTTTTAATCTACTATTGATGGCCTCGCTCGACCTTATTAGTTTAGGGTATGCTTGTACAGGCTGGCTGTTCGACATCACTGGAGGATATCTAATTTCCTTCCTTGTCATTGCTAGCCTCATCATGGCTGGATCCCTCACTAACCTTGCTGCCTATATCATGGTAAGACGGAAGGAACCACTGCCTCATTTACCGCAGCAGGAGGCAACCGCAACAGCCGTAGCTCAGAGCACCAAAGCAACACGGCATGACACTGTGCTTAATAAGTGAATGGTTATTAGGGATTATTTTTGTTGTAGTATTATATATAATATAGTATTTGGTTTAGATCAAAATTTCAGCGCTGAAATAATATTTGAGCGTTTGTTTTAATGTATAAGAGGCGCTGTGTAGTGAGTAGTCATTTACAACCTTGCACATTTTATTGTATATCATTCCCAGCCTTTAACGGTTATTGTAATTGTACAATATGAATTGACATCTATCAAGAATTATGGAACAGTATGACAACGTTACTTGTTGATATTATGTTGTCAATGCTGGATGATATATCATCATTTCAGCGGTAAAATGTCCTGTGGCATTTTATAATTTATTCAAAAATAATGCTATGATTTTACAGTTGTTTCAACTGTATCATTTAAAAAACCTTTGCACTCAACTGGGCGTATCACCTTGTACGAACGCAGACTTACTGATAACAGCAATGGTAGGCTCGCCTAGCACTTGATCATCGAGGCGTATGCACAATTGTACGTCCATATGATGTGGAGATGATAGGCTTCTATAGTTAATCTGAACCCCAAAACCAAAAACAAACTTCTTTGAGTACAATAAATTTAGAATAGCGGTTCAACAATGAAAACGATCAAATTGAGTTCTAATGCATAATATCATGACTTAAAAGTACAATGACGTGTTTGGGTATATAGAAATCGATTTATATTTACGTATATATATATAAATATATATATATATATATATATATATATATATGTATTTATATATATATATATATATATATATATATGTATATATATGTATGCAACTGTATATGTATTTATATATGCGTGTATATTATATATGTGTATATATATGTATATATACACTCATATATATATATATTTATATATATATATATATATATGTATATGTATATATATATATATATAAATATATATATATATATATATATATATATATATAATTCATATCCTGATGCCGGTGATCTGGCCAGTGATAATCGTTCTTAACCACCATTAATGGAAGTGCATTGTCTTTGTTATTTCATCGCAAAAAAAAAGCGTTTCTCTAGTAGTCATAGAGAAAATACTTATCCATCAGCATATTCAATTTAGCTTCATTTGTCGATGGTTTGCAGCAATATAGGCTCTTTGTTGTGCGTGCGAGATAGGTAATGAATACAAGAACGTTTGTCAGTGAGATGTACGCTGATTAATTGCATTTCATTGGACTGTGATTAGGGTAGAGATATTATATATGCAGTCAAAGCCCACACTGTATTTATCTTGGATGCGGTTGAGTTATTTCGACTGTATATCCTTTCTGCTTCATCATGTACACAATTTTTATAAAATGTCCAGCAATCCTAGTGCTGGCTGTTGCACCATATCTGAGCCGATCAAGAAGGAAATAGCATGCCTGTTTGTCATATGGGTACAATGAAAAGGATATTTGTTTTACTCTAAGTTCCTAGTCGAAAAATGCTTCCACTAGGTGACTATTCTTAATCGTTTCTGTGCCAATTGCCCGAGAACGAACATTTGGCTCGCGTCATTAGTGACCTTCTGAGAAGCGACGCAATGTAGCTAATTGGTAATAATTTTTACTGGTGGATGCCTTAATTTGTCGAACCTTCAATAGAGATGGAGCACCTTCCTGAAGTCCTCTGTTACTGTGAATAACAGATATAAACATCAATGGAAATAGAGGTAGAAAGTATACTTATCACATAATAAGCTCTGTTTTATCCACTGCGTGAATATTGTTAGCTAGGAAGAAGTTCTCCATAAATTTGCATATTATGATTGTACACATCGGATTGTGCCCCGTAGCATTCCAAATACTACGACTTGTACGTGCTTATTAGGGTGACCCTGCCGTCTAGCGTTTTCTGGAAAAATGACGATTTTTAGCTATTTTTCAAGTATTATGTAATTCAAAATGTATTACAATTAATATTTCATACTTTCATGATGTTTAACTGTCTAAAAATGATCGGTGTATTCTATTTGTATGCTAATATGATGAACTGTGTACAGTTTTGAAGGGAAAAAAGTCATTAAAATAGCAAAACCTCAGACAATAGCTTTATTTATCATACCTTCTTGTTCATTACACAATACAAAAACTGAAGCATATGATCACTGATATAGGACTTCCTGTCCATTTATGTAGCAACTTCAGTACAACAAAATGTATTTTAGCATGCATTAGGGTTTCAGTCTCAGTCTTAGATTATGGCATTTAAGTCAGCCTTGCGGAGGTGTGACAGCCGATAGCGGTGATCCTTTCCAACCAATATCACATCGTCAATATGTCCTGCCTCACGTGTAGCATTTGCGTACTCCTGCACGTCCTTGACGGCACGCTCAGCGCAGTGATTGGCCACCTTCAGGTCCCTTACTAGCTCCCTCAGCTCCCGATAGGCTGCATCTTGGGGCCAAGTTGCTGGTTCTCGGAGCAGCCAGTCTGTATTGCTTCTGAATAGCTTAAACAGCAGCCATGATCGCTCACTGACGAACACTGCCAGACTTGGGCGGGTCTCTCCTAGTAGGTCAATCACAGGCTGGAAGTTTGGTTTGCCTGGATGGAAGACAGGTGGTGCAGCGTGTGCTACCAGAGCCCTTGCTACCTCCTTCTTCTCATCTTCTGATACACCACCATCGAAGAGGCACAGTACGACCTGCTCTGGCACCAGGTACCAAAGGTGCCGTTTGATGCTCCCGAGCCCTTCCCTGGCAGCCTGTTGTTCCACTGAGGCATATGCCTTAACTGCATAGTAGAAGCCAAGATCATTGCGGGGTGCAGGAGCTGTCAGACGAGATTTTAGGAAGTAAGCCCCATACAGAAGGGTGATGATCTGCGACATCTTCAGGACCACAGATTTCAACCGGGGTGTCAATGGCCATCTTCATCAGGTAGAGCGAACTGGCCATGAAACGTGCTGAATGGTTGGCACCTGGTCGTCGCATTCTGAATCCCCTGGGTACCTGCAAAGACAGACAGTTCATATATACTAGTGGTGTTTGATATTTAATTCATGAACAGATTATCTAACTAGTAAGGCTTTTATTGAACTCACATCACCCCCAGGTAGAAGTAGATGAGCTCTGTCAGCTCACGGTAGTCCTCCCTCTCAAAGCTGTTAGCCACCAACTGGTCCCTGGTCCACTGCTTTGACTCCAGAGCGAGGGTGGTTACCAAGGTGTACCATCCAGTTGGAGAACCAGCAAAGTCAGCAGGCCACTCCCACTGTGCCAGCCCATTAGGATCCGGGAACACTTGAGGTGGTACTGCAGCTGCAGCGGCTCTGGCTAGAGGGAGATACCACTCCTGGAAGCGCTTGAATATGGGCTCCACAGGACCTATAAGATATATACTTTTGGTCAAACACACTCCTACTGATTTGCACAATGTACATTAAAACTGGTTTACTAGTATACACAATATTGGTAAACCTGGTCTGTATAGTGTAACTGTAAGTGTATATACATACCCTTTGTGGCAGGTATGAAGCTTGACCATATATGCTTGATGTGTAGCTCTGCCATATGGTGTCTACAAGCATTCCACAGAAACGCATGGCCAACAGCCTGCTCCAAGCGGTTGCAACAGCCTTGCTAGATGCCGGTGTTAGAGGCTGTGGTATCAAACACACCAGCAACAATGGACTCTCTGGGGATATCATAGACTTGGAGAATGTCTAAGCATGAGTTGCAGAGCTGTTCTCCTGTTTCTCTCTTAACAATAGGGGCTCCTAAGAATGTTGGGGGACAGTCACCTGGTCCACTTAAAACCACGGCATTGCAGTCATCATGCATACCTAATGCATAGTCAATGATCTTGCCATCGCAGTGGACCACGGGGTACCTAGGCCTAACTTTCTTGGCTCGGATTTCTTTAGCCTTTTCTTGTTGGGCTGACTTACGATGGCGTTTGATGGTAGCTGAACTTGCGACAACTTCTTGCATGTTCCCAACAGCAGTTACAACTGTTGATACCATCGCTAGGTGCTGTGTGGAAGACATATGGTATCTGGTAGCCACTTGTGTTGTCAATTTCAATAATGTCTTACGATCCACCCCAGTGCAAGGTATCGTGTCTGTTTTGTTCTTCAGTTCCTGCTGGGTCTTTGCACTAGCCACATACTCTGTATCACTGACATCTTCACAGTTCTCCTCGTGGTCACTGCCAGTGGGACGAAAATTTCTACATACTACTACTATATACATGCATCTCTAATACTAAAGCCACCTGTACCACACATTAAACCTCCACCATGTATTTTACTTACTGTAGATGAATATTTACACACTAAAACAGCTGGAAGTAAATGGAATATACAAAATATACAATTTATTTATGACTAGGCTATGCACTAGTTAATAGTAGTTATCCATATGATGTATCCAATTTGTATTTATGTTACCTTTCATTACTTGTGGATACACTGGCCGCTTGAGAAGTCTTGAGTTCTTCACACCGTCTCCTTGTACCTTCCTTCTGTGCCCTTTGTTCTCTTCGGTGCTGAATCCCGAGAATCTTTTTGTCAACACCTAACATGGATGAACTCTTGGTGTCTTGTAACTGGGACCTGTAGAATGCCAGATCTTCAATTGCATTTGCATTCTTTGATGCGCCTAACTTCTCCTCAATGTCAGCTGGGGCAATGTTGAATAGCTTGTCAATTGAATCAGAGTAGACTCCACACTTTGTATCATTTTCCTTCAGACGCTGTATTTTTTTCCATTCTTAAAGCATATCAAGGATTTGTTGCTTTACTTTATCCTGTCACTTGGTTGGCAATGCTGCCCTGTTCCATACTGAAGTTACTTCTTTGGCAAGGTCACCAGCAATGGCACTGCTGGGGTAGTTCTGCGCGGTACCATCTCTCATGCCTCTCCATCTTTTCAGGACATCTTTCTTAGATGGGAGTCTGCATTTTACGAACTGCGCAGTTGCAGGTCCGACCAGAGTATGAAGCAGTCCTGAAGTACTGCAGCTGCTTCTGGTAACATGCCTCTTTTCATTTTCTCCACTGGTACTACTTGTTGCACTACAGGTTTCTGCTGGGTTTTCAGTTGAATCATCACTGGAGATTGATCTTTTTGGTGAAGGTTGCGAGGTATCTCTCCTGGGGCGACCACGCTTACAACCGCTTTGTGTGGGCAAAGTGGCTGGACAGGCTGGTACACTTGACGAGCGTGGTTTCCGTCCACTTCTACCAGATTTTCCAACCATTTTACAGCTACACAAATAAATCTGTTTGTTCCTGATAATCTGCACTAGTTGCACGTATTTGCATTCACCACCGAACAATCATTATTCTGCATGAATTCACTCTGTGACACACAGTAATTGTTCTGCTGCATTCATTCAGCACCACACAATTATTGTTTTGCTCCTTGCATCTACTTATACATAGCATATTTAAGGTATAGAGCATTGTCACAGAACATGTATAGTTGAAGGAGCATAATACAACAATATTATATCAAAGACCTTTACCACTAATGCCACTTTTGTGTGTAAAAATGCATGTTTTGCATTAAAATTCCCATTTTGGAGTTGTTTAAAAGAACACAAATAGTGCAAAACACTTATATTACCATGATAAATATGTTTAGTCTGTTATACTTCACTTACCTTTAAAATTTGTGAGGAAAATCAATATAATATGTGCAAAAATATATATTTTGGACCCTAAATCGTCATTTTTCCAGAAAACGCTAGACGGGAGGGTATAAAATTAATTTTAAAAATCTGAAAAAAAATCAGTGTGATAAGGGCATCATTAGGCACAAAATAAAACCAGGGGAGCACGCGTTTTCAAAAAAAAAGGTTTTTTGAGCCACCCTAGTGCTTATTACCAATACACATATTATTCGTCTGCTACAATACATCGATGTCTTATATGATGGCATTATTGAATGCAATAACCACTTCATCAGTGACATTAAACTGTTTATTGTCCTATCTGGTAAACCGAAGCTGTTTTTGTACAACACCGAACCAACTAAGTGATACCAATGTGTGGTCCCCAAAATCCACGCTACTACAATGTCATCCATGGAGCAGATTAACGTGAAAATATCAATCAATATTGTCCGCACAAATCAATGTGACATGGGCATACTTTGTGTGGGTAACCTTACGTACCACACACAAACCCTATACGCCAGATTGATTATTTACTTTCATTTATCATACAGGAACGTATCACTTGATTATTACTAGAAGTACGTAGCCTACATTGAGATCATTAAGACCAATACGCGGGCTTGTTATATTGATTGTTGCGGGGTGAAGCCGTGTTATATTAATAGCTGCATCCAGACATCGCCACCTGTAGATTATCAACAGGAGCCTTGTACTGCTTCCGTTGGTTTGTTATTTCGGTTGGCCGTGTACTCTTCTGTCACGTGCTGCATAATGAATATAAATCTGTACCTACAAGTTGTTGGTGATTTGGAACCAAATGAAAGCATAACGTTTATGCATAGGCTACAATCACCACAATCCCCGTTTTTCATCGACGTTATGGTACTAATCGCAATTGATAAAGAGGAAGACATAGCTCTAGTGTCTAAGAACGATATCCGAAGATGTAATGGTTGATATCAGTCAGCGTGGACGCCAAGATACCATAATATCATATAGCAGTATGGCAGCAGCCTTAGGTCATTTAAAGCACTTGTTCAGCATACTTTGGTTCTGTTTATTATCTATTTTCTATTTATCATATACATAATTATTATGTTGATAAGAGATAAACTATGAGATTATATTCGGAAATATATTCCACAGACTGTGATAGCCAAATGCAGCTGTAACGAGATGACTTAATTGACGAGATGAGCGAGGCTGTTTCAAATCCATGCCAATGCAAATATAACATTAATACAAAAAATTGGAACATGGAGGTAAACACTTAGATCAAAAGCAGACGGATAATTGATGCGGTTTGTATTATGATCTTATTCGGCTCAAGCTAGCGACATTTGATAATAATAGAATACCCCTTAGTCGTGTGGGATCTAAGCAATTTCTATTAAAATCAGCGGCTTGTAATCGCTACAATTTTGCATATTTAGAATCAAGAATCATTTTCGCGTAGCTTGTGCAGCTCATTGCTATGATGTGAAATATCCTGATTTCTACGCAATTGCCTCGCTATAATATTGCTCGGTTTGTGTAATACTATATCACATGGATGGTTCTTCACTTGACGGCTCGTTATGTATTCTGAACACACCCTCATCTGTACGTTATCAGCAAAGTACCTCTGCAACTGGATTCGCTGATTAATGCTTGAAATGATTTTAAGCGCTCTGGTCAGTTTTATCATGACTGGGGTTCATTTTTACTTTGCCATATTTTGCTACAGTGGCTTACTTAATGTTTGCATTGGAACCAGATTTTGGGGGCGTTGCCAAGATCAATCCTTCAGGTGCAAGTTAAATCCACTCATGAAGTATTATCTATCATTGCTATTCAACGCAAAATGTGACCTTATTGTCAAAGCATTGCATTGTTTTCCATTAATGACTATAGCTCTTCTCAAAATGTTGCAAATGTGAGCAAACAATTGGATTAAGTCTTACCAAAGCTTTTTGTTTTTTAAAAACCATAAAAGTAAATTACCGGTCTTTTATATTTCTTTGTGTTTTTCTGGAAGATACATGATTTAGCCTAGTTGTGTTTCGTTTGTCACGATGTTTGTCAAATACACCGATCGCTCGTCGTAATCATGGGATTTGGCCTAGCCACAATAATAGCCCGAGAGCACACACCTGCCTCGCCTCAGTATGTTCCGTCCATGATTGCAAAACTGTGAAGATAATGCGAACCTTCAATAACTAAATTAGTGACGCAAAAGGGCTTTGTTCTACCTCAGGTAAACTCAGCCATCAAACCCAAGCCATTGTGATAAATATCACAGTAACATGACGTCAGTATGTGGTTCAGCAAATCTTATTTGGAGCAGCTGGGGTGTGGGGATTTAGAAGGTAAATCCGTAAGCTGCGGTTACATTGGCAAAGATTTGGCATCATCGTCACGACATACAAGGTCCATAAACGTCTTGCTCACACAGAGAAATAGAAATTCTGCGCTGTTACAACATTAGATGCACTGAGTCAATATGTGCTAGTGATAAGCATAGTGATTCTAAAACCCTCTTGCGAGGCATCTCCAGTTTGTCGGCGACATGGTAACTGAAAAACAATGATGCATTAAAGTACAAAGCCGAGTCAGAATTACACAAAGGTCGTGTTATACGAGTTACGGCATCACAAATCGTTAAACATTATCAACAGGCCCTTTGAAAACGGTTTTTAGGGCAGTGCAGTGGTGAATTTTGATGTGTCTCTTCTGTTGACTTATTCCGGTATGAAAATGGCCGATTGTCGGTTAAATGATGCTTCACTAACGAATAGCATCAGTGTCTTATTATTCATAGTCACCATAACAAACCGAGATTTTAGAATGATATACAAGATATTTTGGCAGTCGTGGTGTTCTTTTGTGGCGTCCAAATGACATAGTATGCTCCGGGCATCACATAGACTGGCCAATGCGTTGTGATGAAATGCAAAAATATCTGACTCAATAACGGTCAAGAACATGTTCAGCCGATAGTAACTCATATCATACTCAATTCTATATGAAAGCACACAATAGGCGAAGAACCTCACCATCGCCCTGATATATGTTCTCAAAGGGTTGTATCCTCCGACATGATAGGAGAGTCAGATACAATAACGCATACCTTCAATAATCACTTCAGCGACTTGTTCCCACAGATGTACTTCATTCTATGTTGGACGCTTACTGGTACAAATGACCCTATTAGTCCTTTACGCCCAGTGAGCCATTCTATTATCATGTTCAAAGTGTCAGGGGCTGTCGTTTCATATCATAGGATGCATCATGTCAGCAATAACCTTGCCTAAGTAAACACATGACCCCACACAGGTTGCCTACAATTAGATGGGTGAAACCGGTTTAGCAGTGCAGCGATTATTTATATACCCGACCACAAACAGCGTCTGGTGTTTACAGCAATCTTACAACCGATGGAAGTAATGAAAAATATCGATGCTTCATAAGGTACAAAATACCTTTGCAAGGTGCTCCTAGCTGATTAAACTGCAATCAAGCTCTATCACATACAGCGATCAATCTTATTCATCTCTTCAGCCAGCATTCAACAGACAAGACATTTCATTTGACTGTGTACGATTATTTGCAGGAATCGGTAGTGTTACTATACGATCCGGCAAAATATACGTAGCGTGTTATTCAACAAACGTCTGCAATTTATCGAATGAGATGTTCATCTCTTCAGTACTGGAATTACCAAGTAAAGTTTTGCTTTGCTGCATTACTCGGGTGTTAAACCGCTGCAAAACTCGTCACTGATATAACCCTTACTTCCGATCGACAGTTCAATGTCTTGGCTGTGGAATAAGCATTGAGTCATGCTTAAAGAATTTATTGACGTTTTCGCGGTCAGTCGCACTGTGATCACCAAATCCCCTTACAGCGTCATCTGCTTCCGCCAACATTAATCAAACCTTGATTGATCATATGTGACATCCATATGACGTTCTTGCTAGAATTGCCGGATGTCAAAGCCAGCTGTCTGAATCGTCATATCCTAGCGGAACCAAGCTATTGCCTGCGCTTTTACTCGATAGAACGGCAAGCAATCAAAAAGACAGCGTACAATTAATAATTGGCTCTTCAAATTACCAAGTCTGGCGATACAGCATGCTTATTGTATAATCAGTTAGCTCTGATGTAGCTCTGAGTAGCGTGGAAGCTACGGAAATAATCTCATCAACTAAAGGAAATCATGTTGAGTCTCGTAGTGCTGTATCATGTTCATAACTTGAACATGGCATGACGTCGACATTTCATTAATGTATTTTCTAATAAAAGCCTCCGGTTCGAGTAGCGACCAAAATAAGCAGTTTACCATCCTTCTTCAATATATACCATCGCCTTTATACATATATATGTATATTTCAGTGTCGAAGATAAACATATAGCAAACATCCACTTACCTCATTTTTAGCATTTGCTTAATCATTCAGCAAAATAGTTTGACAATTAGAGAACGAAGTATTCATATTAGAAATCTGGACTTATATTTTTTTCATACCAACATAGTTACCATCATAGAAGCTGTTGCCATCGTTTCAAATCGCCATGGTGGCTGTTTAGTTGTTTTTACAATTAGAGAACGAAGTATTTCTATACATCTGCCAAGTAGTAGTAACAAAATTCGACATGCCTGCAAACTTGACCCATACACATATTTTTTTTTACATACCAACATAGTAGTTAATTGTTAAACATCATCACAACGTGGTTATGGGACTATACGCCACTATATCAGGATATCGTCCACTACAAATACTGTTGTTGGATTATTTTTACAAATGAACAATTCACTGCTATAATGGCGGGCATCATAAAAATTTTCTAAGTAATGAAAGGCGCTTCTGTTTCAACTTGAAACACTTGCAATTTACTTGCTTGAATCCAACGACCTGCTACTTAGGTCGAATCTAATTGATTGCAGCCACCAGTAATAAGTAACAAACAAAAAGACAACAATGCACAGTAAACAACGAAAGTAGATGAGTTATAGATTAAATATCTAGACGTAGTTTGCTCACTACGATTGACATGGTTTATATGCTTCCTACCAATCGGTAAAACAAATGTGCACGGGGAAACTTTGCGGGGGAGTTTGCTGCTCGTATCCACGCATCAGAATATTTGGAGACGTATTTTCTGCTCTCGATAATGCATGCAACGATCGGCTACGTTTAATACAATAACGATTAAATGTCTATTATCGTACAATTCGTGAGATTGATATCGTTAGCACAATCGAATACCGATTTATAGTCAAAGGTATTACGTGAACACTATTTGACCAATGTAACGCGCAAGAAGCATTAATATAAATACATCTCTGTCAGACAAATGTTGTCAGATTTATGGAAAACGAAAACGATAAAAATGACCATTGCATTGTTGGTGATGCAACGTTAAATGTCCAAATTAACTGAAACCAAAGGCAGGTTATAACAACATAATGCTATGCGATTTAGGATATTTTAATCGACCATAGACTAGAAACACATATCACACTGAAAGCATTCACTCATCTTCGTCAACATGTAATACACGTTATTGCTAACAGCGAATAGAGAGTTCATAGCTATTGTTATATTGTACAGTGGATGCCTGTTAGTTCATTTTGTACAGTGATTGCTTGTAAATCCAAACCTAATTAGGCAATAAATTACGTTGTTGAATTAACACAATAAACAAATTGATGTCCATTTAATAGTAATGAATGTATAATGGGAAACAGAGAGATTTGGCTGCGATGCAAAATGGTGGATGCCACATCACATACAGCAGATTGCGGAGTGTCGGTAATTCAAGCGACGAGAAAGTACAGCTTTAGTCAATATGATACTAATGAAGTGGAGCTGACCTTCCACTAGTGATGGCATACCTGCGTGATAAGTGGTCATCGTTTTATTTTCTAAAATGTCGCCGCTCTTTTGAAGAATCTGTTACCTCTAGCTTGGTTTGGTCACGAAGCAATCAATTGTCCATTGACATTAACCTCCTCAGGATATTTGCATCGGATCTGTGATAAACCAAACCTGGATAAACCACAAGCACCAGCAATAGCAGTCGTAGAGTCAGCTGCCTTGACACGTCACTCAAATTTTTACACGTCGCCAGCATCCAGTTCTATCATGTGCACGAGGAATGTCTCCATTCGTGCCTGTTCGACTAACTTCCTTTATGATTTACTGTTTTTGTGATTTAGTTAGACGACAGTTTGATTGTGCGTAATTCTATTACAACAAAGACGAGTTGGCATTCACTGATAGTTCAATTTAACTATTGCATAACAGTAAATAGCGCTCCAACTGTCCAAACTCTAGCTTCAAAGCATACACACTTACATAACGTAGCAAATGCCTCCTCAAGCATTGTTCATTTTCTCATACACTAAGACCCGGATACGCAGTGAAAAGGTAATCCGCTCGGTTTCTAATTGCTTTATAATTTGCTTTCTTGACTAGAGTTACAAATGATGCAAACACACTAATCAAATTGCCGGTTCACTGTAGCATTTATAGAATAAATCGATGTATTAATGGGATATGTGGCTCTTTGATGCATATCCAAAAACCGCGCGCGATTAATCAATAGAGTATATAATTTAACTGATGATGGACAGAAAACCACTGTGCTCAAAATGTGACCGTAATGTGCACAATGCTGTTATGGCATCAAATGATTGTAAACTCTGGCGAAGAATTGAGCCTTGTGCAACCCAATATATAGAGGCTCTATGGACGCACAAAACCTGGTGATTGATATATTAATATGCAAAGCAGATGATGCGCGTGTGTGCCTCATTAAATCTAGATGTGTGAAGTATCCAGATGGTACTCTCATTGTAACAGGCAGTTGATACGTGTGTGGTGCGTTCAGCAGCTCCTCTTCTCTTTATTAGATATAAATGTGCAATAATGGACTGACCAAATGTGTACCACTAGTTGTTGACAAGGATATCCATGCAAATCTGCTTATTTTTCATCTTAATACGATGTCCAATTCAATATTCTATTCATTCTCCGCGCATAAAGACATCGTAACTTCGTCGGTGGAAAAAGAAACAACGCAGTTGGAACACCACTGGTCTAATAAATAGGTAGAATGCATTAAAAAGATATGCCACGGTGGTTTAAAATTAGGAAATAACCGGTCTCAACTATGACCTGAACAGGCATATATTGAGACAGGATTTGGTAACTTAGACAAAATGGTTGGTTGGCTATTGTGAATATATCTGTGGTGACTTTGGAACAGCAAAACTAGATTTGTACGTAAATCAACAAAACCGATTCGAGACAATAACCAGGGACAAAGAAGCAATGAAGCTATAACTGAACAACAAAGTAGGTTAGTCATGACATTCATTTTCACGATTCGATTTTGATAATGCTGTCTAGGAAACATTCGCTTAACACGTGTCACCCTTGCATTTGACAATTAAGATCAATTATTCGAAATGCGACCAAAACGACAGGGGCCGTTTTGTGTCATGACACGCGGGGTGCGTTTTCCATAAAGAACAAGATCCGCAATCTACAGCTAGTTTGTGCCAAAACCATCAATAGGCCGTCATTGAATTTGATTACATGTCACGGCAGGTTCTGCTATCTTTAACACCTATGTTGATACATTGTTAAATGAAGCTAGAGTCAGACGTTGTTTTTTAAGCAAATGATTATACAGATGAGAAACAAAAGATTATTAGCCGTATGGCAGAATCATTGTATCAAGGATAGTAGTATTAATGCGGTAATGATCGATTAACACCAGCCAATGGCGTGGCATGGTTATTATACCGATTTGCGTCACGCGATGCGCTTCATAATCTACGTGAAAATCATCATGTTTTAAAGATATTCGACATGATAGCACTTTCATTTGTTCAGTAGTTGAATCAAAACATTTTACGTTCCACATACAATATCTATCCATATCAGAGTGGTCAGGCTGAGCGAAAATAAAAGATGCACACAGTTATGCTATCAGTCATCCGTGTTTACCACAATCAATCATCAACCCTCGACTATTACATATATGTTCAACAACCCAGCTTACATGTGATTCAATACGTGTCCAGAAGACACTCATGCCTGATGTAAAGTGTTATCATCTTATATCAGGTAGAGCTAACGTTCCAATTCCTGAAGTTTCATATTTTCTTCAATGGTACGGTGGTTATCTCAATGGACAAATATATAACAGCACTCGTCGGCGAATTATTAATTCAATGTTTATTTATTTGCCTGTTCCAGTCTGCACCAAACTTGGTATTGATCCAGTAAAATCCCACAGTAAAAACATCACTGTTGCTACTTTGTTAATTTAGGCTCTATTTACTGATTGCCAGATGGTATTGATCCTAAAATCCCACAAACATAAAGAAATTTAAATTTTTATCATTATAAAAATAGACACATTTGTATCAGAGTATATAATACCATATTTCCAGATGAATATTTTTTGAATATACGTCAGCAGCAGCATCCGTCAGTTTGTTATTGATACCACAACAAGTGCTGAAAGTTCCACAAACTTGTGTCTTGCAATACCATCTGTCACCTTTACATCGTAGCGTCTGGTAACTATTGCTGATAAAACACGTGCCAGTTTGTTTAATTTTGTTACTGACTCAAAATTAGGGCAAAACTAATTTATTTTTGCGTATATTTTCACTTAACTATTTGATTAATAGCCCAAAAAGGAATCCACTAACACTGAATGCGGAACATACATGCCTTAAGCAATTTAGTCTCGTACTGCATGTGTGGCTCGGAGCAGATGCATGATCAATCAACTATTCTTCCAATCAGTGTGCGAAGTATTACCAGCAGCATCATAATCGTCATTAACTTTATCACGCCTCACGTAATATCACCTTCTCGTGCTTTTATGTCCCTGCTGAGTGCCGCACATAGTAGTTCAACAAAGGCACATTAAGACAGTCATCATGTAAAGTAAATCATAAGTGATATTTCTCCGTTGGATTAGTGCTAGTTATGGATGATTACGGCTAATCAGACAATGCTATTATGCGCTTCATACCCACCGTTAGGCGGAGAAGCTGTCAGTATCACACCTTATAATTGCCGTAGAGGTGACGTATCACCGAACGTAATGATGGGCTGTCATCATAATGTACATTGATGGGGTTGTTTAATGGGTATATGTACACTGTAGATCGATTTATCATGACTCGGCAATGACTAGGTTTTATGATAGCAATAAGCACTTATTATTTGAATAACTAAACAAAGGTAAGAACCTGCTGCTTTGGTATTCCTGTCAAACGACAGCAAGGTTGTGTACAAGATGAAGCATTCGCTCAAATGCATTGGTACAATTTCTGGGGTTTTGAGGCGTAATTTTGATAAAAGATCTATTTGTCTGTGGTCAGTATTGCTTTGGTGACATTTTGCATTTTTTGCAAAATGCTTCGTAAGAAAAAACAAATTGCATTGTAATATAATCTTCCCGTTTCTTTGATTTGCCAATGACTTGTTTCGTATCACATTCAAGAATATAAGACCAGAGGTGGGTGCAAGTTAGGTTATGCAACTGTGTCATTTCCGGTCTCATCATCAATCACCATGTTAATACCATTGTTGGTTATATGTAGCTTAAGTATTACCCATTTATAACACAAGCTTGATTAAACTGGCGAGAATGGCGACTGTGCGAACACAACACACACAGGTCCCAGTGGGCACAACACGTGGAATCCACTTGGAAAATACGTGGAGAAACTGGTGTAATTCACGTAGATAATACGCGTAAAAGGCAAGTTGAATTCACGTGGATATGGACACGTGGAAAACACGTGTGCTCTTCCACCTAAATTCAGCGATACAAAATATCTGTATTCAGCTGGTTTTTACTTCCTCTTTAGTCAATTTTTTGTTTTTTAATATATTTCACAAGATCATTGAACCAAGTACATTTATTTCTCAGAAATATCCAACTATAAGTGCTACATGGTCACAAATAACAATATTAAACATGTTTTAAACATTATGAGCAAATGTCAACATACAAAGGCAACAAATTAGTGGAAAAAGGCAGGTTTGTTCATGAAACACATTAAACCGGTCACTACATGCATGAGCATCATGAATATACACAGATATAACATGATTTACTTTCACCTAATAAAATGCAAATTATAAAATGTACTTAAAAGGCCATTGAAATGCAAAACCAAATTTTTGTTATTGCATTTTGATGATAATTTTTAAGTGACTTTCTGGGTGACGTCACCTAATTGACACAAATCAGTCAAATTCGTCTGGGAAAATGGCTTTCATCAGTAAACCACTAAACGAAAGTGAGTGAATGAGTTTGATGACTTCATACAGGAAAGTCTGCGAGTTTGATCGGTAATATCTCGGCAACCAGTTATGACATCTCAGTCATACTGTTGTCAAAATGTCACAAAATCATCTTCATAATTAGATGACAACACAAATTTGAATTTTGCATGTAAGTGGCTCTTTAAGTAAACGATCTAGTCAAATCTATGAAAAATATAAATGTGTGAGTAAATCAACAATCATTACCAATAGGCAATATTTAAACTTCTTTTGGGTGCATTCCTTAGTCGGTTGGCTAGAAAGACATTAACAGCAGCCTCGGTGAACCCATGACTCTTCACTACACTTTCTGCACAGTACAAAGAGGACAATATCTAATTTCATACATCGTACAACTGACTTTCATTATTTATTGTGTATCACTAAAATCAAAAACTATCCTGGACTTCCAAGTAATTAGCCAATGGTGAACCTACCAACAATTAATTTGCAGAGTGCCATTTTCTCAAAGCTGGCTTTGTCACCTGACCCGTTCATGTTAAGCTTGCACTGCAGGGAATTAGTGATTAATCTGCAAGCAATATATCTGAATGAATACAATTGGTGCATGAAAATTTCTTAAACATTGCCAATTCAGACAAAATGCATAAGTGCAAGTTGTTTGGATCATGGATTTACATCATATACATAGAGAATCTCACCTGCTTGTCAAATCGTTCATCATATCCCGGACACTGCACAATGATTTTCATACACTTCTGGAACTGACACAAAAATGTGACATTTGGAAAATATTTCATTGTTGTTTATTAGATCTAATGCCCACTCCTCCTTAAAAAAACTGCAATTTTACATACCCACAAATTCTTTCTCTGGTTGTCCATAAACTG
The DNA here is from genome assembly GCA_034190875.2 of Urechis unicinctus. NCBI lineage: Eukaryota > Metazoa > Annelida > Polychaeta > Xenopneusta > Urechidae > Urechis > Urechis unicinctus. Next base: position 68,597,007 of record CM067343.1, on the reverse strand, counting down.
CTCATTTAAATGTTGAAGTTCCTCAGTGCTGTTCATCTGCACAGCTTCAGGAAGCATTTTGCCACTATCGGCCAGCTCTCTCCTCTCCTGCCTGTTCAGTATATCCCTGATTTGCAGAGGCAGGAGAGGCAGCGCTCCTGAAAACCTGTGCACAAACAGGCAGTGTTCAATTGCTATGCTGCTGACTACAAACTCATAAATAATACCTTTCTCAATAGCAGCATTAAAACAGAGAAAATATTTAAAGAAAATATTCACAAATGTGCACTTATGTTAAAGGAAAACCATCATTACTCAACCGACGACTGCTAGAATGAGTGACAGATGAGCCATGACTGTGGGACTGAGTGACAAATGAGCGATGACGACCGTGTGGAACGGATTGACAGATGAACGATGACTGTGAGATGGACTGACTGATGAACGATGACTGTGAGATGGACCGACAGATGAACGATGACTGAGATGGACTGACAGATGAACGATGACTGTGAGATGGAGGAACAGTCAACAGATGAACCATGGCGTGTGTATAAGATGGTTGTGGTGTATTAAGAAGCAAGCCTCCAAAAAACCACGAGGCGTGCCTACAGCCTTTCCGCTGCAACCAACTAGCTGCAACGGCTGGCACTGTGCTGAGAGCGATAATACATGTTTCATGCACCAATGAGCATAAAATCATAAACCATGAAGACATTATATACGGCAAGCAGTTTTTGTACAGCTACTTGAGTAAACTTATTTTCATTGAAATAATAACATTTGAATATGATTCACTTGTAAACTTAGAAACTGTCAAAAATATAGCAAATGAATTCTCTACTTTCCAAAACTGCAGCAAATCGCGCCAATCAGCGGTTAGCGGTTAACCCCCGGTGGGATCTCCACGACGGACCAGCAGGTCACGGGTTCGAACCTCGCCTACGTTTGGAGAGGATCTCACCTGAATTTCGACTCATTATTCCAGGAGACCCCTGTCACGATAGTAACTAAGCAGTTGAAAGCCAAAACCCGTCATCATCCCCAGACTCATAGATCGATAGCACCAAAAGTTGTGAAACCCACAATATCTTGGCATATCTAGCACAAGCCTAGCTGGGGCTGTCAGGTTAACACATGACCATATTTCTGGTATAAACTGAAAAAAAGAATATATAAATAATAATTTACAAATGGGTCCTAAAATACACGTCTTTTCCACGTGTTTTTGACACGTCAATTCCACGTGATTAATACTCGTGGAATCCACGTGGATATCACGTGAAAACACGTGGATCCACCAATTCACCAAAAATCCACATGATTTCCACGTGGATTCCACGTGTTGTGCCCACTGGGGTAGTAGCATTCCTGACCAATATTTCTTCATTTACCCAATTTATGCGTTGCTTTTGATGTTGAAATATTAAATATGAGTATGAGTATCGTAAAGTTAATAAAATGTTTCATTGTCTTTACCATTTAATGTTTTAACGAAGTCCCGAGTTGGTGTTGGATAGACTACGCCCTCGCATCGCTAAACAAAGAAAGAAGGTGATGCCTGTAAACAACCAACGCCATGATGTGTCAAACAGGAAGCAACTTTATTACAAGGTCAAGGTCATTCCATCCGGTGGGTGCACAAACGATATCGTAACATCTCCCTTTTTTTAAGACAGGAAATCTCTGAATCCAAAATTACCTCAACCTTGACTTAACTAAAAAACCTTAAGCACTTAAAACATACATTCCTTGATGTACAATCAACTGAATCACTTTAAATCTTTAACAGGATATTCATCGACATCTTATCTGAAACGCCGAGATTTGATCACCTCTCTACCACTCCGAGTAAACACCTTTGAACCATCAGGCTGGCTTGGTTCAGCATCACCATGTTTTTCAGTTTGATTTTCACTCTATTTAGCCACATCAGCTGTTTCTGGCTGAGTACATTCTACACCTTTGTCAAACACCTTTTCAGGCACGCTTGCACTCGTTACACTTTGATCGATTTCTACGGTACTCTTGCCCATTCCTAGCAACAACATATGACCTAGACTCAGGCTCTACATTTGTCACCTTTGCTTGTAACCAGCCTTCTGAGGTGTTAATCCTCACTTTCTCTCCTAGACTCAGTTGTTCTCTTTCTTTGGACAATGCCATTTTGTCATACTGAGCCTTATACTTTGCTACCTTCTCTTCCAGAGCAGTAGTGAGCTTGACCATAATGGGTTTTGGTCGAAGTTGTTTCGACGTATTCGGCACTGTTGAACGCAGCCTACGACTCTGCAGAATTTGCGCCGGTGACGCATGAAGCCCATCTATTGGCGTGTTGCGCCACTCCAGAACTGCTAGTGCTACATCGCTCTTATCAATGCGACACTTTTTCAGCAGTCTTTTCACAATTTTGACCTGGCTTTCCGCGAACCCATTACTTTGTGAGTAATAGGGCGATGAGGTCACATGCACAAACCCGTATTGCTTGGCTAAATCAGTGAATTCTTTACAAGAATACTGTGGACCATTGTCGGATACTACTTGCTCTGGTATGCCATGCCTAGCAAACTGATCTTTCATAAATCTGATAACACTGGCACTTGTAGCATCTTGGGGCAGCTTCGCAAATTCCACAAATTTGGAATAGTAATCGGCAACTAATACGTTGTTCCATCAAAATAGAACATATCAGTTGCTACTTTCTGCCACGGCCTGTCCGGCATCTGACTGGTAATCATTGGTTCTTTCCTGTTGTTACACTTTGTATCATCACACACGCTACATCTCTCACACAGTTCGGTGATTTCAGCTGTCATCCCAGGCCAAAAGAAAAAATCTTTAGCTCTTTTCTTACACTTTTCAACACCTAGGTGGCTTCTGTGAATTTGCTGCAACATTGCAGTTCTCATCGACACAGGAACAACTACTCTCTCACCTCTAAGCACCAAACCTTCTGACACGTACAGTTCATCTCTGACACACCAGTAAGGTCTACATTGGTTTGGGATGAGATCTTTCACGCTTGGCCACGCCTGGTTGACAAACTTAATTACCATTTGTAATGACATATCTCGATCGGTTTCAGCTTTCAACTCAGCTTACCTGACATCACTGATTGGAAGATGCGAAACAGTATGCACCTCATATTCATCTAGATCACTTGGCTCATCTGGAGACGTCACTGGTGCACGACTTAGAGTGTCTGCGATGACGAGCTCCTTGCCTTTCTTCCAGACTACCTTCAACACGTACTTTTGCAGCTTTAACATCATCCGCTGTATGCGTGGCGAAGCTGCACTCAGGGGTTTACGGTACAACGCTTCTAGTGGCTTATGGTCGGTCTCAACTGTGACATCTTGTCTACCATAAATGTAATCGTGAATATTTTGTACAACCCCACGTGATAGCCAACATATCTTTCTCAATCTGACCATAGTTCTTTTCACACGATGTCATCCCACGCGAGACATAAGCCACCGGCTTTTCATTCTGTAGCAGACACGCACCTAACCCATACGCCGAAGCATCCACTGACACCGTAACTGGCTCACTCAAGTTATAAAAGCTGAGTACAGGGGTTTTCACTACATCCCTCTTCAACTGCTCAAAGGCATCTTGCTGGGGCTTATCCCAATGCCATGCTGTTGTGGCACACTGAAGGGTCCGCAACGGTGCGGCCTTCTCAGACAACTTTGGAATGAATTTTCCAACAAATGTCACCATTCCAAGCCACATAGTGAGCTCATCAACATTCTCAGGTCCCTTAAAACTCGTGATCGCTCTCACCTTTTCAGGATCAATACACACACCCTCCTCGGAGAAAATGTGACCCTGGTACACAACTGAATCAACAGCAATTTTGCACTTGGCTTTGTTCAAGCCCAGCCCACACTCAAGAGCTCTGTCTAGAACGTTTCTCAGAATCACATCATGCTGTGCTCTGTTGGCAGCAGCAATCAATATATCATCACGCACAATCTCGACACCCTCGATGCCAGAAAACAGTGTAGTGATCGTCCGCTCCCACACTTCAGGGGCAGACGAAATACCAAATGGCATTCGCAGAAACTTATATCTCCATTACGGGGAGTTGAATATCAACAACTTGGCCTTCGCTTCTGTCACCGGTATCTGATAGAATGCTTGACCCGCATCCAAGACAGAGAACACTGACTTACCGGCAAGACAGACAGCAACATCCTCGACTGTGCGCATAGGGTAGTGTTCACGCATGATACCCTCATTCAACTGTCTGGGGTCGATACACAAACGCAACTCACCACTCTTTTTCTCGATAACCACCAACAAATTCACCCACTCAGTTGGTTCTGTGACAGGCTCAATAATTGCTTGATCCACTAGTTTGTCAAGGGATCGCTTGAGGGGTTTAGGCATTGCATGTGGTACTTTACGTGGGGGTTTAACAACCGGCTTCACCTCAGGTTTCATCTTTGCATCATATGCAACACCCTTTATACACCCTAGCCCACTGAACACAATTTTGTACTTGGACTCATCAAGAATTTCTGCACTTGTGTTCGCTTCTCTCGACACCTGACACGTTTTCTTGAGCAAACCTAGCTCAACACATGCATCGAGACCTAAAATTGGACATGCACTACCCTTGATGACCATAACATCTATTACATAGTACTTGCTTCTCAAGCAGACTTGCAATTTAGCTTGACCCTCAGGTTTTACTGTTTTGCCAAAATAACCAACTAGCCGCGCACCACACGGCTTTACCTTGACATTCGGAAACGTTTTGGCAAGAAAATCACATGAAATTGTGTTCACTTCACTACCAGTGTCTAATTTGAACACTACCTTTTCACTGTCCTCCACCTCTACAGACACACGCCAGTCCTTCCTTTGTGACACCTGATTCACACCACGTGATGTATTGCCGATACTGTCAACAAACAAACTGTCACTGTCTTCATCGTTATCTACTTGAACCTGGTGTGCCCGTTTGGTGTGACACATTTTCGCGTAATGTCCTTTACGGCTACACTTCCGACACAGCACCATCTCCGCAGGACATCCGTTCTGTAAATGTTTCTCGTGTCCACACTTGCCACATACCTTTTTCACGCTTGACTCATGGCTTGCACCATGCGCACTACTTTTTCCACGACCACGGCCTCTACCACGACTACGGTAACCCTGGCCATGTCCTCGGTTATTTGAGTGTCCATGTCCATCACTCACGGCTTCAACAGCTTTCTCCGGCTCCGTAGCTTCGTCCGTATTTCATGGGTTGAGAACATCTTCAACGCCTTCTCCAGAGTCAGATCATCCTCCCCATAGAACAACAACTGATCACGTATTAATGAGTCCTCTACAGCATCAAAGTTACATGTCTCGGCTAACTTTCGGAGTGCGCTGACGACTTGCTTCATGATTCATCGGTCTGCTGCTTGTGGATGAAAAATCGCTCCCTTTCCAGCAACTCATTCTCTTTGGGGATACAGTGTGCTTCAAACTTGGCCAACACAATTGCGAGATCAAACTTATCTTCATCACGGGCAAACTGGAAGGACTCATACAGAGCCATTGCTCGTGGGCCAGCAACATTCAACAAACACATCACTTTCCTCTTGTCAGGCTTTTCTTCTAGCCCACTGGCACACATGAAAATTTTAAAAGCATTTTGAAACATTTTCCAGTTCTGAGACACATTGCCAGTAAAGTCTAACTCTCTGGGTGCTTTGAACGCACTAAGCCCGGCCATTGTGATGCAAGGATCACTACACAGTCAATCAGAAGAAGCGTGACAGACACTACTTAGGATAGGCCACACAGTCAAAATATCAACTTGACAACACAATCGAAGCAAATGACTGGCAAGTAAAGAGTCGACATCCATTTCGCGCCGATGCCTATTACCAAGGATGATTTCACTCGATTTTTACTTCTGACACCATGTAAACAACCGCCATGATGTGTCAAACAAGAAGCAACTTTACTACAAAGTCAAGGTCATTCCATCCGGTGGGTTCACAAACGATATCGTAACAATGCTCCTCGTAGCAGCTATTATGAACTGTACATATTTTCGGCGTATTTGGCTAGAAACAATGGATAATGCCATCGGGGTTTCACTGATACTTCATAATGAAATTAAAGTTACCATATAGGCAATAAGAATTTGCAAATCCAATGAGAACTGTAAACGTTTTTAAGTTAATGTCAATTCGTCGTTGATGTTAAATTACTAACAAATTGCTTCTACTGGTGTAACCGGATCGATTGCAGAAAATCATAACGACTTGTTTAACGTGGCTCATGATGTTTGACAAATGATAGCGGTTGGACAACGTGGTTAAGCAATAGCGGGAATGGGCGCTACCGCTTACTATTTATCGCCATGTACGTGAAATGTCATAGAAAAGGGAAAAACCCAGGTAGCTTTCTTGCTGCAGGCCATCATCCAAGAAGCACAAGACAGCTACAAAGTATGGACTATTACAAAATCATCTAAGGAACGTGGAAAGCAATGATGTTTTACAGGAATCAACCGCCTAACCTAATCAAAATGCATGACGAAATCAGCCTGCGACATGCCAAAATCATGGCAATCACTGCAGCAAACCAGCCATCCCAGTGGTAAACCTGTTCACACCAACAGAACCACGAAAACTGTACAACGTACTAGTTCGTCGCACGACAGTACTTTATAACATTCCTTGCAATTATACAAGCTGAACATATAAGAATCGACAACAACGAGTGAATAGAGAAGGTGTATCTCTTTCAACAACAATGTCTTATGCACTGTGTTTGGTTCTAGTCGCATCCATCTCACATTTGCTTCATGGAGCTGGCATTACGTATTTTACTTTACACTGTAAAAATATGTCTTTGGTGCTCGGCAACATTGATCCAGCCTTCCATGCGGCGGTTGCTGGTTATTTGTATGCATAAATGTGATGCATTTTATTTTTATATTTTATCCATCATTATTTTGCCGATAAATACAAAGCACATAGCCGCATCGTACTGTGTACTGGGTGTGGCTCTGGACAAATGTCTCTTAATATAGAAGAAGATTGTTCGTGTTTTCCGATGTGACCAATACGTGAAAGTTGCACCTGGCGGGCTTCTTTCTTTCGCATTTGATATGTTGCTGCAGAAATAACGATGGAGTCATAAGTAGTTCTTCTCTTTTGCATTAATTAAAATGCCCTTTATTCATCATTTCATCAATTACGATAATTACGGTCTTAAGCAATTGTGATAAAGAATTTATTAGTTCACTATTCGGTAATGCATTACGACTGAATCATTGGATAAGGAGCCACTTTGCGCCTAAATGGCTGTTCCGGAGACAGCTTACGTCAACAGGGCATTCGGTAACTAACGGGCTGTCCACCGAGCTAACAACGTGGGACAATGTTGCGATAATTGCCCTCATCAATGACCGAGCTCTACGTGTGATTGCGTAATGTATTTGGCAAACTATGCCAATTTACCCTTGTATCAGGATATACTCTGTCAATTGGTAGCAAACTGGTCAAATACTGTCGGATGATCCTTCAAACCCTTTCATTAGCGTGTAGCTCTACTGTGTCTCTCGCCCATTAAGTATTAGATTCACTGTCGCAACATATGGTTGTGGTTTGGTTCACTGATAGTCCGGGCTCTTCAAAAACAGAAATTCTTGAATACCAATCATTTTTAAGTTAACTATTGAATTTGTATTATTCCCTTAATGTCAATGTTAATGATAATGTATGCCACATTTAACTTGCATAACCACATAACAAGCTTTCACATAAACTAGCACATTTGAATGAATAGCGATATCTTACATGTAAACCTTGTATTTCAGAGCCCACATCTATACGTCATCGTTGTGCCAAATAGAAGGGTCCATAGAGATTTCAATAGCATCAGAGTATTGAGGCAATGATTCTCCACTGGATCAGGCACCTTTTGTGTCGGTTAATTTCCTGAATCCCGGCCGCGATAAGACCAACTACCGGTCTTTATCACACCTAATGATCCCGTGCAATGCAAGACTGCCATCATAATGTATCGTTGTTGTGTATTGTTCATTGTGGTGTAAATGTTTTAGGCTGGTTTTATGTGACAGAAATGTTTTTGCTTTGTTGTGCCTTAGGTCGGATTTGAGGTTATTGATTGGATTACTGGTGCCTTCACGGACTGCCAGCGGATTGATATGTAAGGATCAAGAGAGATGTAAAGTGCTACTGGAACTAATACCGCCCCTTTTAATTTCTTTTTCAATTTATTGTTATAATTTTATCCCGTATTCTGAGATTTATCGAAAGATACGGGTGTTGCTTATATCGACAGTTACTGAGAAAGTGAAGCCCTGCGTATCAAATATGGTAAATTATATAATAAAGAACGACGAAAGTGGGTTTGCTGATCCAGAATGATATTTATGTACAGCATCGTGCGAAATTGCCAGGAGAGGATATTCTAATAATAACATCACCTAATTGCATTAGCGTGTGAGCCACCTTACTACCCTGATGTTTTGGGGGTGTAAGTGGTTTGCCTGTGCATCTATGCGCTTTGCAATATAGAATGCTGATCATATGGTAATGACGACTTATTGAGGTTGTCTCGTGGAATATCGTGACGACAAATAACCAAACTTAAGCACATATTCACTTACGTTTAGTTATGTAAGATTTTCACATCCTCGAGATAAAACCCGGTAATCAATAGGTAAGCGTCAATTAACGGTGTCAGCAAGATTTTTTTTATTATCATTGAATGTCGTGATGGTTCTGAATGATCGAGATTTATAATGACCACAGGATTTGTCAATGACCCACATATTACTTATTAATCTTGTACATCGCTAACACAAACTAACACCAGATTATCCAAACAAAAGCCATAAGCACTTTGGGTTTTGCCTGCACGGTATGGAATCACGTATGTACTGTCAGTGAAGTCGTGCTGTACTTTTCTCAACGATACAAGACCTCATAAACCTTATTCTTTTTCCTAAGGCTGATAAAACTTATGATGGTCAGAAATTTTGTCGTATTAGGTAAATATGGCGCTTATAGCGCTTATAGTCGTTGTGTGAAGTAGATCGAGCCAAGTGTGTTTGTTATCGGCCGCTGCAGTGGCTGCTTCAGTCCCTATTGCTTCTTTTATAACTAATGTTATTGCTGCTGAAAGATATGATGTGAATGCTGCCAGCACTGATATACATTGATAGCAAATGGCACATCATAGAGGAGACTGTTTATATTATCATTGAGTTGGTCTTTCTTTAAATAATCTGAATATCATGAAAATGTATTAAACTTTGGCATAAACTAAAATGTGCTGAATAAATGTGTCATTTAACTCTAGTAGTGCTTTGAGGATGAGCTAGAATATCGAGTTGGCTTAAATTGATTCAAGTATTAATTAAATTTTATTGCATTCTTCTCGTGGTACTATATCATTAGCCCATGCTATATGCTATCAGTCAAGATTACATTAATTCACAATTAAAAAGAGAGGAGAAAACACGATTCACGCGAATTGTGTATAAGAAGGTGCCCCGAGTAATGTTCCGACATATATATCCCGCTTTTACACATACAGCTCATTACAGTAGCCCCAGATATATAATCATCCAACTTTGATCTCATTGTCATTCTCCACCAGCACATCGCAGAGATGAAGAAATACTATCATTATCAACGGCATTGTTACTTTTTATTGTTGACCAAGGGTGCTGAACCTAGAAGGACCTGTTCTGTCATGGCTAGAAATTAAGGGCACCTGCAGAACTTAACAATTCCACCTTTCTCTTTCAGAATCTAAGACCCGCCACACATTGATTTCTTACACCCCTCCCCCTCCCCACAAACGGCCGTGATTCACAAACAATAGCGCAATTTGTACATTAATTTTAGGCAACATTGATTAATATTTTGAGAAAATATTATATTGCATAACATTCAGTATGACAATTTTTCCAAAAGCTCTGGCAGTAATCACTAGAACTGCATGTCAAATCAATGATGAACTGGGTGCAATGTGGGTAATCGTATAATGTAGCTTGGATGGTGCATTTGTCGATGCCGTTTGTTTCATGCATGAAAGGGCATTAATTTATGCTCAGAAGAATATCAATATCAATAGCTTACTCCAGATACCAAGAAACGCTCAAATAAACAGCTTCCTGTAAATATGCTCA
>CM067343.1:68565501-68579257 GCA_034190875.2 Urechis unicinctus | reverse complement strand
AAAGCAGACGCGAAAGAAAAGTCACGAGGAGCACGCGAAGGAAAAGCAGTTACATAAAATTTGTCAACAGGCAGGAAATGGGGAGATTCGTTGATTCGTTGTTGCCAAGTAACCGTTCGACTTATTCAGGTCAGTAGGTGCATGTTGTATTAAGATATGAGAGCCTGCCATTAGATAGCTTGGAGGGAGTGGGGTGGGCTATTGTTCATGTTCTTGTCTTCACACCAGATATCGTGATGGGTCAAAAATTTCAAACCGACTGCAGCCAGCTGATCCCTGATCTATGGATTATAAAGTCTTCACAAACAATCGAGGCACGTTACTTGTAATACTTTTTATGTGAGCCCATCTATGCCATCGGTTTATTCAACAGTTTACATACTATGGGTCAATTAATTACGTCAGACATGATAGTATACAGCCGAGAAGTTTCTTATTTCATGTGTTTGTCGGGTTTATGGTTCAAGCGGTGCTCAATCACGCGATTCCCGCTGCTGTTGTAATGAACTGGGTGCGTCGTGTTAGCGCGGAAAAAATCTACACGCCAGCCGGGCGGCTAGTTGTGATTATTTACCCGCCCGACTCAAATTTCACCCGCCATTGGCAGGCGGGCGGGTGGTAATTTTCGAGCCCTGTACATGTGCCGCGCGACCGGGTATGTTTTTTTCGGCCTCTCGTCTTGTACGACGGTTTATACATTCGCATTATACCTTGTACGACGGGGTATACTTTTTGCCATTCTCAACTTGTTCAACAGGTACGGGTTTTCGAGGTCCCGCGGCACACCCCTATCCGAGTTAGGGTCAAGTGCCTCCCCCCCCCCCCTCCCCCAGGATGCTACAGCAATGCAAATGAGGCGGCGGTAAATCATGTTTTCAAAATGGCGGTCATGGTATCTTGACTGTTCGGAAATGATGTATCGATGGCATTTCTTGAAGAATAGCGTCGGGTTGGGGTAATTTTTTTTGCGCGTAGGGACTGTTTGTAGTACAGGCTCTTGATATATGTTATTTTTTGGATGCGTAATTGAGCACCCAAATGCGTAAGGCCACCAACTTTTTCTTTAATGAAGCGCTCAAACCGTCGTATCGTAACGGTATAAATTCATGTTACCGTTATGACCGGAGCTATATGCACAATTGTACGTCCATATGATGTAGAGATGATAGTCTTCTATAGTTAATCTTAACCCCAAAACCACAAACAAACTTCTTTGAGTACAATAAATTTAGAATAGCGGTTCAACAATGAAAAAGATCAAATTGAGTTCTAATGCATAATATCATGTCTTAAAAGTACAATGACGTGTTTGGGTATATAGAAATCGATTTATATTTACGTATATATATATATATAAATATATATATTTATATATATATATGTATATGTATGCATTTATATATATATACATATATTTATATATATATGTATATATATATGTATATATATATATGTATATATATGTATGCAACTGCATATATATATATGTGTGTATATATCTATATAAATATATATATATATATATATATATATATATATATATATATATATATATATATATATATATATATATATATATATATATATATATATAAATTCATATCCTAGCGACATTTGATAATAATAGAATACCCCTTAGTCGTGTGGGATCTAAGCAATTTCTATTAAAATCAGCGGATTGTAATCGCTACAATTTTGCATATTTAGAATCAAGAATCATTTTCGCGTAGCTTGTGCAGCTCATTGCTATGATGTGAAATATCCTGATTTCTACGCAATTGCCTCGCTATAATATTGCTCGGTTTGTGTAATACTATATCACATTGATGGTTCTTCACTTGACGGCTCGTCATGTATTCTGAACACACCCTCATCTGTACGTTATCAGCAAAGTACCTCTGCAACTGGATTCGCTGATTAATGCTTGAAATGATTTTAAGCGCTCTGGTCAGTTTTATTATGACTGGGGTTCATTTTTACTTTGCCATATTTTGCCACAGTGGCTTACTTAATGTTTGCATTGGAACCAGATTTTGGTGGCGTTGCCAAGATCAATCCTTCAGGTGCAAGTTAAATCCACTCATGAAGTTTATCTATCATTGCTATTCAACGCAAAATGTGGCCTTATTGTCAAAGCATTGCATTGTTTTCCATTAATGATCATAGCTCTTCTCAAAATGTTGCAAAAATGAGCAAACAATCGATTAAGTCTACCAAAGCTTTTTGTTTTTTAAAAACCATAAACGTAAATTACCGGTCTTTTATATTTCTTTGTGTTTTTCTGGAAGATACATGATTTAGCCTAATTGTGTTTCGTTTGTCACGATGTTTGTCAAATACTCCAATCGCTCGTCGTAATCATGGGATTTGGCCTGGCCACAATAATAGCCCGAGAGCACACACCTGCCTCGCCTCAGTATGCTCCGTCCATGTTTGCAAAACTGTGAAGATAATGCGAACCTTCAATAACTAAATTAGTGACGCAAAAGGGCTTTGTTCTACCTCCGGTAAACTCAGCCATCAAACCCAAGCCTTTGTGATAAATATCACAGTAACATGACGTCAGTATGTGGTTCAGCAAATGTTATTTGGGCAGCTGGGGTGTGGGGATTTAGAAGGTAAATCCGTAAGCTGCGGTTATATTGGCAAAGATTTGGCATCATCGTCACGACATACAAGGTCCATAAATGTCTTGCTCAGACAGAGAAATGGAAATTCTGCGCTGTTACAACATTAGATTACAAGGAGGCGAAACTGAAGCCAATAGGTAAAAACCCATAATATGCAAATCCATAGTGTATCGATTCATAAGTTGTAAGTAGTACCTTGGCAAGGTTCCTGTTACAATGTCTTGATAATTAAAATGTGGCAGCGTTAACATCTTTATCCTGTGCATGAATAACATAAGTAATGTGGTCATTTTCTTTACTTTTGTATATTCTCTGTTGGCACACACCAGTCTCGTATTACAAACTAATGTCAATCGTCTACTACTGCATTTAGCTTTATTTCCGTTAATGCTGTTGGTTGCTAAGCTACTAAGTCGACAATGTCCATTCAATGGCCTCGTTGAATTACGTATCCTTGAATTTCGTCATCGGTGACACAAAATGGCTTCATATTATCGTTTGTAAGCCAAAACAGCTGTTTGTATGCCACATCGCATCGCAAGTCATATTACACCAGTCCGCTTGGTATGGTGCGCACAATTAACCGATTTCCTAGCAGACACGCTGCTGCATTGACCGGTGGGAGTGTAATGTCTTAGATGGAGTAGGTTTATTTGTAATAATCAAACATATGTTGTCTTGACAATTCACTGTAACATGATAAAGAGGTACAAAGAGCTTTACTATCCACGATAAAGAGGTACAAAAAAAGCTTTGCTATCCATGCACCACATTCAAGCTCTGGTTAGAAGGCCATGATAAGTATTGATCTATCATTTAACTGTTATTTGATGTTCTGCGCTGACACCCTTCCCCTCCCCCACGGCGTCACTGAATCTTAGCTGGTTAATGAATGGTGCTAATATGCGGCCTGTCGTTTTGTCAATAGGATAAATGCAATGAGCATATTTACAGGAAGCTGTTTATTTGAGCGTTCCTTGGTATCTGGAGTAAGCTATTGATATTGATATTCTTCTGAGCATAAATTAATGCCCTTTCATGCATGAAACAAACGGCATCGACAAATGCACCATCCAGGCGACATTATACGATTACCCACATTGCACCCAGTTCATCATTGATTTGGCATGCAATTCTAGTGATTACTGCCAGAGCTTTTGGAAAATCGTCATACTAAATGTTCAGCAATATAATATTTTCTCAAAATATTAATCAATGTTGCCTAAAAGTAATGTAAAAATTGCACTATTGTTTGTGAATCACGGCCGTTTGCGTGGAGGGGGAGGGGTGTAAGAAATCAATGTGTGGCGGGTCTTAGATTCTGAAAGAGAAAGGTGGAATTGTTAGGTTCTGCAGGTGCCCTTAATTTCTAGCCATGACAGAGCAGGTCCTTCTAGGTTCAGTGCCCTTGGTCAACAATACAAAGTTACAATGCCGTTGATAATGATAGTATTTCTGCATCTCTGCGATGTGCTGGTGGAGAATGATAATGAGATTAAAGTTGGATGATTATATATCTGGGGCTACTGTAAAGAGCTGTATGTGTAAAAGCGGGATATATATGTCGGAACATTACTCGGGGCACCTTCTTATACACAATTCGTGTGAATCGTGTTTTCTCCTCTCTTTTTAATTGTGAATTAATGTAATCTTGACTGATAGCATATAGCATGGGCTAATGATATAGTACCACGAGAAGAATGCAATAAATGCTATCCTGTGCACGAGGATTGTCTCTATTCCTGCCAGTTCGACTAACTTCCTTTATGATTTACTGTTTTTGTGATTTAGTTAGACGATAGTTTGATTGTGCGTAATTCTATTACAACAAAGACGAGTTGGCATTCACTGATAATTCAATTTAACTAATGCTTAACAGTAAATAGCGCTCCAACTGTCCAAAACTCTAGCTTCAAAGCATACACACTTACATAACGTAGCAAATGCCTCCTCAAGCATTGCTCATTTTCTCATACACTAAGACCCGGATACGCAGTGAAAAATTAATCCGCTCGGTTTCTAATTGCTTTATAATTTGCTTTCTTGACTAGAGTTACAAATGATGCAAACACACTAACCAAATTGCTGGTTCACTGTAGCATTTATAGAATAAATCGATGCATTAATGGGATATGTGGCTCTTTGATGCATATTCCAAAACCGCGCGCGATTAGTCAATAGAGTATGTAATTTAACTGATGATGGACAGAATACCACTGTGCTCAAAATGTGACCGTAATGTGCACAACGCTGTTATGGCATCAGATGATTGTAAACTCTGGCGAAGAATTGAGCCTTGCGCAACCCAATATATAGAGGCTCTATGGACGCACAAAACCTGGTGATTGATATATTAATATGCAAAGCAGATGATGCGCGTGTGTGCCTCATTAAATCTAGATGTGTGAAGTATCCAGATGGTACTCTCATTGTAAAAGGCAGTTGATACGTGTGTGGTGCGTTCAGCAGCTCCTCTTCTCGTTATTAGATATAAATGATATAAATGTGCAATAATGGACTGACCAAATGTGTAACCACCCTCCCCTTAGTAGTTGTTGACAGTAGTTGTTGACAGGGATATCCATGCAAATCTGCTTATTTTTCATCTTAATACGATGTCCAATTCAATATTCTATTCTGAACAGGCATATATTGAGACAGGATTTGGAAACTTAGACAAAATGGTTGGTTGGCTATTGTGAATATATCTGTGGTGACTTTGGAACAGCAAAACTAGATTTGTACGTAAATCAACAAAACCGATTCGAGACAATAACCAGGGACAAAGAAGCAATGAAGCTATAACTGAACAACAAATAGGTTAGTCATGACATTCATTTTCACGATTCGATTTTGATAATGCTGTCTAGGAAACATTCGCTTAACACGTGTAACCCTTGCATTTGACAAATAAGATCAATTATTCGAAATGCGATCAAAACGACAGGGGCCGTTCTGTGTCATGACACGCGGGGTGCGTTTTCCATAAAGAACAAGATCCGCAATCTGCAGCTAGTTTGTGCCAAAACCATCAATAGGCCGTCATTGAATTTGATTTCATGTCACGGCAGGTTCTGCTATCTTTAACACCTATATTGATACATTGTTAAATGAAGCTAGAGTCAGACGTTGTTTTTTAAGCCAATTATTATACAGATGAGAAACAAAAGATTATTAGCCGTATGGCAGAATCATTGTATCAAGGATAGTAGCATTAATGCGGTAATGATCGATTCACACCAGCCAATGGCGTGGCATGGTTATTATACCGATTTGCGTCACGTGATGCGCTTCATAATCTACGTGAAAATCATCCTGTTTTAAAGATATTCGACATGATAGCATTGTCATTTGTTCAGTAGTTGAATCAAAACATTTTACGTCCCACATACAATATCTATCAATATTAGAGTGGTCAGGCTGAGCGAAAATAAAAGATGCACATAGTAATGTTATCAGTCATCCGTGTTTACCACAATCAATCATCAACCCTCGACTATTACATATATGTTCAACAACCCAGCTTACATGTGATTCAATACGTGTCCAGAAGACACTCATGCCTGATGTAAAGTGTTATCATCTTATATCAGGTAGAGCTAACGTTCCAATTCCTGAATTATCATATTTTCTTCAATGGTACGGTGGTTATCTCAATGGACAAATATATAACAGCACTCGTCGGCGAATTATTAATTCAATGTTTATTTATTTGCCTGTTCCAGTCTCACAGCACCAAACTTATCTTACTCACAGTATTGAAATCAAACAGTAAAACATCACCGTTGCTACTCTGTTAATTTAGGCTCTATTTACTGATTGCCAGTCTGTATTGATCCTAAAATCCCACAAACATCCAACACATGACCGATATGAAATAATTAAAGAAATTTTAATTTTATCATTATAAAAATAGACACATTTGTATCAGAGTATATAATACCATATTTCCAGATGAATATTTTTTGAATATACGTCAGCAGCAGCATCCGTCAGTTTGTTATTGATACCACAACAAGTGCTGAAAGTTCCACAAACTTGTGTCTTGCAATACCATCTGTCACCTTTACATCGTAGCGTCTGGTAACTATTGCTGATAAAACACGTGCCAGTTTGTTTAATTTTGTTACTGACTCAAAATTAGGGCAAAACTGATTTATTTTTGCGTATATTTTCACTTAGCTATTTGATTAATAGCCCAAAAAGTAATCCACTAACACTGAATGCGGAACATACATGCCTTAAGCAATTTAGTCTCGTACTGCATGTGTGGCTCGGAGCAGATGCATGATCAATCAACTATTCTTCCAATCAGTGTGCGAAGTATTACCAGCAGCATCATAATCGTCATTAACTTTATCACGCCTCACGTAATATCATCTTCTCGTGCTTTTATGTCCCTGCTGAGTGCCGCACATAGTAGTTCAACAAAGGCACATTAAGACAGTCATCATGTAAAGTAAATCATAAGTGATATTTCTCCGTTGGATTAGTGCTAGTTATGGATGATTACGGCTAATCAGACAATGCTATTATGCGCTTCATACCCACCGTTAGGCGGAGAAGCTGTCAGTATCACACCTTATAATTGCCGTAGAGGTGACGTATCACCGAACGTAATGATGGGCTGTCATCATAATGTACATTGATGGGGTTGTTTAATGGGTATATGTACACTGTAGATCGATTTATCATGACTCGGCAATGACTAGGTTTTATGATAGCAATAAGCACTTATTATTTGAATAACTAAACAAAGGTAAGAACCTGCTGCTTTGGTATTCCTGTCAACGACAGCAAGGTTGTGTACAAGATGAAGCATTCGCTCAAATGCATTGGTACAATTTCTGGGGTTTTGAGGCGTAATTTTGATAAAAGATCTATTTGTCTGTGGTCAGTATTGCTTTGGTGACATTTTGCATTTTTTGCAAAACGCTTCGTAAGAAAAAACAAATTGCATTGTAATATAATCTTCCCGTTTCTTTGATTTGCCAATTACTTGTTTCGTATCACATTCAAGAATATAAGACCAGAGGTGGGTGCAAGTTAGGTTATGCAACTGTGTCATTTCCGGTCTCATCATCAATCACCATGTTAATACCATTGTTGGTTATATGTAGCTTAAATATTACCCATTTATAACACAAGCTTGATTAAACTGGCGAGAATGGCGACTGTGCGAACACAACACACACAGGTAGTAGCATTCCTGACCAATATTTCTTCATTTACCCAATTTTTGCGTTGCTTTTGATGTTGAAATATTAAATATGAGTAAGAGTATCGTAAAGTTAATAAAATGTTTCATTGTCTTTACCATTTAATGTTTTAACGAAGTCCCGAGTTGGTGTTGGATAGACTACGCCCTCGAATCGCTAAACGAAGAAAGAAGGTGATGCCTGTAAACAACCAACGCCATGATGTGTCAAACAGGAAGCAACTTTATTATAAGGTCAAGGTCACTCCATCCGGTGGGTGCACAAACGATATCGTAACATCTCCCTTTTTTTAAGACAGGAGATCTCTGAATCCAAAATTACCTCAACCTTGACTTAACTAAAAAACCTTAAGCACTTAAAACATACATTCCTTGATGAACAATCAACTGAATCACTTTAAATCTTTAACAGGATATTCATCGACATCTTATCTGAAACGCCGAGATTTGATCACCTCTCTACCACTCCGAGTAAACACCTTTGAACCATCAGGCTGGCTTGGTTCAGCATCACCATGTTTTTCAGTTTGATTTTCACTCTTTTTAGCCACATCAGCTGCTTCTGGCTGAGTACATTCTACACCTTTGTCAAACAACTTTTCAGGCACGGTTGCACTCGTAACACTTCGATCGATAGTTGTATGCAGATCTTTTCGATTTCTACGGTACTCTTGCCCATTCCTAGCAACAACATATGACCTAGGCTCAGGCCCTACTTTTGTCACCTTTGCTTGTAACCAGCCTTCTGAGGTGTTGATCCTCACTTTCTCTCCTAGACTCAGTTGTTCTCGTTCTTTGGACAATGCCATTTTGTCATACTGAGCCTTATACTTTGCTGCCTTCTCTTCCAGAGCAGTAGTGTGCTTGACCATAATGGGTTTTGGTCGAAGTTGTTTCGACGTATTCGGCACTGTTGAACGCAGCCTACGACTCTGCAGAATTTGCGCCGGTGACGCATGAAGCCCATCTATTGGCGTGTTGCGCCACTCTAGAACTGCTAGTGCTACATCGCTCTTATTAATGCGACACTTTTTCAGCAGTCTTTTCACAATTTTGACCTGGCTTTCCGCGAACCCATAACTTTGTGAGTAATTGAGCGATGAGGTCACATGCACAAACCCGTATTGCTTGGCTAAATCAGTGAATTCTTTACAAGAATACTGTGGACCATTGTCGGATACTACTTGCTCTGGTATGCCACACCTAGCAAACTGATCTTTCATAAATCTGATAACACTGGCACTTGTAGCATCTTGGGGCAGCTTCGCAAATTCCACAAATTTGGAATAGTAATCGGCAACTAATACGTTGTTCCATCAAAATAGAACATATCAGTTGCTACTTTCTGCCATGGCCTGTCCGGCATCTGACTGGTAATCATTGGTTCTTTCCTGTTGTTACACTTTGTTTCAGCACACACGCTACATCTCTCACACAGTTCGGTGATTTCAGCTGTCATCCCAGGCCAAAAGAAAAAATCTTTAGCTCTTTTCTTACACTTTTCAACACCTAGGTGGCTTCTGTGAATTTGCTGCAACATTGCAGTTCTCATCGACACAGGAACAACTACTCTCTCACCTCTAAGCACCAAACCTTCTGACACGTACAGTTCATCTCTGACACACCAGTAAGGTCTACATTGGTTTGGGATGAGATCTTTCACGCTTGGCCACGCCTGGTTGACAAACTTAATTACCATTTGTAATGACATATCTCGATCGGTTTCAGCTTTCAACTCAGCTTACCTGACATCACTGATTGGAAGATGCGAAACAGTATGCACCTCATATTCATCTAGATCACTTGACTCACCTGGAGATGTCACTGGTGCACGACTTAGAGTGTCTGCGATGACGAGCTCCTTGCCTTTCTTCCAGACTACCTTCAACACGTACTTTTCCAGCTTAAACATCATCCGCTGAATGCGTGGCGAAGTTGCACTCAGGGGTTTACGGTACAACGCTTCTAGTGGCTTATGGTCGGTCTCAACTGTGACATCTTGTCTACCATAAATGTAATCGTGAATATTTTGTACAACCCCACGTGATAGCCAACATCTCTTTCTCAATCTGACCATAGTTCTTTTCACACGATGTCAACCCACGCGAGACATAAGCCACCGGCTTTTCATTCTGTAGCAGACATGCACCTAACCCATACGCCGAAGCATCCACTGACACCGTAACTGGCTCACTCAAGTTATAAAAGCTGAGTACAGGGGTTTTCACTACATCCCTCTTCAACTGCTCAAAGGCATCTTGCAGGGGCTTATCCCAATGCCATGCTGTTGTGGCACACTGAAGGGTCCGCAATGGTGCGGCCTTCTCAGACAACTTTGGAATGAATTTTCCAACATATGTGACCATTCTAAGCCACGTAGAGAGCTCATCAACATTCTCAGGTTCCTTAAAACTCGTGATCGCTCTCACCTTTTCAGGATCAATACACACACCCTCCTCGGAGAAAATGTGACCTTAGTACTGAATCAACAGCAATTTTGCACTTGGCTTTGTTCAAGCCCAACCCACACTCAAGAGCTCTGTCTAGAACGTTTCTCAGAATCACATCATGCTGTGCTCTGTTGGCAGCAGCAATCAATATATCATCACGCACAATCTCGACACCCTCGATGCCAGAAAACAGTGTAGTGATCGTCCACTCCCACACTTCAGGGGCAGACGAAATACCAAATGGCATTCGCAGAAATTTATATCTCCATTACGGGGAGTTGAATATCAACAACTTGGTGGCTTCTGTCACCGGTATCTGATAGAATGCTTGACCCGCATCCAAGACAGAGAACATTGACTTACCGGCAAGACAGACAGCAACATCCTCGACTGTGCGCATAGGGTAGTGTTCACGCATGATACCCTCATTCAACTGTCTGGGGTCGATACACAAACGCAACTCACCACTCTTTTTCTCGATAACCACAAACAAATTCACCCACTCAGTTGGTTCTGTGACAGGCTCAATAATTGCTTGATCCACTAGTTTGTCAAGGGATCGCTTGAGGGGTTTAAGCATTGCATGTGGTACTTTACGTGAGGGTTTAACAACCGGCTTCACCTCAGGTTTCATCTTTGCATCATATGCAACACCCTTTATACACCCTAGCCCACTGAACACCATTTTGTACTTGGACTCATCAAGAATTTCTGCACTTGTGTTCGCTTCATTCGACACCTGACACGTTTTCCTGAGCAAACCTAGCTCAACACATGCATCGAGACCTAAAATCGGACATGCACTACCCTTGATGACCATAACATCTATTACATAGTACTTGCTTCTCAAGCAGACTTGCAATTTAGCTTAACCCTCAGGTTTTACTGTTTTGCCAAAATAACCAACTAGCCGCGCACCACACGGCTTTACCTTGACATTCGGAAACGTTTTGGCAAGAAAATCACATGACATTGTGTTCACTTCACTATCAGTGTCTAATTTGAACACTACCTTTTCACTGTCCTCCACCTCTACAGACACACGCCAGTCCTTCCTTTGTGACACCTGATTCACACCACATGATGTATTGCCAATACTGTCAACAAACAAACTGTCACTGTCTTCATCGTTATCTACTTGAACCTGGCGTGCCCGTTTGGTGTGACACATTTTCGCGTAATGTCCTTTACGGCTACACTTCCGACACAGCACCATCTCCGCAGGACATCCGTTCTGTAAATGTTTCTCGTGTCCACACTTGCCACATACCTTTTTCATGCTTGACTCATGGCTTGCACCATGCGCACTACTTTTTCCACGACCACGGCCTCTACCACGACCACGGTAACCCTGGCCATGTCCTCGGTTATTTGAGTGTCCATGTCCATCACTCACGGCTTCAACAGCTTTCTCCGGCTCCTGTAGCTTCGTCCTTCAATCAGAAGAAGCTTACTTAGGATAGGCCACACAGTCAAAATATCAACTTGACAACACAATCGAAGCCGAAGTAAAGAGTCCTTTTCCGATGCCTATTACCAAGGATGATTTCACTCGATTTTTACTTCTGACACCATGTAAACAACCACGCCATGATGTGTCAAACAAGAAGCAACTTTACTACAAAGTCAAGGTCATTCCATCCGGTGGGTTCACAAACGATATCGTAACAATGCCCCTCGTAGCAGCTACTATTAACTGTACATATTCTCGCGTATTTGGCTAGAAACAATGGATAATGCCTTCGGGGTTTCACTGATACTTCATAATGAAATTTAAGTTACCATATAAGCAATAAGAATTTACAAATCCAATGAGAACTGTAAACGTTTTTTAGCTAATGTCAATTCGTCCTTGATGTTAAATTACTAACAAATTGATTCTACTGGTGTAACCGGATCGATTGCAGAAAATCATAACGACTTGTTTAATGTGGCTCATGATGTTTGACAAATGATAGCGGTTGGACAACGTGGTTAAGCAATATCGGGAATGGGCGCTACCTCTTACTATTTATCGCCATGTACGTGAAATGTCATGGAAGAGGGAAAAACCCAGGTAGCTTTCTTGCTGCAGGCCATCATCCGAGAAGCACAAAACAGCTACAAAGTATGGACAATTACAAAATCATCTAAGGAACGTGGAAAGCAATGGTGTTTTACAGGAATCAACCGCCTAACCTAATAAAATGCATGACGAAATCAGCAAGCGACATGCCAAAATCATGGCGATCACTGCAGCAAACCAGTCATCCCAGTGGTAAACCTGTTCACACCAACAGAACGAAAACTGTACAACGTACTAGTTCGTCGCACGACAGTACTTTATAACATTCCTTGCAATTATACAAGCTGAGCATATAAGAATCGACAACAACGAGTGAATAGAGAAGGTGTATCTCTTTCAAAAACGATGTCTTATGCACTGTGTTTGGTTCTAGTCGCATCCATCTCACATTTGCTTCATGTAGCTGGAATTGCGTATTTTACTTTACACTGTAAAAATATAAGTCTTTTGCGCTCGGCAACACTGATCTAGCCTTCCATGCGGCGGTTGCTGGTTATTGGTATGCATAAATGTGATGCATACTATTTTTATATTCTATCCATCATTATTATGACGATAAATGAAAAGAACATAACCACATCGTACTGTGTATTGGGTGTGGCTCTGGACAAATGTCTCTTAATATAGAAGAAGATTGTTCGTGTTTTCTGATGTGCCCAATACGTGAAAGTTGCACCTGGCGGGCTTCTTTCTTTCGCATTATGAACACGTTTATGGACAACATCGGTCATTTCATCCATACTGAGAAAGAGAAGCCATGCGTATCAAATAAGGTAAATTATATAACTAAGAACGACGAAAGTGGGTTTGCTGATCCAGAATGTTACTTATGTACAGCATTGTGCTAAATTACCAGAAGAGGATATTCTGATTATAAAATCACCTTATCGCATTAGAGTGTGAGCCACCTTACTACCCTGATGTTTTTTGCCTGTGCTTTTATACGCTTAGCAATATAGGATGCCGATCATATGGTAATGACGAGTTATTGAGGTTGCCTCGTGGAATATCGTGACGACAAATAACTAAACTTAAGCACATATTCACTTACGTTTAGTTATGTAAGATTTTTACATCCTCGAGATAAAACCCGGTAATCAATAGGTAAACGTTAATTAACGGTGTCAGCAAGATTTTGTTTTATGATCATTGAATGTCGTGATGGTTCTGAATGATCGAGATTTATTATGACCACAGGATTTGTCAATGACCCACATATTACTTATTAATCTTGTACATCGCTACACTACAGCTAACACATACTAACACAATATTATCCAAACAAAAGCCATATACACTTTGGGTTTTGCCTGCATGGTATGGAATCACGTATGTACTGTCAGTGAAGTCGTGCTGTACTTTTCTCAACGATACAAGACCTCATAAACCTTAT
>CM067343.1:68485171-68565401 GCA_034190875.2 Urechis unicinctus | reverse complement strand
TTGCAGCAAACCTTAACAACTTGTTTAACGTGGCTCATGATGTTTGACAAATGATAGCGGGTGGGACAACGTAGTTAAGCAATAGCGGGAGTGGGTGCTACCGCTTACTATTTATCGCTATGTACGTGAAATGTCACAGAAGAGGGAAAAACCCAGGTAGCTTTCTTGCTGCAGGCTAACATCCAAGAAGCACAAAACAGCTACAAAGTATGGACAATTACAAAATCATGTAAGGAACGTGGAAAGCAATGGTGTTTTACAGGAATCAACCGCCTAACCTAATAAAATGCATGACGAAATTAGCCAGCGACATGCCGAAATCATGGCGATCACTGCAGCAAACCAGCCATCCTAGTGGTAAACCTGTTCACACCAACAGAACCACGAAAACTGTACAACGTACTAGTTCGTCGCACGACAGTACTTTATAACATTCCTTGGAATTATACAAGCTGAGCATATAAGAATCGACAACAACGAGTGAATAGAGAAGGTGTATCTCTTTCAACAACGATGTCTTATGCACTGTGTTTGGTTCTAGTCGCATCCATCTCACATTTGCTTCATGTAGCTGGAATTGCGTATTTTACTTTACACTGTAAAAATACGTCTTTTGCGCTCGGCAACATTGATCTAGCCTTCCATGCGGCGGTTGCTGGTTATTGGTATGCATAAATGTGATGCATACTATTTTTATATTCTATCCATCATTATTATGACGATAAATGAAAAGAACATAACCACATCGTACTGTGTATTGGGTGTGGCTCTGGACAAATGTCTCTTAATATAGAAGAAGATTGTTCGTGTTTTCTGATGTGCCCAATACGTGAAAGTTGCACCTGGCGGGCTTCTTTCTTTCGCATTATGAACACGTTTATGGACAACATCGGTCATTTCATCCATACTGAGAAAGTGAAACCCTGCGTATCAAATAAGGTAAATTATATAACTAAGAACGACGAAAGTGGGTTTGCCGATCCAGAATGTTACTTATGTACAGCATTGTGCTAAATTACCAGAAGAGGATATTCTGATTATAAAATCACCTTATCGCATTAGAGTGTGAGCCACCTTACTACCTTGATGTTTTTTGGATGTAAGTGGTTTGCCTGTGCTTCTATACGCTTAACAATATAGGATGCCGATCATATGGTAATGACGAGTTATTGAGGTTGCCTCGTGGAATATCGTGACGACAAATAACTTAAGCACATATTCACTTACGTTTAGTTATGTAAGATTTTAACATCCTCGAGATAAAACCCGGTAATCAATAGGTAAACGTTAATTAACGGTGTCAGCAAGATTTTGTTTTATGATCATATGAATGTCGTTTGGTTCTGAATGATCGAGATTTATCATGACCACAGGATTTGTCAATGACCCACATATTACTTATTAATCTTGTACATCGCTACACTACAGCTAACACATACTAACACCATATTATCCAAACAAAAGCCATATACACTTTGGGTTTTGCCTGCACGGTATGGAATCACGTATGTACTGTCAGTGAAGTCGTGCTGTACTTTTCTCAACGATACAAGACCTCATAAACCTTATTCTTTTTCCTTAGGCTGATGAAACTTATGATGGTCAGAAATTGTCACTGGTTGGTGTTGGTTTGTCGGATTAGGTAAATATGGCGCTTATCAGCTTGTAGCGCTTATAGTCGTTGTGTAAAGTAGATCGAGCCAAGTGTGTTTGTTATCGGCCGCTGCATTGGCTGCTTCATTCCCTTTTGCTTCTTTTATAACTAATGTTAGTGCTGCTGAAAGATATGATGTGAATGCTGCCAGCGCTGATATACGTTGAAAGCAAATGGGACATCATAGAGGAGACTGTTAATATTATCGTTTAGTTGGTCTTTCTTTCAATAATCTGAATATCATGAAAATGTATTAAACTTGGCATAAACTAAAATGTGCTGATTAAATGTGTCATTTAATTCTAGTAGTGCTCTAAGGATAAGCTAGAATATCGAGTTGGCTTAAATTGATTTAAGTATTAATTAAATTTTATTGCATTCTTCTCGTGGTACTATATGATTAGCCCATGCTACAAGCTATCAGTCAAGATTACATTAATTCACAATTAAAAAGAGAGCAGAAAACACGATTCACGCGAATTGTGTATGTGAAGGTGCCCCGAGTAATGTTCCGATATAAATATCCCGCTTTTACACATACAGCTCCTCACAGTAGCCCCAGATATATAATCATCCAACTTTAATCTCATTGTCATTCTCCACCACCACATCGCAGAGATGCAGAAATACTATCATTATCAACGGCATTGTTACTTTGTATTGTTTACCAAGGGCGCTGAACCTAGAAGGACCTGCTCTGTCATGGCTAGAAATTAAGGGCACCTGCAGAACCTAAGACCCGCCACACATTGATTTCTTGCACCCCTCCCCCTCCCCACAAACGGCCGTGTTTCACAAACAATAGTGCAATTTGTACATTACTTTAAGGCAACATTGATTAATATTTTGAGAAAATATTGTATTGCATAACATTTAGTATGACGATTTTTCCAAAAGCTCTGGCAGTAATCACTAGAATTGCATGTCGAATCAATGATGAACTGGGTGCTTGTGATAGAAGTGGTCCAGAATGAGTTATTCCTGACATTGAGAGATGCAATGTGGGTAATCGAATAATGTAGCCTGGATGGTGCATTTGTCGATGCTGTTTGTTTCATGCATGAAAGGGCATTAATTTATGCTCAGAAGAATATCAATATCAATAGCTTACTCCAGATACCAAGGAACGCTCAAATAAACAGCTTTCTGTAAATATGCTCATTGTATTTATCCTATCGACAAAACGACAGGCCGCATATTAGCACCATTCATTAACCAGCTTAGATTCAGTGACGTCGTGGGGGAGGGGAAGGGTGTCAGCGCAGAACATCAAATAACAGTTAAATGACAGAGATCATTACTTATCATGGCCTTCTAACCAGAGCTTGAATGTGGTGCATGAATAGTAAAGCTTTTTTGTACCTCTTTATCGTGGATAGTAAAGCTCTTTGTACCTCTTTATCATGTTACAGTGAATTGTCAAGACAACATATGTTTGATTATTACAAATAAACCTATTCCATCTAAGACATTACACTCCCACCGGTCAATGCAGCAGCTTGTCTGCTAGGAACTCGGTGAATTGTGCGCACCATACCGAGCGGACTGGTGTAATATGACTTGCGATGCGATGTGGCATACAAACAGCTGTTTTGGCTTACAAACCATAATATGAAGCCATTTTGTGTCACCGATGACGAAATTCAAGGATACGTAATTCAACGAGGCCATTGAATGGACATTGTCGACTTAGTAGCTTAGCAACCAACAGCATTAACGGAAATAAAGCTAAATGCAGTAGTAGACGATTGACATTAGTTTGTAATACGAGACTGGTGTGTGCCAACAGAGAATATACAAAAGTAAAGAAAATGGCCAGGTTATTGATGTTATTCATGCACAGGATAAAGATGCTAACGCTGCCACATTTTAATAATCAAGACATTGTAACAGGAACCTTGCCAAGGTACTACTTACAACTTATGAATCGATACACTATGGATTTGCATATTATGGGTTTTTTACCTATTAGCTTCAGTTTCGCCTCCTTGTAGCAACGATCCATTAAGTTAGGCAGGTGTTCGTTTTCAGCCAACTAGTCCAGAGAGATATATTTATACGATTAACAAGAGTCGCCACATGAGAATATATTGCCTCTGTTACGTCACTAGGTGCTTATACCAAAACATACTTTTCGTCTCATTGCAAAGGATACAGAAATATGATCGAGTATAAGTATGTATGTGAAATATATGACAAATACGTCTACGCATACAACGTTAAGGAACCATCACATATAAAATAAAATTGAGTCTCAGACAAACCATTGCACAACATCATTACCATTAACTATTTGAGTGAGCGCATGAATAATTACTCTTTGAGCATAAACTTGAATAAAGATGACATGTTAGTGTTCACGTGAGGAACAAAAATCGGTTCTGACGGTCTTGAGGCCTGGTTGAAAACCTCGACCACCCACGCATCATATCGCCACGCGTCACATTGCCACACCGCATATTGCCTCGCGATATATTGCCACGCGTCATAATACAACGCGTCATAACGCCATGCGTTATATTGCCACGCGTAATGAGAAGTGTTTAATTGTACCTTTTCTTTTAACTGCACGTGATACACCCACCAACTGATAGAGAAAGTACATTCGAAACCATATTGCCTTCCTCTTATCAGTAAGTATCAAAGTCCATGAGTACAGCCAGGTGTAACTTGAGCGATGGTTTAAGTGTAGACATGACGATTTCTTTAACTCTAATAAAGTACAAAGTACACTCGATCACTGAAAAATTACAGTTTCATCAATAAATACTGGAAATTGGCACAGATATGGAAAATAAGCAGCTGCAGGCTTCACATATTAAATAAGTGTATCATTGAAGGCTGCAGTACGTTAAGCTGATGATGATGACATATTTTTCAGACCCCATGATCAGAATGCTGACAACATCTTAGATGGTCTAGAGTTATTGTCCGGTCTTGAACATTCCTTCCTTTCATTACAAACAACTATAAGACATGTAGATTATACGATCTCGCGGACGAAAGAGGAAGAGAGCGATGGGAGCGAATTCACAAAACATTTGTTGGTAAGTAATTTCAGTCATGTAATGGGTAGAAATACACTACACATTTGTATTGTAACTTAATCTATTTTTGAACTGTATGCGATATTTTATATTCAAGTTTTTTCGTGTTTTACCAGAAATGTAGACCGGATAGCAAAAGAGGATGATGGGAACGAGGATGACTGTATTGACTATACTGGGTTCGTCTATGGCAGACGCACACATTCTCTCAAGCGGAAAGTGAACTGACGCGGAAATACAAATTTAATGTTGATTGTAGGAATGTCACAAACATATCTCAATGATAGTTTATTCAATCATAACAGAGCCTTTTTACAATGAATAAAATGCGCAACAACAATTGATACTGAAACTATTTTATTATGCAATATAAGTAGCAATAGTTCACAAATTATTCCAATCTTTGCAAATAATTCCGTGCCTCTATGGTGAGCAGTCAAATTCGTACGTTGGATTCAAAAAGTATTACCACGCCACATTTTCAAGTCGGTAATTCAAGAATGCCCCGGTTGATGCGTTCCTATTCTAATCAGATTACTGTAGTCATGTGACAAAGTGACTGCAGTTATGCGGACGTTCATCGTGAAATACTGAACATTTGATTGCATTGGAAAGTGTAATGGAACTGATTTATACCTCACAAGTAGTGAATGGAGTAAGCCACATCAGTACAAGGATACACGAAATGCGGACAAGGATACGGATAAACAAGTATGAACAAACGCAAATATTATATGTGATCATTATGACGGGTGGTTTTCGTGATTCGTCACGCTCTGTTCATTCCTTGCGCACATCGTCCTCTCGTTCAACATATTGTGCTTCCGTCTTGCTGCTACCAGAGTGCACAGAATATTTCGACGAACCTCTACCTGTAATGGGCTTAATTGGTGCTTCTCGAGTAGGAATCATCTACCTTGGCGGTTCGTGTGTGCACAATTTATACGGTCCTATGTCTGTCATAATGTTTGATTTTATGATGGTTTTGCCGAGTGTTTTAAGCAGCAATCCTGGAGGTAAATATCCGCCAGGCTGCTGCTATTTCGTTGTCATGGACACTTTCCTATATGAGGGGTGGTCATATCAATTGTTTAATAGACAGGGGAGACATTTCTGTGCTGTTGATAACAGATTAGGTGAAGTTTTAGTCAATGACCTTCAGTATAGCTTGATATCATTGGTTGGATCATCCTCTGCATAATATGTTCTATAGTTCTGCGTAACTCCTCTTATTTCGTTGCGTTATTTTAGGGACAGTCGGAGGTGGACTAACCAAAATGTATGGCTGTCGCCGCATGGCTGTGGTCGGCTTCATTCTCGCTGGTCTGGGTAACTTGGCCGGGGCCTTCATGGACAACATAGGAGCATTCACGCTCACATTTGGCGTCATCGCGGGTATGTTAACTTGTCATGTTTTTCTAGAAGGTATTTTATTGGGCAGTACTATTTTTGTTTGCTTTGTTGCTGTCCATCACATTCCCCTGATGCCTGCTTATTGGTTATGGAAATTAGAGGAATCATTGATCTTTGGAGGATTTGGAAAGCATATAATTTACGGATCTGCACTATATGTCTTCTGTACATCTGCTTGGTAGTGGTCTGCAACGTGATGAAATTCAAGGTTCAAAAATACCATGCGGCAGCAATATTGTTTCAGTGGCATATCTAACAGCCATATCATTACCTTCCTCATCCTTCATAGCATCGATATGACTCTATATGTTTTAAGTAACGTTAAACCCATGTCTTATTATAATCGTTTAGTTTCGATCACCCTTTGTCAGGTATAGGAGCTGGACTAGCTTACATTCCTCTCACAGTCATCCTTCAGCATTACTTCCTCATCAGATGCCGGGCCTCCTACATTGTCCTGGCTACTGCGGGTCTCAAACGCATGATTAACTTGGACTCCGTCTCTTGATGGCTCTATTTCCGGTACAAACCTATTTTACCACCTGAGCGAAAATGGCGAACCCAACCTGTCTCTCCTTGCTTGTGTCAACATACAATGTATTTTCGCATTGGTCTTCTTTTCCCCCGTTTCAAACCCCATGATTAACTTGCCTCGAAACGTCGAGCTTGATTTTACCAACGAAAAAGACAAAACTTCTATTGAGAAAATTACAAACGCCGATTATATATCGGTGAATGAGCGAAAATGCAGAACCCAAGCTTTCTTGACAACAATATTTGACGTTTCCTTATTCAGAAGTAAACGATTCCTTGGAAGACGCAAGAAAGCACTGCCTCATTTACCTATAGCAGTAGGTAACCGCCACTGACGTAGCTTAGACCACCAAAACATCATAACCAGACCCTGTGCCAATTTAGTGAATTGTTTGCAGGGGTTATTTTCATGTAACAATAATGCAAAAGATTATATCAAACTTTCAGCAGCTGAAACGATATATGAGCAATTTGTATCAATGTTTGAGAGGTGCTTTTGACGAGTATGTATGGATATATTTTAATGGATATATATAACATGGATATATATAGATATAAGTAGATATATATAGATATAAGTATATATACATATGTATATATATGTATATATGTATGTATATATATATGTATGATATGTCTGTATATATATATATATATATATATATATATATATATATATATATAACTATATATATATATATATATATATATATATATATATATAATGGGGTGAGACACCTAAAGGGGATAAGTTATTCTTCATTTTGACAGCGTGCTGTTGCCAAGGAGGCGGAGGAGTGCTATTTATAGATCAGCATACATTATCAGTGATTCATTAGTAACGAGGCTACCTGTCGATGACTGCACCTTGACGCTTGCTACGACTGTGCTCTATGCAAAAAAAACCAATTCCATTGTCAATGATGCCACTGCCAAGCAGGCTATAATCACGTATGCTGTTAAAAGTTTCCTGCATGTCGAAAATTTAAAATGACAGATTTTTCAAAATAAAAAAAAATAATATATATCCAACATTTAAAGATAAATCTTAGCCCAATCGAACACAAAAACATTAAACATATCATATATTGCTACATATCTACAGCGTCAAGCCTCATGAAATACTTATAGTTTCCGTTGTTTTCGATATTTTCTGTCAGTATAAAGAACCATGAGTACAGCAATGTGTCACTTGACCGATGGATTAACCAAAGATTTGGCAACTTCTTTAACCATAATGAAGTGCAAAGTGCAGTCAACCACTCAATATTTATAGAAAAGCCAACATATACCTAAAAACCGGCACAAATGTAAACAAATGCTTCACATAGTATATGAGTATATCATTAAAGGCTGCGGTGCGTTAAGACTTATATTCGTTAATCACGCGTGCTTACACATATCACATGCCTCTAGCTTTGCGGTACAGGGAGCTATGAATGTAGGCATATTTGATTGCCAGCAATCTAGTTTAGCATATTTACGAATGATCATCTGTTTGTCCAAAAAGCATTATCTGACGATATTCCACCATTGCCTCTGTGTACAATCACATTGCGTATTCGAGAATAAGTGCTAGGAAACAGGCAGTTATTAATATATTATTAGTTGTTAACGGGCAGCTAAAGCAACACCTGGATTTCGGGGCGAATATTGACGTGATCAAGCCGACATCAAAACAACTGGATTTTTACTACTTCCAGTAGGTGTTTCTTGCTATATTTTGCATCCATGATGGTGTAGATGATGATGGATGATAATGAAGATATTGATGATGATGCTGTCCGGTCTTGGACAGCTGCCCATCCTTCTTTCTTACCATCACAACACACACGCCACACACCTTAACACACACACACACACACACACACACACCCACACACACACACACATGAACCTCCTCACACGCACATCATCATCAGAATAGCAACAACAATTGATACTGAAACTATTTTATTATGCAATATAAGTAGCAATAGTTCACAAATTATTCCAATCTTTGCAAATAATTCCGTGCCTCTATGGTGAGCAGTCAAATTCGTACGTTGGATTCAAAAAGTATTACCACGCCACATTTTCAAGTCGGTAATTCAAGAATGCCCCGGTTGATGCGTTCCTATTCTAATCAGATTACTGTAGTCATGTGACAAAGTGACTGCAGTTATGCGGACGTTCATCGTGAAATACTGAACATTTGATTGCATTGGAAAGTGTAATGGAACTGATTTATACCTCACAAGTAGTGAATGGAGTAAGCCACATCAGTACAAGGATACACGAAATGCGGACAAGGATACGGATAAACAAGTATGAAAAAACGCAAATATTATATGTGATCATTATGACGGGCGGTTTTCGTGGTTCGTCACGCTCTGATCATTCCTTGCGCACATCGTCCTCTCGTTCAACATATTGTGCTTCCGTCTTGCTGCTACCAGAGTGCACAGAATATTTCGACGAACCTCTACCTGTAATGGGCTTAATTGGTGCTTCTCGAGTAGGAATCATCTACCTTGGCGGTTCGTGTGTGCACAATTTATACGGTCCTATGTCTGTCATAATGTTTGATTTTATGATGGTTTTGCCGAGTGTTTTTTAAGCAGCAATCCTGGAGGTAAATATCCGCCAGGCTGCTGCTATTTCGTTGTCATGGACACTTTCCTATATGAGGGGTGGTCATATCAATTGTTTAATAGACAGGGGAGACATTTCTGTGCTGTTGATAACAGATTAGGTGAAGTTTTAGTCAATGACCTTCAGTACAGCTTGATATCATTGGTTAGGATCATCCTCTGCATAATATGTTCTATAGTTCTGCGTAACTCCTCTTATTTCGTTGCGTTATTTTAGGGACAGTCGGAGGTGGACTAACCAAAATGTATGGCTGTCGCCGCATGGCTGTGGTCGGCTTCATTCTCGCTGGTCTGGGTAACTTGGCCGGGGCCTTCATGGACAACATAGGAGCATTCACGCTCACATTTGGCGTCATCGCGGGTATGTTAACTTGTCATGTTTTTCTAGAAGGTATTTTATTGGGCAGTACTATTTTTGTTTGCTTTGTTGCTGTCCATCACATTCCCCTGATGCCTGCTTATTGGTTATGGAAATTAGAGGAATCATTGATCTTTGGAGGATTTGGAAAGCATATAATTTACGGATCTGCACTATATGTCTTCTGTACATCTGCTTGGTAGTGGTCTGCAACGTGATGAAATTCAAGGTTCAAAAATACCATGCGGCAGCAATATTGTTTCAGTGGCATATCTAACAGCCATATCATTACCTTCCTCATCCTTCATAGCATCGATATGACTCTATATGTTTTAAGTAACGTTAAACCCATGCCTTATTATAATCGTTTAGTTTCGATCACCCTTTGTCAGGTATAGGAGCTGGACTAGCTTACATTCCTCTCACAGTCATCCTTCAGCATTACTTCCTCAGATGCCGGGCCTCCGCTACCGACCTGACGTGGCTACTGCGGGTCTCAGCGCAGACTCAACATACAATATTGTCGCATTGGCTCTATTCCCCCGTTTCAAACCCTATTTGATTCACCTGGCTCGCTACCTGTCTCTCCTTGCTTGTACCAAAACGAAACTTCTATTCTTCCCTTTACAAACCCCAAACCCCATTTAACGGCCTCGAAACGTCGAGCGACCAATGAAGAAACCAAGCTTTCTTGACAACAATATACAAACGTATTCCTTATGAGCAAAATGCAAACCAAGCTTTCTTGACAACATTATTCGCTTTCATGTTCGAGAAGTAAACGATAATTACGGAAGGTATACAAGCGATGTTCCATGGTGACCTATACTGTAGGTATCCGCGCACTCGTACCGCAGGCCCAAAACATCCTGGGTACAGTGTATGGAGTGTCTACATTTATCATTGCAGGTAGGGGTGAACACAATACAATGGATGATATTATATAGATTGAAACGATATATGAGATTTGTATCATATTAGAGGTTGAGTGTTCTTATTGTATGGATGCAAATCATTATTGCTTGCCTAGCTTGGGGTATATGTGTACAGGTTGGGTGTTTGACGTCACAGGAGGATATCTAATTTCCTTCCTCGCCATTGCTAGCCTCATCATGGCTGGATCACTCGCTAACCTCTCTGCCTATTTCATGGGAAGACGCAAGAAAGCACTGCCTCATTTACCTATAGCAGTAGGTAACCTCCACTGACGTAGCTTAGACCACCTAACATCACAACCAGACCCTGTGCCTTCTTGAATTGTTTGCAGGGATTAGCGTGCATTTAACAAGGACGCAAAAGATTATATGCAAACTTTCAGATCAGCTGAAACGATATATTTGTATTAATGTTTGAGAGGTGCTTTTGGCGACTGCACCTTGGACGCTTGCTACGACTGTGCTCTATGCAAAAAAAACCAATTCATTGTCAATGATGCCACTGCCAAGCAGGCTATAATCACGTATATGATGTTAAAAGTTTCCTGCATGTCGAAAATTTAAAATGACAGATTTTCAAAAATAAAAAAAATAATATATATCCAACATTTAAAGATAAATCTTAGCCCAATCGAACACAAAAACATTAAATATCATATATTACTACATATGTACAGCGTTAAGCCTCATGAAATACTTATAGTTTCCTTTGTTTTCGATATTTTCTGTCAGTATAAAGAACCATGAGTACAGCAATGTGTCACTTGACCGATGGATTAACCAAAGATTTGGCAACTTCTTTAACCATAATGAAGTGCAAAGTGCAGTCAACCACTCAATATTTATAGAAAAGCCAACATATACCTAAAAACCATTGTCAATGTAAACAAATGCTTCACATATATATATGATGTATCATTAAAGGCTGCGGTGCGTTATGACTTATATTCGTTAATCACGCGTGCTTACACATATCACATGCCTCTATTTCCAACATTTGCGGTACAGGGAGCTATGAATGTAGGCATATTTGATTGCCAGCAATCTAGTTAGCAGCATATTTACGAATGATCATCTGTTTGTCCAAAAAGCATTATCTGACGATATTCCACCATTGCCTCTGTGTACAATCACATTGCATATTCGAGAATAAGTGCTAGGAAACAGGCAGTTATTAATATATTATTAGTTGTTAACGGGCAGCTAAAGCAACACCTGGATTTCGGGGCGAATATTGACGTGATCAAGCCGACATCAAACAACTGGATTTTTACTACTTCCAGTAGGTGTTTCTTGCTATATTTTGCATCCATGATGGTGTAGATGATGATGGATGATAATGAAGATATTGATGATGATGCTGCTGTGTAATGACTATCCATTCGTTCTTTCTTTACACATACACACACACACACACACACACACACACACGCACACACGCACACATAACACACACATAAGAACAGTACATTATACTATCTCACGGACGAACAGGGCGACGGGAGCGAATTCACAAAACATACGCTGTTTAGTTATTTCAGTCTTATAATAAATAGGAATACACTAGACAATTTGTATAACCCAATATTTGTATGATATTTTATATTCATGTCCATACGTGCTCTTCCAGAACTGAAGACCGGATATTGAAGGATGATGATGGTAACGAAGATGATTATATATTATACTACACTGAGATCGCACATTGCAGACGCTTGCTTTCTCTCAAGCAGAAAGTGAACTAGCACGAAAACAAAGATTAAATGTTGATTGTTTTAATGTCACACACATATCCCAAGTGTCTGTTTTTGGCAGGATATAAGTTTTCATCGCTGACCTGAAGTAGTTTAACACCACTTTGCAGTTCTGCGTTGGGGTAGGCTGTGCGTCTCTCGTCATGTCCCCGTCAACGTTAGCAGGAGGTTCACTGGCTGTACACATTGGCTTGGCAGCCGCCATGGGCTTCTCTCTGGTCATGTTAAATGGCGGTCTTGTCTCTGAAAGGGGATGCACCCGACCCGGTAGCTTAATAGTACCTTGTTGGACCTTCGTCCGAGCGGCCTGGGTTTTGCGGCTCGGTTAGGGCAACGGGTTTGTGCCAAGTGGCCCATGGCACTTAAGGGGAGCTGTCCAAGCATTACCATCATCAATCACCGTCGCCATATCACCTTAATTGTCCGTGGTAAATTAAACACCATAGCATGACCCCGGAATCCTAAACAGAAGATGACCGATCATGAGGATCCTCATCATCATCATCATAATCATCATCATCGTCATCATCATCATCATCATCATCGTCATCATCACGCATATTTACGTTTTAGTCGTCGCAGCTGGCTGATAACAACGGAGGACGTGATTTACGAGCAGGTGTCGGACAACATAACATCTTACAACTAGAGGCAGACGTAGCTGGATTTCTCGAATTAGGCTATGGTTGTGATCGTGCCGGTATGCTATACAAAATGAGCAATTGCTTATCAACATAAGCGAGGAGGAAGTGAACCATAGAATACATGTTCTTTACGACATAATGATATTAGGCTGTGCATTGTTGCCATAACAAAACCATATAATTCTATTGAATACAGATATATCATTTTAAACATATACCTCGTATTCGTCTCATTAGCCACAATGGTAGTGAGAGGAAGGGCTGCCGTGACGTAATTTACAGTCAGAATAAATACAGTACAGCGTCGGTAAAATAATCAATGGCGAATCAATGGGTAGCAACCATCCATGTTTATACTTGATTTGGCTCGCACAGTTGCTCAGTAACTTTCCACTTAACTATCTATCGATTATACATCCTAACGTATGTAGGATGACTGTCTCAGCAAGTCGTTCACTTAACATCTGTAAATTTTCTGATGAAATATGCTGCGGTTTTGGTTGCACAGTTCCTGTTTTGCCGTCATAGCTGATCACAAGCCTTTATATCAGGATCATACAGCAAGTCTCAGTTGA
Organism: Urechis unicinctus; assembly: GCA_034190875.2. Classification (NCBI taxonomy): domain Eukaryota; kingdom Metazoa; phylum Annelida; class Polychaeta; order Xenopneusta; family Urechidae; genus Urechis; species Urechis unicinctus. Next base: position 68,551,854 of record CM067343.1, on the reverse strand, counting down.
CGATAGAGACAATAATCCCCTATTATTTATTATCCCTTAAAACTAACAGGCCGGTAGCAGGTAATTGAATCCCGGTAATGGGCTTGTTAAGAGTAATAGTTTTTCATGTCTGATGGCGGTACACCCTATATGTAAGCATATTATCAACCAGTAGGCGCCAGCTAAATCACATATTACATTGAAATGCATGTTAAATGATGTGAAGCAGTGCCAATCACGTAACATTCCAATTATCTATACATAACGCAGGCATAAAGGTGCCTCAGATGTAGGGGAAGCTCACATTAACTGCAAACAGCGTCGCAATCTACCTTACCAAACACAAACCACTTGCTGTCTGTTGTCAATATAGCGACCTACCAATTGCGTTGGGTTTGACTAGCCTCTTTAATTCGTAACATTAATAATTTTTACCAACTGAGAATATATTATATTGACGCTAAACAGTTGCGTTAGAATTAAATAATTTCTTTCATTGTTACCGACCATTAACAGTATAATAGGTTAGTAACATGTACACAAGTAATTTAATTCTCGTTTTTTGTAGGATGAGGGCGGCAAAAATGTTATTTGCCAACATCATTCATGCATGGAAGTAACCATCAACCACCAGCTGCGCAAAAGCATTACACACACATAGAATGACTAAATCATTGTTTGCAGAGGCACAAAATACAACCTATGGGCTAAACACGGTGCAATCAAATACAAGATATTCACAGCTTTGTGTCTAGTACTGAAGTATGCTTCCCGGTCTAAGAGACACAAGTCTGCCAAAAAATGACAAAACACGGCTGCAATAGACCACTTTGTAATCCCGCCTTCTATATCGGGACTGGACATAAAGCAGGTCTCAGAAGAGTATGTCACGATACTAAAACCCAATAAAATACATCATTTTGACAACCTTGCCTAACAGGCCGAGATCGCTTGCTGTAAATTGGTCGAATATTTGAAATATGAGCGCTTGAGGCTAAATGTAATTTAACATTCCCAAATATCCTTATCTTGGAATGCGTAATCAAAACGATCGGTTTATTCGAATGTAGGAAACACACAAAATGTTGACAGGCGCGTTAGAGGACATTTTGAGGTCTAATGTTGGTTTTAACATTTCACTTTCCCCTTCATCATTCATAAAATAGTATGTAGTACTAATATTTCCGCCACCTACTATGAATATGTAAAGCAGCTTATCTATATCCTTAGTACATTATGTAAAACAAGTAATTACTACTACTACTACTGCTACTACTACTACTACACCCACTACAACATCATATACTTCTACTACTGCAACATTAATTGCCGCTACTACTACTACCTCTACTTCCGCTACTACTACTATTGCAACAACTATTACCACTTCGTCAACTACTGCTACTTCTTCCTCAATTTCCTACTACTACTATTGTAATTACAACAACTTAAGCCACTACTTTTTCTACTACAATTACTACTTCTACTACTACTACTACTACGACTACTACTACTACTACTACTACCTACCACTTACGACTACTACTACTTTGCAACATTTAATTACCACAGTCCACTACTCTAGGCTTTGTCTAACATTTTATGATACATGCCTATTACCCTTCTTAACGACGAATTACTGGACCGTAGTTCTACTAGCACTATACGACTACTACCTCTACTACCGCTACTACTACTATTGCTGATATAACTACCACTCATACTACTACTAATACCTCTACTACTACTAACCCTACCACTTTGATACTGTTACATTTACTTCCACAGCCAGTACTCTAGGCTTTGTCTAACATTCTATGATCATGCCTATAACCCTTCATTAACCGAATTATGGACCGTAGTTCACAGCAATCGACTAATTACGATTGCTAGAGTAAATGTTTCTCAATATAGAATGATAAAAACTCCATAGTGTACATTAATGGGTGGCTAATGTACAATGTTTAGACAGCATACTATCAATACGGCTGTTGTTGAGCAGTGAATCATTTTGTCCTAAGTATGTCATGCGCTGCCTTTTCAGTTTAGATGTCAAATATTTAACACCTCGACTACACCAAATACTATACTCTCGCAAATTGTGCTGGGCATTATACTGACTGACACCAGTTGCCAATCTTGCGGGGCTACAATATTATAGATCTGAAATCGCACACCTGCAAGCCAGAAACTACACATCAGCGGCAACTAGTTGGATATTGCAGTGGAGGTTTTGAATTTACTGTGTTTTCTATATGCTGCAACCTCGACTTCCTATGCTCCACAACTTAAGATGGCACATTTTGGCGGAGATATCTGCGTAATTGAAAACAAATCAGATAAATGAAAGCAAGACCATCGCATATGTACACCGAACATTACACCCTGCTGTGACGACCAGATAAGGGCTAATCTTTAGCTAATGATAGCAGCGTAAAGATCAATCGCCCGACTCTAGTCGGATAAATGGTAAAAGACACAAGCGAACTGCTAATCACCAATTAATGAGAGCGAGGTAATCTCTTGTTACCGAACCTCACTAGGATTACCAAAGATGGCGCAAACGGTTTGTTTTTGATCGGCGTCACAAACAATCACTTTATATAAACACCTTAAATAGCTGCTGTGTGTCAGGATTCCAGGCTAACAATCCGGTGTGGATAGGCCTTAGATATGTCGTTCACTTATGTGTTGTCGATAGAGAGAGATGCAAGAAGCAGGTGTTCGTGCTAGATAAGTTCCAATTGCTTTATTTCAGTACGGGGACCGGTCATTATACCTAGTCTTTCTGGAGGTATGACAAATCGACCATGGTATTGCAAGGGCACATATTCACATTAAACAACACCACATATATACATTATGGTGACAGACCAGCAATATGTACACTGAAACGTCACTTTTACAGCTATCATTCGGTGAGATAACGCTTCCCTGCCAGTCTAATGGAGCTTCATCAGCGCAAACTACGGTTTCATATCAGCCATAATCACCCATAACTCGCGGAAATAAGGCAGCGCCACAACTATCACTGTTGATTTGTTAGGCATGTTGGCGGCCTGGATGTTCCTTTGTCGAGGTTCTATATGCGACATTCGGCATTCGAACTAATGTTATGTCAGGAGGTAGGCGCAGCCAATACAATAACGGATATGGTGATGTTGTTATAACCTGCATCAGCATCAAGCCATAGTGAAAACCAAACCTGAATTCGGCCAAGTACGGAATGTGCTCTGGTGGGTGTAACTAAGGTTGTCAAAATCATCTCCATTCTGTGAAGACCATTGAACATTAATGGTTGTAAGGTTGATAAAGTGCAGCTCTTAAGATCTCATTTTCAATGAATACAATGCGATATCTGAATGGCCGGATTGAACACATCTTGGAGTTCTGCCTGCCTCAGAGGAGATCCACACGATTCTCATGCCACATCATGCATTTGAGTATTACAGCGGCAAGGCAATATAATGCATTCCATCAGCTGGTGCAGCTGGGATCTAGAGAACTACACAAACTGACAAGTAATTTGGCAAAACTAGACGTCATCATCAACCTAGTTTAAGCGAGACCAACACGGCATAAACGGTCCATAAACGTCTTGCTGACATCGTCAAGTGATGTATTCCACCAAGATACCGACTCTTGGGGAAATGAAAAGCCCGACCACACCAACAGACCGCAGTAAAGACGGTGCTTAAATCTTAAACAATAACGAGGGTAGAAATCATAAAGTACGGATAATAAACTGGCCCTATCACTTATATATACAGGCGCGGAGCATTTGGTGAGCTTTTTCTGTCCTGATGTTCCGCTATGATGATGACTGCCTGTCTGTATAATAATGGTTCATCGGCGAATATCACTTGTTTATTATCGTACATAATCACCATAACCGCCGATGATAAACCGAGAATCCACAGTGATATGCAAGTTATGTTTGTAGTTTTGTGCTATTGTATGGCGGATTTTATGCAGCAGTGTGTCAGGTTACGAGATTATTAGAGACACAAAGTGAATGGGAATGAGTTATGAAGGTGATTGGGTATTATGTGTCATAGGGAGATAATACTGCGGAGCAAGAGGTATCTTAGATGTATTCTTAGGATGCAAGGATAGTCAAATTAACCATTGAATACAGGTTAACAACATTATAATCACTGACATGGCATTGTTCCTCAATGATTTCTACTCAAAGTAATATGTCGCTGTGTTGTGCAAATATACATTATAAAACGGTCAATTCAATGTAAACAATTTCTCTGGTTGAAAGTACAGCACCTCATGCATGTAAAGACAGCAGCTCATGCATGTACAGCAGCTCATGCATGTACAGCAGCTCATGCATGTACAGCAGCTCATGCATGTAAAGACAGGATTAGCGTTTTGTCTCATCATCGCCAAAGATATATGTTCTTAATATGTGGTAGCCCGGCGTGATGGCAAAGTCAGATAAAACTGTAAGGACATGAGCGACTTACGCTAAATTCAATGTCGAACGCTTAGTTTACATATGGCGCACTAGGCGAGTAGTTTGTGGGGTTCATGGGCATAACCAGACATGTTTGCTAGGTTGAGAGGGACTGAGTGTTGATGAGGGTTAAGGTTTCTACTACCGGCTGTCGTATGCAGCAATCTCGGATCTTAGTATATAAGCTATCAATAATGATTCTATTGATAAGGCTACAACTCAATTGAATAATTGCTCTAGTGTACGAAATAAAATTAACATTGGATTGGCAAAGCAAGAAAGACGCAAGAAATGGTTGTTTGAATAAGTTTCAGAAAACAATACTGAACAGTTCTGTCCAGCGGCATCAATTATATCAGTAAGCTGGAAAAGTAGGGGCAGCAAGGCCCAAATGTAAAAATCTAACCATTACACAGGCAAGGCGGATATGAGCCGTACATGACCTGAAGATTCGTTTCGATGATTCTTTTTAAAATGATCGGTTATCCGAAGTTGCGCTCAGAAGAAGTTCCGCGTGGGAACTGTTAGCTACGTAATATGAGCCGTACATGACCTGAAGATCGTTTCGATGATTCTTTTTATAATGCATTCGAGATTTATCCGATAGTTGCACACTCAGAGATTGTCTTTTTGGCAAGTATGTCATTAATGCACAATTAAACGGTTTATACATGTATGTATACCTTTTGCCCAACTTGATGTGGTGGTCATAGCGCATTTTTGTGGTAAATACAAGATGAACGCCATGATCACAAAACCAGAATCTGAAAGAGTAAGTTCTATTGTTTATCCAGTAATCTGTCCTTATCTGTTAAACCAAAGGGGGTACTGGATTTATTGTTAGGCAGCATCCATACGCATGCAATTGGGGTAAATGGAACTAATACCCCAAAACTGTTAGTGTTCTCGATGCACAAGCCTTCCAAGCGTATAAATCGCTTTATTCCTCAGAGATGTTGAACGTTTTCTGACAAGACAATGATCCGTGTGGTTTCCAGCTAGATCAGCAATGAGCTTCCATCCTCGCTCGGATTATCTCTTATCATTGTGAGAACAGAGAGACAAACCTTGATCTCACCGGGGATCTATCTCTGCTACACAGATTGAACTTAATTGAACGGAGTATTGTGTTATCTGTGGTTGACAATGAAAGGGGGAACGTGACATATATATCGGGGGCTAAAACGTCGTCATTTGGAGTGAGCATGTGCGAGTTCAGGAGTCAATTGAAGCACACCACACGGTCGCAATCACACACATACATTCACGCACAATCCCACCCAAACGCACGAATGGGATGCAGCAATCCCACATTAGTGTCACTAAGCGCATTCAAATCATACCTGTGGTACAATGCCGTAAGCCTGGCAGGCTACAAAAGCTTTATCTGCCTTCGGAAATCAACTAGGCGGATTGTAGCATCACATTACTACCACAATTCACAGTGATTTTATGGTCGTATTCATCTGACATTCCGCCTGCTATCACACACATCATAGATCTAACATATGTTCTAATCAGACATAAATTACAACCAAATAGGAATATTTTGAATGGGACAATAAAATCGAAGACCGGTTTGTTAGCTGTTGTGACCATATGTGTCGCAGCATCAGAGGATGCATAGTTAATCAAATATTGTTTGAGCCTGACTCCAAAAACCGATATTTCGTGTAAATAAAAAAATGGTCCTAGTAGAAGATAGTAATGAATCTATTTGACTGCAGTAAATTTGGTAAAAAAAAACTGATTGAAAAAATTTAACTAGGCTAGTAGCTTTGCTATTCGCAAGGGCTTCTCCAATTGTAACAGACAGTAAGTTATTTGAAGATGATGTAATAAGTATCGCAATATGGTATAAAATGACATACGTCATTTAATTTTTTATCCACCTGAGCATGAATCATTCAAAATGCAATCGGGACTAATATTGGGAAAACAAAACTGCTCAATAAACATTTCTAGACAGTCGTCCATCACTGCCAGACTTACCTTCCGGAAGCGGGGCCTAACCGAACATCGAAATATATTAAGAACGATGAGATGAGAAAGAAACCCTGGCAGAATGATCATTGTTGGCATGCTTCCCTGTAATACCAAACGTTGAAGTTTTAAGAAAAAGGTGTTCATCATTTGTTAAAGAATAATGTTTTTTCAAACTCAATTTTCACATCAGACTTGTGACGAGCTGTCCATTCATGTATTCCTTTTGTCGTGATTGAAGCGTCTAAGACTGAAGTGATATCGAATTCCGTTTGAAGTGTCCCATATAGACAGTAGTGATGTTGCATTCCGTTTGAAGAGCCTAATAAAGACTGTAGTGATACCGCATTGCGATTGAAGTGCTCCATATAGAAGTGATATAGAATTTCGTTTCATGTCTCCCATATAGACTGCTGTGATATCGCATTCCGTTTGAAGCACCTCATATATACTGTAGTTATATCGCATTCCATTTGAAGTGTCCCATATAGATTGATGTGATATCGACTTTCGTTTGGTGTGTCCCATATAGACTGCAGTAATATCGCATTTTGTTCGAAGTGTCCCATATAGACAGTAGTGATATCACTTTCCGTTTGAAGTGTCCGATATACTATTAAGGTTTACTGCTTCATTGAGACATTATTCTATGGACTGTGAATACTAAACGCTATCTCATCCATAAGTCACCGCCTTTCTTACCCTACCTTAACAGTAGATGCGGCTTGTCTGCATTCTGTTTGTCGGATATTTTAACGTGGATGCCATAATGATATATTACTCTGGTATGCGTCCGCTGATTCGCTTTTCACCTGAAAAAAGTTCCTGAGAGTTGCCAGTTCAAGCGACGTGATGAAATAATTAAGCCTTGATATTTCCCCCATATGATTCTAATAATAAGCATGCCTGCGTGACAAGTGGCCACGATGTTTCTGCTACTTCTTACTTGATTTGGTCACGAAGAATTCCATTGTCCATTGACATTTACCTCCTCCGGTTATTCGCCTTGGAGCTGAGATAAACCAAACCAGGATTAATCAGGAGCACCAACACCGGCGCTGACGGAAGCAGTTCTTTCCGATGCATGAGGAAATTTAATTTCTCCATTCGTGCACATTCGATTATCTTCCTTTGTAATTTACAGTTTTTGTGATTAAGTTAGAGACGCGAGTTGGATTGTGAATAGTTCCATTACAACAAAGACACACTAGTAGGCTTTCACAGCTAATTAACTTAATCATTGAGTAACAACAGATTGCACTCTACCTCTCCGAGCCTTTTGCTACAAAATATGCCCACCAACATAACGTCAAAAACGCCACCCCAAGCATTGTTGTTTTCCTCATGAACTATGACCCGGATACACAGTGAACGAGCTGGTTCGTTGTACCACCGGTAGAATACAGCAACGTATTCATAAGATATGTGGCGATTTGATGCAAATCTATTCATCATTAATACGATGCGCAATTCATGATTCTCTCCACTGTCGTCCCATAAAGACATCATGGTATGGGTAATAACTTTCACCTGCATTAGCATTGTAGCCAAATCGGGGGGGGAGGGGATGGGGGCGTGTCAAACATCGGTCGTCTGTAGTACAACTGATTCAGATCGAGAGTCACAAAATTCGAGGCACCTCTATGTTTTTCTAATGTTATTAACGAATTGTACGTAGGTCTTATTCAGAATGACAGGCACATAAACGACTTAATTAAATATCTAATTAGCTATTCTTCTAAAGGCTGTATTGCTAATGAAACTCCGAGATGTCTCCAATACGATGGAGTGCAGAAAAAGAAGCAACGTAATTACACAACCACAGGGCCAATAAATAAGAAGCACGCATTGGAAGATATGCCACGGAAGTTTATTATCAAACAATAAACTAAAAAGGCATATATTGAGAGGGAATTTGGTAATTTGGCAAAATGCAGAACCAACTGGTTGGTTGGCCTATGTAAATGTATGTTTCGCGACTTTGGAGCAGAAAACTAGATTTAAATCAACATGGCTGCTTACGACAATAAACAGGTCATAGCGCATTTTCGCGACGTTGGAGCAGAAAACTAGATTTAAATCAACATGGCTGCTTACGACAATAAACAGGGATAAAGAAGCAACGATGTTATTAATGAGCAACAACGTAAGTTTGTCTGACATTAATTTTCAATTTTTGATTTTGTTTGATAATGTTGTCAAGCAAACATTCGATTAATATATGTAACCCTTTTGGCAGTCTTGATGAAATAATCGAAATACGTACTTCGTCAAAACACACGCGTTACTATCCCATAAAGAACAAGATCCGCGTTCTACAATATGTAGCTAGTTTGTAACACATCAAGTAACAAGCCATCATTAACTTGGATTAAATGATCCTGGTTTTTAAGATATTCGACATTAAAACGATGTCAGTGGATGAATCAAAACAATGCTCACCCCGAATGTAATGCTTACAATAAAGCAAGGGTCAACTGTCATGGTCAAAGCGGTCAGGTTGAATAAAAATAGGTTATCCAACCAGTTATGCTGTCAATCATCCGTGTGTATGTAGGTGTCGAGTTTACCACAAATACATCACCAACCCTCTACTATTACGTATGTGTTCAACAATCCAGCTTACAGTTGATTCACTACTTTGGTTACAGACGGCACACATGCCTGATATAATGTGTTATCATATAACTTCTGGTAGAGACGACGTTACCATTCCAGCCTGATGGTATTTGTAAACAGGACAGTGGGTTATCCCTAATAACAAATACATAAAAGCAATATTCGACCAGTTATTCATTTAATGGTTATATTTATGTCTGTTTTCATCTCACAGAGGTATGGATCAGCAATAAGAGTAACCTACTCACAGAATGTAAATAAAACAGTGGGGGTACTCGGATGGTCTCCGCCTGCGAACGCTGATTTCCGGTCACGTGGCCAGCGCGTACTAATCGCCATCTATGCGATCATTCTAATAAAAAATAACGTAGGTCTATTCAGAAACGCTGTGTATATAAATAGACTTAATTAGCTTTGCTATTCTTCCCCCGATCAACATCGGTGCATTCTGTGTAGGCGTGCCTACAGCAGAATAGATCTGATGGTGTAATTATGGCTTCATTTATCGACAATGTAAGGAGTTTATCTATATGACAATTGATGCATTTGTATCAGGGAATAACGGACCATATTTCCATATTAATGGTCTTGTATGCACGTCAATAGTAACATTCGTGCCTTCAATGATGTCACCACAACAGTGCTGAAAGTTTCCATAAACAAGTTGGCCACAAAGGTGACATGTACATAGTTCCCATGATCAATATACGGAAATGATGTGGGAATTGTACTCATCAAATATTGAACTCTTCGGTAATTGCGTAATGCCGCCGGCAAACTACGGCGAATTACCATTGTACAAGGATAAACTACGGGCAACAAGTGGCATATTGGTAAAATAATGTCAGTTTCATCACTCGAATTCCGTCATAAGCTTGTCAGCCCTTTGAATATGGACATATATATATATATATAGATATATATATATATATATATATATATATATATATATATATATCATATAGATATATAGATACGAGCTGTATAGATCATGTTAAATATTTTGTAGTGATTGAATATATATATATAGATATAAATATATCTATAAACGTATTTGATGATATGATATAGATATAGTAGTGATATAGCATAATATAGAGTCTCTCTATATATGATATATATCATATGATATATATAGAGATATAGATAGTATCATGTCTATAGATTGCTTTCTATAGAATTCGTATTATATATCTCATATATATATCTATATATATATATCTATATCTATCTATATCTATATCTATATATCTATATATATCTCTCTATCTCTCTATATCTATATAATCTCTATCTATCTATCTCTATATATATATATCTCTATCTCTATATATATATATCTATATCTCTATATATCTATCTATATATATCTATATATATATATATCTCTTTGTCTATCTTCCTTCTGGCAATGTTCCTCTGTCGTTATTCATAGGTCAATTAATATCTATTCGACAGTTGTGGTGGTTGAAGCCTAATTTAGTTGTTAGATGCATGCAGTTTGAAGCTAATACTGGCGAAGGATATTGATATTACCTTCGTTTTTCACTTTGATGTTCAACACGTGATATTATCACTATATCGCGTTTGTTCCATAACAAAGGAATCATCGTATCTGGATCAGATGAACATCCTAAAGGACGCTGGCTCTGGGCTAAGCGACTTAAATATGGAATAGACAAATCTGTTCAGAAATGGCATCCAGGGCAGCCGAACGACGTTATATCGAACGAGTACTGCCTCATAGCAGTCAGGTACATTAGGTTTTTTCAGAGATGCCATTGAAACATATTTTAGGTTACATGATACTACGGAGCAGGGATAAACACCGACGTTTTGTAAGATTGCACAGCAATAATCAACATTATCCAAGACGATATTGTCATCGCAGTTGTTGGGTTTCGGGCCAAAGATTATACCTAGGGTTAGGTAGCATCGTATCTAATGATAAATGATATGTTAAGCAGTATATTAATTTCCATCCGATTTCTTAGTGATGAAAGCAATAAAGGTCAGTTTAAAAACTAAAATAGAAATGCTTGTTTATGAACAATCAACATGATGCTTATTGACAAAATGGTTGCTCATTTGCTTCTCCACCAAGCGATGTACAGTTGACCGATAGATTTTCGTTGTTGGTATGAATTATCTTTCCTTTCGCTTAATCATCTATAAATTATTGTTTGGATTCATTTGTCTAAATGGCCTGTTTGCTTCACTGAGCTTATCAATCGTTGCCAGTAGTTCTTGTATTAATGTAATATGTTGGGTCACAATAATGTTGCATGTATAGTAAAATAGCATTTAAACAACCGTTGACATAAGGGTTGGTCCGACCATGGTATTTAGTCACTTGATTACCTTTGCTTGTTAAGGTTTTGTTTCAACCTAGCCTCATTTCAATAACATTCATGGTCCTGAGCGCTAGTGTACTTGTACATCGATCAGCCTACTGTTATGCTCTGTGACAGAGTATTGATGAATGGCTGCTAGGCAACGTATGACCATCCAAAATACACTGTAACATAATATAGCAGACCAGGTACACTTGCTATCATAACGTACTTCATATATTAAAGCATGCATTCACAGCAATACACACCGTCATGTTCACCTTTAACATCCGCAACTCAAATAAAAGAATCAGCATAAACCCAGCATCAGAGGGCACAAATAGATTCATATCTTGGGCCTAGCTTCCATATGTAAGGAACATAACCCCTGGTTTGATCAATATCTTCCCAAGGGAAATAGATACTAACCTAATCAGCTGAAATGGTATTTGGCTTTTAAGAACTAGATTTCAATAGTGCCGTTATAACTATTGTAATACCATGGTAGTAATCTCAAGAGCATGAACCACCTGTTCACGCTGTTGACAACTAATGCCCTATTGAAGAAATGTACGACAGAGAGCATATCCGTCAAGTTTATTATTGGCACTAATCAACCCATACCTCTATATGGCATCCAAACAGTCATGATTGAAGAAAACGCATAACGCTTACCAAGCTAAGCATGCCTCCAATGTTTATGAATATGATATTATATGCGTTTATTGCATTCTTTGAGATTTAGCCCCTGTTGAACCTGTATTGCTCTTATTGGCATTTTTGTACAAGCAAATTGTTTCAGCAGCAACATTAACTTATAATTTTTGCTTCAATAATGATCAACACAAAGCGGAGAGCAAACATCAATCTTTACGTTCGAAATATTTGCTGGCTTACTGGAGATGTATGTAAGTCGTGTTCGCTGATCAATGCCGTTAACTTAACTACTCGTATTCGATTTGTGCTCAAAAACTCGATCCAACGACCCAACTAACTTTTTACCATGGGCTTCGGGTGATGTAACTTATACTATATGTTTGTCTGCAATGGATCTGCCGTTTGCAAAAGCAGCAAGTGGACTTACTCACCAAGATGATGAAAATCATTAGTAGCAAGAGAGTATGTGATTTTTAACACCCTTTTGCTACAAACAGCGGGTTAAAGAGGAAAGTATGTGGCACAATCTAAGCTCAGCCAGAAGTGATTATGTTTTGCTAAGTCGTGGCTTTTATGTGCATTGCATCTCTATGGGATTCAGCGTCTTCAGTCAGTGATGGGACTGATTATGACGAAGATTCAATAACTGAATCTCAAAAATCGCTGGTGAAGGAATCGAGTTACACATATCACTTGCTGCTCGGGGCTATTTGCGATGCAGACTGACATACATGTATCAATATTTGACAGCCTACAATTGAGTTTAGCAAACTAATGAAAAATCATCTACTTGTTCAAAAAGCATATTGCCTCTGTGTGCAATAACATTGCTTATTCGAGTATAACAGATTTAATTGAGATTTTGGTAGTTGGTTACAGGTAGTTGGTTACACCTGAATTATGGGCCGAATATTGTTGCAGGCAAGTTGACACCAGAACGACTAAATTTGTGTTACTTCCAGTTACCTTTGCGTGCAATATTTTACAGTGGTGCAAAAAGAGAACGCATGATGACGATGGTAATTTGTGTTGTACGGGCACCAGGCACTGAGGAAGGATGATGGAAACGAGGATGGCTGCATTGACTGTACTGAGTACGTACATGGCAGACGCACACATGGTCTCAAAGTAACACAAAGGTGACAATTAAATGTTGACTGCTGGAATTTTACTCACCTATCTCAAATGATCGTTTATATCTGCAAAACAAAGCCGTTATACAATTGATAAAATGCACAACAATAATTTGATACCGAAAATATTTCCACATTTTTAATTCGGTACATAAAGAGTTCCCTCGTCAATGCGTTCTTCTTCAAATTAGCTGATTGCAGTCACGTGATCTTGTTGCTGCAGTTATGCGGGCGTTCATCGTGAAATACTGAACATCTGATTTCATCGTTAAATCATGTGTTGCTGATTAATACCTCACCAGCAGTGGATGGAATAAGTTCACTTGGTAAGCCACATCAGTAGAAGGATACATGAAATGCGGACAAGGAAACGGATAAATAAGCATGAACGTTAGCAGAGCAGACGACATTAGTGATCATTATGACGGGCGGTTTTCGTGGTTCGTCACGCTCTGTTCATTCCTTGCGCACATCGTCCTCGCGTTCAACATAGTGTGCTTCGGTCTGTTGGTACCAGAGATCACCGAATATTTCGACGAACCTCAATCTATTATGGGCTTCATTGGAGCATCTCGTACAGGAATCGTCTTCCTTGGAGGTTTGTGTTCAAATAATATAAGCGGTTATATGTCTGTCACGATGCACGATTTCCTGCTGGTTTTGCCGAGCGTTTTAAACAAAGATCCTGGGGTTGAATATCAGCCAGACTTCTTTTCGTTACTTCGACAGCCGAAACTTCGTTAACAACGAAGCTTCACTGTAGGAAGGGTGCACAGACCAGGGGTTTTATGGTCAGAGACATTTCTGTGGTTTGACCTACCATATAGTTTGATATTATTATTCGAATCATCCTCGGTATAATATCTTTCGCTAGCTCTGCGTATCTCCCTTATTTTCATTACGTATCAGGGACAGTCGGAGGTGGATTAACTAATAAGTTTGGCTGTCGCCGCATGGTTGTGGTCGGCTTCATTCTCTCTGGTCTTGTAACTTGGCCGGGGCCTTCGTGGACAACATAGGAACATTCATGCTCACATTTGGAGTCACAGCAGGTATCACATGTTAACTTATCATATATTTTATCAGACAGTCATGAATTCGGTTTGCTTTGTTGTTAGGCGCCACATTCTACTGATGCCTGCTATGGTGTTTGGAGGAACCATTGATCTGGAGGAGAGGTGGGGCGTGAGGTGGGGGTGGGGTGTGGATAGCATATAATGTAATGTTTACCATCTCACCTGGCGTGGCTACCTGTCTCTCCTCGCCTGTGTCAACATACAGTGTCCAGTCTCCCAGTGGTCTTCTTTTTCCCTGTTCCAAAGCTCAGGATTAACCAGCCTCAAACCGCCCAGCTAGATTATATCGAGGACAAAGAAGACATCGTGAATAACGATACTGGAAACACTGATTTCAAATCAGTGCGTGAGCGAAAATGCAAGACCACCGTGTTCCTGACGGCCATATTTGACGTGTCCTTATTCAGCAATAAACAATTCCTGGTCTTTGTTCTCGCATATGTGCTCATCTTTATGAATTGTAGTGGCTACTACCTCCTGGCACCGAACCGCGCTGTAGCACAAGGTGTTGATAAACTCTTCATTGGTTACATGGTCACCGCGATCGGCTGCATGTCGTTTGTCGGTCGGATATTGTCAGGTATCATCGCGGACCAGAAGTGTTCCAATATTACTGTGCAGTTCTGCGTTGGTGTAGGCTGTGCCTCTCTCGTCATGGCCTCTGTCGACATTAGCAGGGGGCTCACTGGCAGTACAAGTCGCCTTTGCTGCCGCAATCGGTTTCTCTCTAGGACAGTGAGGTGCGTTTAGCAACAGAAATGTTGCGAACAAGACATCCTAAAGCCCCTCTTGATACTTTTATTTTTCTCTTTACCGGATATTTCTACAGGGGCTTATAACTGCACACCATCCTCATTTTCCTCTATTGAATCCCTATGTCCTTTCTGACCATGTGATTTATTTGCACCTCTTGTATAATTACAGGTAGCTATGAAGGTATTCACGCGATCTTCCTGGTGAGGTTACTGGGGTCATCGCGTCTGCCGCAGGCCATGTCCTGGGTACAGTGTGTGTGTGCGGAATATCCGTATTCGTCGTGTTACCTTTGGCAGGTAAAGGTCAACTTAATTCGCATATATAACAACGTCGCTTAGTGACATTTTGCAGATATTTGTGTGAGATGCTCTATTGCTTATATTGGTACCGATTGTTGGATTGCTGGGATAACTACGTGGAGGGGCCTAGTGTGGATATTGATGTGTGCTTATCAGGGTCAAGCGTTTCCTGCAAATCATTATTGTTAGCCTAGCTCGCACTTATTAACCCGAGGTGTGTGTGTAAAGGCTGGCTGTTGGATATCACTGGAGGATATCTAACATCCTTCCTCGTCATTGCTAGTCTCATCATGGCTGGAGCCCTCGCTAACCTTTATGAGACGTAGGGAAGCACTGCCTTATTTACCCACAGCTGGAGGTATTCGCCAGAGACGTAGCTTAGACCACGAAACTAACACAGCATGACATTTAACCAAACAAGTCAATGGTTATTGAGAATTGTTTTCTTATTTAGCATAATGCACAATATGGTATTTTGTTCAGATCCAAATTTTAGTGCTGAAATAATGGCGAGTGTAATATTTAATGGCGCCGTGTAGTACGTAGTCATTTTAAACCTTGAGCATTATTTTATATAATGCTCACCCTTAAACGGTTATTTTAGATATACATGATATTTAATGCTAGGTATTTAAACCGTATCATTTGAAATCATTTGCCACTGAGCTAGGTGTATTCATCTTATAGGAAGACCGAACTTTTAATTATAGCAATGATAGGCATGCTTAGCACTTAATCATAGTGACGTGTACACAATTTTATGCCTGGTTGATAAGGACATTAAAGGGAGGTATAGTTAATATGAACCCTATACATATATACAGTATATATATATATATATATATATATATATATATATATATATATATATATATATATATATATATATATATATATATATATAGTAGATATATATATATTATTATATATATTATAGATATATATATATATTTTATATATATATATATATATTATATATATATATCTATATATATCTATATATATCTCTCTCTATATATATCTCTATATATATATCTATATATATCTCTATATCTATATCTCTCTATCTCTCTATATCTATATATATATATATATATATATATATATATATATATATATATACATAACCATGTACATCCGACATATTCGTCCTACTTGTCCAATATTTAAAACGACAGATTTCAAAAAACTTAATCCGAGACTAACGATTAATCTAAACAAATCACAAAAAGGCTCAACTTATCTTATATAACACCAGGAAAACCTTAGTTATTGCTATATACAATCCATTTGTCTCTCTTTTTCAAAATGTTAGTTTACCAAAACTGCCCATTACTTTTAGCTAAGGACGATGCGTCAGTAATGTTCGCAATAAATCCTTAATCAACAATTTCATCTAACCTAAAGGCATTAAAAATTGTATGTGTGGAGAAATGGCACCTGGGCAGTAGCATTGAATCGCTGTTAAGTCCCCTGCAGCTGATGAATTATTTACATATTCCTTAACAAGTAACATAAAATACGAAGCCCAACAAAATACCTCATTTTGAAAACCTGCTGGGGTTTCGGTTTTTTAACAACCATTGTTTTTTATCGAATCAGCGTTTCATAGTGTTGATGGAAACACGACAATCATTACACATAAAACTATTCTCATAGCGATGTAAACATATCAAACAGCCCTGTTAAAGTGCATTGTGATGTAAACGCCGTATTGGTGGCGGTAATACGTGTCGTCTGATGCGGTCTTTATGTGTAGACAGGTGTTTATCGGTGGTTTAACAGCCCATAAGAGTGGATGCAATTGCAGATTATCACAAGTTAGATGTCAGGAATCACCGTTGACTTGCTAGAGATGCAATGGTATGTGGTAGTTGTAGGTGATGAATGACATAAGAGGGACAAGGCGTACGGTCGTGGCCCATAGAGATGAATGCAGTCGGGTCAATGGTGATCTGTGGGGTGGACGTGGCTAATTTACTGGACGGGTGAATGGTTTTGGCATAAATAAAGAACATTCAATTTGATACCATGTTAGAATAATAAGGCGTACATATCAGCATGTGAGAGTTGGTTTTGGCTTATTCGACTAAACAAGTTTAATCTGCAGAAAACACAATGATAAGTTGTGATCGGTGCGATCATGCATAGACATACACATAATCGGGAGAAATTCTTTGTAATACTACAACCTGTTGATGTAAGTATTTGGTACCATAGCAGTTGAGACATTCAATATTGTCATGATGAAGGTATATAGCCAAACGATGTTATATGATGACAATCAATGCATCTTATTGAAGCCGTAGCGTGTGCCGCTGTAAACAAACCTTGTCTAAGCGATTCAGAATCAATACCGATTACCAACATATGACAGAGTTCGCGATACTGTTTCTAGCTTATCTATTCAGTGTCATGCAGGCACATTATTGAATTCAGACAAGCTAGGCACATACAAATGAGCATAGCGTTTGTTAAAAGCCCCCGAGATAATCCGCCATCTGCATATCTGGCCATGGATTTTGACTGTTACCGGAACAATCATGCTGCCTAATTTCCTGCCGTCGGATTATTCTTCGCAGAGGTGCGTTTGAATAGTGCCTTGAGTTCTGGAGTTCTTTATGGTATTCGTATCATGGCTGGTATTTGTGCTGATATGGAATGCCATGGAATGACACAATAGATGGATGATATGTAATCGTGGCCTACTTCCGTGTGCTGTCTGAAGAGAAAATTTATAACTAAATTGACATTACGTGTGGCATCTTACATTACCTGTGGCATCGTTACATTACGTGTGGCATCGTTACATTACGTGTTGTACCATTTCATTACGAATGGTATCTCTACATTACGCGCGGTAACATTACATTACGTGCGGCATCTTTTCATTATGTCCTGCATTACTGTAAGGGGGAGGTATGATATTTATCGAAATGTGCGCCTAAATTCATGCTTCAGCTAATTGTGATATGCAGAGAATAATGATGTCTTTAATGTTTCCATGTACGGCCGATGCTAAGTGCTAACACAGGTACAAACCCTGTTTTAAATAGGTAAGTCAGGTTCACCTCATTTTCTATAATGTTCATTGTTACTCCTCTAGTAGCGATAACAGTAGCAGTAACAGTAGCAATAACAGTAGCAATAACAGTAGCAATAACAGTAGCAATAACAGTAGCAATAACAGTAGCAATAACAGTAGCAATAACAGTAGCAATTTAACAGTAGCAATAACAGTAGCAATAACAGTAGCAATAACAGTAGCAATAACAGTAGCAATAACAGTAGCAGTAACAGTAGCAGTAACAGTAGCAATAACAGTAGCAATAACAGTAGCAGTAACAGTAGCAATAACAGTAGCAATAACAGTAGCAATAACAGTAGCAATAACAGTAGCAATAACAGTAGCAATAACAGTAGCATGACAGTAGCAGTAACAGTAGCATAACAGTAGCAATAACAGTAGCAATAACAGTAGCAATAACAGTAGCAATAACAGTAGCAATAACAGTAGCAATAACAGTAGCACTAACAGTAGCACTAAACAAGAACAACTGCAATAGGGGCTGTGGCGTCTGACAACAAACACCTGGGGCTATCTACTCAACACACCAACACCGACAACTCCATATTTACCTAATCAAACAAAGCAACACTTATCGAGGTCGATAGTTGATTATCGCCTTGCAGTTTCGTGTGCACTTATTTCGTTAATAGCTCGCCATGTTATCCCGCGTGTATTGTTTTGTATGTGGTTGTTTAGCAAGGGCGTTTGAAGTAAAAACTGATCAATTAACGCAAACAACCAAGCTTTCTTTGCGTGATAATTTGCGATGTATTGACCAGGTAATACATTTTAAACGTGTCAAAGCATTTAACTGTATTCTGGTGTGTACACAAGACGGTCGGTTGCTACTATTTTGTTTTTGTATATTTGTATTTCTACGTCGTAGAGTGCGGTTGCATCGATTTCACAACCAAGAGCCACTTAGCATGCGCGTTTGGTTGAATAATTAAGTTTTTTCTCGTTAAGAACACCACAAAAAGACACTTTACTGAATAGCCTATGATAAATGGGACACGTTGACGTTGTGGCAAACCCTGTCATTCGTAAGGGTTTTCGAGATAATCTAGCGTTAATTTGCTCACCTGGGATGTAGGGATATACAAGATAAACTAGTAAGTAAGCCTAGGGTTGATTGATAAAGACTGGCCGTCATCATAAACCTGCATCAAGTAGACCGTTACGTCATACAAGGTCTATAACAAGCATGTTGATATTGTAAGTCTATGTTTACCAACGATATATAAATGCTGATCTCTGAGGAAATGGAAAGACCGAGCGGTTGCAATATCAATCGTGTCTTGCAATATGTGCTCGTGTTTAGGTATCTCCGACTCATCGTCATAGTTGTAACAGCAGCACTACATTCACCACAGTGCGCTCATCAGTCCAGATAAGCCTCTGGCACAATAATAGACGGCCGTAAAAATAACTGTTCTTATGTATGAACTAATTACGGCGGCACAAATCATAAAGCATGTCTCGGAATATAATACCACAATAAACAGCCCCATTAGAATACGTTATGATGACGGCCAGGCATTTGCCGCTTCTCTTCTGAGGGATAGGAGGATATGAGGATGACCGCCCATGATAGCTAATGATAGCTCATAAGCAAATAGCAGGGGTTTCTTATGGTTCATTGCCATCGATGATAAACGGAGAATCTAGCAAAGGCATCCCAAAGCACGGTCTCTATTTCCTATGGTTTGACATATGATAGTAATAACTCGCAAGATTGTTGTTGTGCCTCAACATCACCAGAGATGTATGTTACGAGTGGGATGTAGTTGGAAGGTTAATAGGCAAACCCAGACATGTTTCTATGGTTGCCAGTGTTTTCTTTCATAAAACCTTACATCAGTGGGTGTTGCGCGTGTATAACAGAGAACAGTTGCGTGTTGTAAGGGTTTTCTATTACAGACCATTTATTACAAAGGTTATTTGTAATGACGGCGTATTCGATTTATAAATTACAGACTTGTAACTCAATACATGATAGGCTTGTTAGTTAAATGGAACCAATCAACGTAGTGCCAATTCCGTCTGAAAATTCTATGAAACAGGAAATGTCGGCGTTATTTTAGCTCAATGGTTGCTATAATATCCGTTGGTGTTGGTGTGGGATGTAGATATGAACAGGGTCGGCAGTGTTCACACATTATGTGAGGACAGCATTCTATTACAGCAATAGCTACAATATTACCTTCATTGCTCCCCTGATACTGCTGCTGTACATTAAGGTTTGGGTTGCATATTGCCAGTTATGCCGCCAAAGCTGGTCACCATGTCTTTATATCAGGGTCCCACAGCAAGTATACCGCAATGGACGATAGAGACAATAAAAGCCAGTTCATCATTTCTCCTTGAAGGTAACAGGTCGGTCGCAGGTAATTGAATACCGGTAATGGGTTTGTTAAGATGGAGAAAGCGGTATTTGTTTTCCACTGTTGATAGTGGTACACCCTACCTTAGCTTGGTAGGAGGCGATCTGGAGAAGCGACAGCTTAACAAAACACGAGAAATTGCGTTAATAAAATCTTTCTAGTTTAAATGGCTAAATGTTAAGATATAATTCACGTCGCTTTGCAACTAGTAATGGTAAAGAGTGACCGAGAGAGCATGCGGCTGAAATACATCCACAATGAAGGACAATAGTTTGTTGACAGTCATACCATTCATTGTCGGTGCAGCGCAAGATGTTACGAAATTTGCAACCACATCATAAATTCATTGGTTGGGGTTGTTTTTATACAAGATACGTCAAATCCTCTACGTACAACCTGATTGACTCTCAGATCTATAATATGCTGTTACCCTCAAACAATGAAGTATCGCTTGCCATGAATGTTGGTCTTCTAGCTTACTCTGTTATGAATACTGAGTGAGCGCAATCAGAGAGGATTTATTGGCAACAGTGAGATCATATGATTGCTCTTAAATAGCATTTTATGGTTGAATTAAGACGTAGTCATTGTATTGTAATGTGACTGAATGAATGTGATTTGAACCAACTTTTCAGGCCCGTTGATTGGCGATGATGCCTAAGCATCTAAATATTCTTAATCGATAAATATGTAATTTATATTACAACAACATCAAGCAAATGTCGCGTCAGGTCATCTAAATTACATGCACGTACCTGGCAAGGATAATTGATGAACAACAAAATGGAATGTCGTTGGTAAGTTGGAATCTGCAGCGGTTCACCAACAGTTTCGATTTGCTGAGATAACCCACAAGTTACCACATATCAAATTTAAGCTAATCAGTCACGTAATTGTGATCAATCATGACGTTTGTATCATTGCTTAGCAACATGTACACGCTCAGTTTAATTTCCGTTATTAGCTAGATGAGGGCGGCAAAATCTATTATTTCTTTCACCTGCCAAGATAAACTAATGTAACTTATTTATACACTTATTGTATAATGCTCAACAACAACAAATGCTGCTACAACTACACCAACTACAACATTATCTACTTCTATGATTACCGCTGCTCCTACTACATATACTTCTACTTCTACTGCTACTACTACTGCTGCTACTTCTACAACAACTATACTACAACGAGTACTACTACTGCTACTACTGCTGCTACAACTACTTCTATGATTACTGCTGCTCCTACTACATATACTTCTACTGCTACTACTTCTGCTGCTACTTCTACAACAACTATGCTACAACGAATTCTACTACTGCTACTACTGATGCTACTACCACTACTACTAGCTTTGTTACTGTTGTTTAAACTTCCGCAACCAGTGCTATAGGTTCTGTCTAAAATGCTATCGTCATGCATATCATCTTGCAAAAGTCCCAAGTTTAGACCGCATTTTACAGCTATCGAATGATTGACATTGTGTTTGCAATTGCTTGAGTAAATTTTTCCCAATATAGAATGATAGAAACGTCGTTGTGCATTCTACATTATATAGGCTCATCATGTACATGGTTAAGACAGCATGCTATCAATAGCGTCTCCTGTCGTACAGTGAATAATTGTGTGCTTAATATGCCATGCGCAGCCATTTCATAATAGTACAAGAAGATGCTGCCTAATGGACTTGCAATGAATAATATACGAGCTTTCCGTATAACGAATAGCCCATTAGTATTGCACACATACAATGTAATGCAATTTGTATTGTTTTTCGACCCGGTACTATTATGCCTATTGACAATGCAATCCTTATTCATAAGGTTAGACAAGAATGTACACATAATGGTGGGCATTATTTGCACAATGTCCATGCTCATAAATTGAAACTGACAATATACAACCATTTAATTGCCTCACCAAATTGTTATAGAAGAAAAACAATAACATAAAATATAAACTACCTCGACCAGACCATACCCTGAATTCTTGCAGATACGAGTGGGGCTATTATATTGACTGGCACCAATAACCAATCTTGCAAAGCAACAGCAAATTAGATCAATGATCAGAGAAAATCTCGCGACTGAAAGCCAGAAACAACATCGCCGTTAAAAAGCCCTTAAAGCTGCTACAAGGTGATTGGATATTGCATTTGAGTGACATTATTCGGGGTTTGGAATTTTCGTTGTTTGTTTGCTGTAAGCTGCAATCTCGATTTCCTTTGTTGCACAGCAACAACAATTACCAATAAATGACAGCGAGGTAATCTCTTGTAAATGTGCACCACTAGGATTACCTGAGATGGCGCCATGTACTATCTATATATATATATATATACCTTAATTAACTGCTATTTGATAGGATGCATAGACTGTGCAATGTTGATAGGCCAGGGATACGTCAGTTACTATATAACCAAATGGCAGGTGCTGATACTAACAGTTCCTTACTTACTAAGTAGAAAGTGCATTATTTCAGTACGTGGGACGGCTATTATACCTATGTCATTCTCGAAGTATTGCAAACGAGGCAACACTACACAAAATGGAAGTCCTGCAACATGCACTATGGAACATCACTTTTACTAGCTATCATTCGGTGTTATAATGATACCTTGCTAGTCTAATGGAGTTTCATCAGGCATAAATGCGGCTTTCACATAAGCCATAATCGTCTGTAATTAGTGGTTACAATCCAGCGCCAAAAACTCCTTGTGATCTACTAGGCAGCCTTAATGTTTCTTTGTCGAGATACTCTATGCGACATTCAGCAGGAATATTAAAAGAGCAGGATTGAGACAAGATAATGTAACATCGGGAGGTAGGCGTAGCTTATATAATAGCGGATATGATGCTGTTGTTATAAACGGTGCACTAAATGGAGGTTAAGCTGGCGAGTCTTGCATCAGAAAAAAATCATAGTAAACACCGAAACTGAATGCGGCAAAGTACGGTGTGTGGTCACGTGGGTATCATTTAAGGTTGTCACAAACATTTCCATTCTAACAAGCCTATTGAACATAAATGGTTGCAAGGTTGATAGACTGCGAATCTCCAGCTCTCAGTGTTTACTAGCTACACTGTGGTAACTGAATGGCCTGATGGAACACATTTAGGTGCCTCATTATGCATTAGAGCATTACAGCGGCAAGGCAATATAGACCAATACAACATAAAAACTCTTGCTGACACCGCGATGTTTACCACCTAGATACTGACGTTGGTGATATGTTGAGAAAGTGGAAATCCTCATCACTCAAACAGACGACTGTAAAAATCTTAACACATGGCTTTGAACAATAGACCACAATAACCATTTCCTTTCAATTGTGTTATAAAAGCAACGATGCATTTGATGAGCCTCTTTAGTTGGGATATCCTGGTATGATGATGACTGCCTGTCGGTCTAACGATGGTTCATCAGCGAATATCACTTGTTCTTATCGTCTATAATCACCATAACCGCCGATGATAAGCAGAAAATCCAGAGTGATTTGCAAGTTATGCTTGTCTTGTGTCGCCTTGTGTGGCGGGTTATATACAGCAGTATGTTAGGATCTGAGATTATGAGGGACACAGAGTGAATAGAAATGTGTTATGGGGAAGAATATTGTTAACTATGTGTACTAATAAACTGGGATAGGAAAATGTGAGAGAGGCGTAGGTGTTGTGTTTAATAAGGAGTTTTAACTCGTGCATCATGGAAACTACCAGTCGGCAGAATGGAAGAGAAATAATTCTGTGGACCAACAGGTATCCTAGTGATATCTTAAAGATGCAAGGATATTCAAATAAACCAGTGAATACAGGTAAACAACATTACAATCACTGACATGGTATTGCTTCTCAATGATTTTCTTTTCATTGATATCCATCGCCGATGCGATGTGAAGTATGTGTCATTGTACAATATAACACGGTCTGGTTGAATGTATAGCACCTGACTCCAGTGCTTAATTACATGCATGTAAAGACAGGTTGTGCCTTTTTTCTCATCATCGCCAAAGATATATATGCTGCCAACGACGCGATGGGAAGGTCAGATACAAGAACGCTTATCTCCAGTAATCACATGAGCAATTGTTTACATACTTAAACTTAATTCAATGCCGAACACTAACTGTACATTTGACGCACTAGGCTTGACGTTAGAGTTGTGTGTAAATAGATAGGCCCTCTGGGGAAACCAGGAGTAGTTTGTTAGGTTAATGGGAAACCCAGACATGTTTGCTTTGGTTGTTCAGGTTTCCTTTTATGAAGCTATCCATCCTTTCTATAAGATTGGTGGTATTGATAGTGCGTACCACAGAGAGGGACTGAGTGTTGATGAGTGTTAGGGTTTCTACTACCAGCTGTCGTATGCAGCAACCTCGGATCTCAGTACAAAGGCTATCAATAATGACAATGTTTTCTAGTGAAAAGAATAGGCTAACACAGGATAGTTGGTTTAATGTACCAAACAAATTACTATCAATGTCTGCTTCAATAATGTCCAAAATCAAAGTGAAAGTGTCTATAATTCCGTTCAGCGGCATCAATTATACTGATGCGTGGCATAGATGTAAGCAGGGACGACAATGCTCACACATTGAGAGGTCAAATGACGTCGAGACGTGAATATCGATCCTAATGAAATAACAATGACGATTGATTGGAATCAACCACCACTAAACACGATTATGGCCCAAGAGACGAAAAATCTGAAACGTTTTGCTAATATGTACCCAACAAACCAAACACCTAAGATAGTATGGCTCGCTGAATGGAGGGAAAGGAAGCGTGAGTGATAAAGTATTGATTAACTGACATTCAGCCAACAGCAGCTCACTTGCGTGACAGCTGATCATCGGTTTACTCCTAAATATCGCCGCTCGTTGTGAGAGGCGGATATTTCTCCCTGGCATATGACAGGAGTCAACCATAGAGCAGCCCATCGTCCATTGATATCTTTCTCCACAGGATATTTGCATCGGAACAGCAGATCAATCAGATGCATCCACAGTAGCACTGGCGGAAGCAGCGCTTTATCGACAAAACAGTTAATGTTACTTGCACTAGCTAAAGGTTAACCCTCTATGTTTTTAAATTACAGCCAAGAATACTGTAGGTAATCAGAAATTTACCCTCTGCTGCCGAAGATCGCAGCTGGCGCATACACGGAGCATGTTAATGTAGATAACATACATAGCTTGATCTATATTTCAATGCATGCTTTTTGTTGCTTCTCGAGTTCTGATCAGCCTTTGTATTAGCGGATACATTATCAAAACAGACGTCATGGCGCTGTGAATCTTCACTTAGCTTTCGGTCTACATTCAGTATAATGATATTTAGGTGCTCTTCCATGGTTTTGTGTAACACTACGATGAAATTGCAGCTACTTAATTAAGCATGATATACGACTTATAACACATAGCATCAAAACAGAACAGCAGATTATTAATCCTATGTTCGCACAAGATAAACTCTCCAGCTTCGTCACCCGTCTTGTTCAAAAGCAGGAAGCAATCTATGAATGTCAGGATACTTCTATTCAGACAGCTGAATTTATCATCCTTCATACCATTTGTGATAATATAAGTATGATTGACATTGATAGTCTTCAGCTGTCGATAGAATATGATTTCCGTTTGTTTCAGTAAAATGTCGTGTGGTATACCAGAAACTTAGCAGAATATATTCGCTGTGAGAGCCACGGCGTTAGCTTAAGAATTGCACACGCTGAATGGGATTAATCGCTGATAAGATGCTGGATGAGGTGCAATATAATTTCGGCAATGCAAAAGCAACGTTACCGTCTCAGAAAACAACGAGATTTGTCATGTCTGATAAATGCGGATAGAAGAGATTCGCATGATGTTCTTCTAATCAACGCCCGTTTTCACGTAACATTAAAAGATTGATTGCCTAGCTTCATCTAGCCAGATTGTAGATTAATCACATATACGTTCTTAAAAATTGGCATCATTAATAATCTTACTCATCGATATTTTTCATCTATAGACAGATCAATGATCATATTCAGTGATTGTCATATTCAGTTCTATAGCTGAATTTATCATCCGAACAAGTCGGAAATGGCCAACGCCATAATGCTGCAACTAATGATCAATCACAGTATGAATAATGTTGGCTCTTGCTGATGACAGTATGACCGTAACCACTGCAGGAAACTCCCAAAGACTCTTTGCCTATCCCATAACAAAGTAAGCAGCACGAAATAATTTTCAGTAAGACAAATTCAACGGCTGCTCATTATTCGTGTTATAAGTAACCAATTGCTTCATACTCCTCCTGATGATATATGTATGATTGAAATCGATAGTATTCAAACTGTCGATAGAGTATGATTTGTGTTTGTTTAAGTAAAATGTCGTGTGGTTTATCAGAAACTTAGCATAACGTTTCAGATTATTTCGGCAAGCAACATTATCTGTCTCAGAACACAAAGAGATTTGTCTTGTCTGATAAATGCAGAGAGATGAGATTCGTATGAGGTTTCTCTAATTAACGCCAGTTTTCGCGTAACATAACAAGATTTATTGCCTTGCTTTATCTAGCCAGATTGTAGATTAATCAGATATACGTATTTGTCAATTGGCATCATAAATAATCAGACGCATCGATATATTTCATCTAGAGACAGATCAATGATCACATTCAGTGATTGATATATTCACTGCTGATGTGGGATAAATACCCAAGCATGGGCACATAAATGGTCGTTAGAACTTTATTACTAGGGTGCAATATTTTCAGTTCAACCAAACAATTTATAGCTACGCTAAGAAAGTTTATTCACGCCACCTATGAGCAGCGTGGTGCTTTGTCATAGCGTCCACATGAAATTTGATTATCAACTAGGGGGCGTTGACGCCTGGACTTCCCATCATTAACAGACGCAGACTGCTGAGACGTTGGATTGTGGTTATGTAGATTTCATGATAGCGGCATCTGATGATAGGCGCGTGTTTCACTAATTTTCATGATCACCGCACAGCTAGTCGGAGTGAACCCTCTTAGCGTAGCAATAAGCTCTTTGGTTCAGCTTAAACAGTGGTACGTATTTTCGCAGAACGAATTAGCTCATGGGTGATTCAACACATCTTTGTCATTATCAAAAAAAGGATGCTTCAATAGCACAGAGCTGAGATGGTGTCGTGCATTTGAGTTTGCTTTGTCCATGCCAGTCGTCGTCTTGATTTCATTGTACCAGTCAATAAATTTCGACATTGCGTTGCCGTTGCCGAGTTCCCATATTAGTGACACTAGGCGCATTTACAATAGTACAATAAGTACTATCTGTTCAAGTAGCCAGTGCTCAGCCAGCGTTTTCTCTCGCAGAACCGATAGAATAATGAGCTCTAAACCTTTTATCCGATTACGGAGATTAACTTGACGTGATGAAGCGTCAAATTGCTTATACAAATCACTCGGACTGCATTGTCTTATTTATCTGACAATCCGCACGCATCCACTTGATTGCAGAAGAGGTAGTTGAGTAAATGAATCCAGTTGGTGCGATTTGCGTCTTGATTGCCGTTGGAAGGGGATATTATACAGTAGATTGTTCAATTGAGGATCTAACTGACGCCAGAATAGTGAAGAGCGGTACGCTGCAGTTGACTGTCAATATAGGCATAATCCTGGTAGCGTATGCATGGATCCATAGCAACGGACAACGATATTAGTAGGCAAAATGCCATGTGACACCAAAAACTATTTTCATTTCGTAAATGCTCTATTAGAAATTTGCCAATAGTAATTTGCCAAATTGAATGCTTCGAAATAATACAGCAGTCTGTCATCATAGCCATAAGCAATCTAATTGTAAGTGTTATGTTTTAGATGACAAACAAATTGGTTTACATTAATGAATGTGATATTTACCAGCAATAAAGACACTAACGCTTTGTACTGAGGGAAGTGACTAAATGCTGCTATTATCGTATGGCATATATATGAATTATGTAAATGCCACTATGTGTTCTTTCCCCTACAATAAGAAACGTGATATTGTCTCACGATTCATAAGGCCTATATAGCTTATACTTTATACACAACGAAGCTGTCGGCTAAACAACATGTTCGTGCAGCCATGAATGCATTGCCACTGCAATATAATGGGTTTTCACGCGGCCTTTTATGTTTTATTCATAGGTTAACGCCTGACATGCATAAGCTGTTACCTCAAAGCCAGTTGATGCCGCTCTGTATGCCAAAGACATGCATATTTAATTCCCTTTCAATGTACGGGAGTGGCTGCTCCAGTTTAACCTCCCTTCAGTTAACGATGTGCCGTTATTGTTTTGTTTCATATTTACGTGCTGCCCAAAGCAATGTACCTTAAAGCAAAATTCAATCAAGCTGTTTTCGTTCTCAAAGCTGTTTACGGCATTCATGTGCTCGACATCTACAGCAAGCACATGCCATTCATATGATAAAAGGGTGATGTGGTGATGTTATTCAGTTGAGTAAAATGATGCATTAACTTGTCAGCTGTTGAACGCGTCATTTACACAGAAGGATCATCGGTAGGCCCCCTACGTTGTTCATGCCCTATCTGAACTGCGCTGCTTTTTATGCTGTGGTTCTCATCGATAAATGTCGTTTAGAGTATTAGACTATAGAGTCTATCACCAGTGTGTAGTTGTTATGAAAGTGCACTTTTCCCGTTTCCTGTATTGTTCTCCTCCCTTTTACCACATCGTATCGCCTACAACTTTCGTCTCGTGGCAGTTCACAAACAGCCAACAAGTATTATCTTATGAATCATGTGACATTGATCTATTCAGCCCCCGGATGATAATTATTATTGACGACATCGGATGATCATTTAACCACAATGTCTCCAGTAGCAATGAAGTAGATTGGCAACTTCATAATTTGCATCGTCTTTTGATTGCGAGTTTGGATTTTTTACAGCTGCTGCTTTGTTATAACTTTGGCGGGCTTAAGCGTTGTTTACCTCAGTGCGCAATATAATATTCGTATCTGGCTGAGGATCAATTGTTACTTAGAAACTTATTTTTCTACTTCTTACATTCCTAAGATGAGATACTACTCACTACATCAAGAAATTGCTTTGAAAGTATGATACAAAGCTATCAATATTATGCGTATTTGCATTATGAGCCATGATGGAGCTGATTCTTGTTGCGTAGGACTTCATATTTCTCTTGCTCATAAATAACATAGCCTATTATAGATATAAGCTTAAGAAGACGATGTCGTTGAGTTATAGATTGCTTCATAAGGAATACTGGTTGCGCATTGGTGGGAAGTAATCTTAAATAACGAATAGCATTCCATTCATTGTGTAGACAATTCCAAATCTATTAACGGTGAGTGTGACAGACTTGTTGGTATAAAACCTGAAATGGTATCCTTACCTTGCTTGAACTATCGTGATATATCAACCTTTTGTATGCAATGACACGCGTAAATATATCAAGACTTTATATCAAGCTATTATCCTGCTTCCTGATATCGATTCATCGTTACTCTGAAGTCGCGAATTATCGGTTATTACAAGTGGATGCATGCAAACAAACCCTTTATATATGTAGACCTACATTTAAGCAGGACATCGCATCAATCAGACTTGACTCAAATCCCACCGAACCTTTGATTATGTTCCAATCTTTAAGCATGACGCAGCATCAATCAGATATGACCCAAATCATTAATCAAACCACTTATGTTCGTAATATATGCCAAGTACGTACATGTTATGGCAAGTTGCGTTAGGAATTTGCCGAATGACACTAATAATTGTGATTTTTCCAAGCTCCAAGCGCGTTATAACATATAATGGATATGGCTGTGTGGTCATTGTAGCTTGTAAGGCTGTGGTAAGAAGTTACATACGTTTTCACACTTAATATAATTTGACTGTTTCTGTCAATACAATGACCCCGCACCCATATCCATTATATGTTCTGAAGCGTTTGTAAAAATAATAATGATTAATGTAACCCAAGTGGATTTTCATAGGCAAATTTCTAGCGCCATTTTGTCCATAGCATGTACATTCTCGAATGTATGAGTTGAGTCATGTCTCTAATTGATGCCGCATCCTGCTCAAAGGTAGGTATATATATCAAAGGTTGGGTGCGATTTGTATATTACATTGTGTATGCATCCTCCTTTGTTAAAACCGATAATTCACGAGCTGTGATTCGATCACAGGAAGCTGGATAATAGCACAAATTTCTTGATCTATTTGCGAGTGTCATTACATACACGAGGTTAATAACTCACGATAGTTCAAGCGAGGTAATGATATAACATCAGCCTTTATACCACCAAGTCTGCCATAGTATATCACCTTTAATAGAGTTAGGATTGACAATACAATGAATGGAAAGCTATTCGTCATTAACGATCGCTTCCCCCCAGCTCATGACCAGTGTTGTTTGTGAAGCAATCTATAACTCAACGACATTGTCCTCTGCAGAATATAATGCTTCTAGGCTTCATAACTTACAAAACACGCTACGAGAATCAGCACCATCGTGGCTCGTAATGCCAGTACGCATTATGATTTACCCCCACAAAAATCGATTTGATATTGAAAGCAGTAATTTAATGCCTTTTATCCGACTTCCATAACATCTTTGTGATTGAGTGTGTAGTATTTAATCTAAGAAACTAAAAAAAAATAAAACAAGTTGCTAGAAAACAATTTATTCTCAGCCAAATATCAATATATTGCGCTCCGCTAAATTCGCAATTGCTCGCCATGTAAGGTAAGCGAAGTTTTATCCCCATAAATCGATAACAAGAAAACTGCTTTGGCTGCAAAACAAAACTCGCAAGCAAACAAACGATGCAAAGTTGCTCATCTACTTCAATGCAACTGGAGACATTGCGGTTAAATGATCATCCGATTTCGTCCATAATTGTTATCATCCGGGAGCTGAATAGATCAATGGACAGTCAGATGCAGCATACCGTACAGTAAATTCGCAATTGAACAATTCACTATATTATATCTCCTTCCAACGGCAATCAAAACGCAAATCGCACCAACTGGTTTCATTCACCCAACTGCCAACTTCTCGAGCAATTAAGATGTTGACGCGTACGGTATGTCAGATAAATGCAGTCAGGGTGATTTGTGTAAGAAATTTGATGCTTCATTACGCCAAGTCTATCTACGCAATTGGAGAAGGGGTTAAGAGCTCATATTCAATAGGCTTTGTGAGGGACAACGCTAACTGAGCACAGACTACTTGTACAGGTAGACATTGTTGTGCTGGTGTGAATGTGCCTGGTGTCAGCCGTAAAGGTTAGCGAGCAACGGCAAAACAATGTCGATATTTATTTACTGGTAAAATGCAATCATATGGAGTCTTCTGATTGGTCGAGGCCACCACGCTCCGGGGTTGATCAGAGAATTCCAAGCGTTTTTAAGAGACGCAATGACAGCCCAGCACTGTGCATATTGTTTAATTGAAGCACACATATTTCTTGGCGTAGCTAAAATTTCTGTTGACTGAACTGGACTAACAATTGAGCTAATCTTGCTATTTCATGAGAAAACTATTTGTCCACTGTCTACATTAAATGTGACAAACATGGCTAATTTCAGTTATCGCCCACAAATATTTCGATTCGCGACATTATTTATGATGCTAATTGCGAATATTTTTAATGATCCACATCGATCAAGTGAGGCTACCAATCTTGTTATGTTTGCGTGCTTTGATTGGGTTGTTTGGGGCATCATAAGATATGGATCTTCTGGTCAGGCCTCTTCTATCCGCATTCATCAGAGAAAGACCAAGCGGTTTTGTTTTCTGCAATGACATGGCACGTTATCCACACAGGTGGTTGATCACATATTTCTTGGCGTAGCTATGATTTCTTTGACTGAACTAATGTGACTATTTATGCTAGTACTGTGCATTGATATTTCAGACGACTATTTGTGTACCCATACATTAAATGTGACAAACATGGTCTAATTTCATTAATCTGCCCACAAATATTTCGATGCGCTACATTATTTATGATGCTAATTGCGAATATTTTTATCTGATCAAAGGAACATTAATGTGGCTCGATGAAGTAAGCAACCAATAAATTTAGAAAACACCTCAGTATCATAATACTGAATTTAACAAAAGATCCGCAGCGCATTTTGTGGTTTTTAGGTGCGAGATATCTGATCATCGATCAGTTTGGCAACTGGTGTCTGTCAAAATAATGCCCAGCACTACTCATACTTGCAAGAATGTTATATTTGTGTGTGGTTGCGGTGGTTTATATTTGATGTCTGTGTTAATTCATCTATGACAATTTCGTGAATTAAACAGTTGGGTGGCATATAGTTGATATCCACTGATGGGCATGGACAATGTGCAAATGATGCAGACTATTGTATGTAAAATCTGCATAACATTATGGATAGTAGTAGTAGTAGTAGTAGTAGTAGTTGTGGTGGTGGTGTAAATATCGGTAGGTGTGTTATAGTAGAAGCAACGGTAATAGAAGTATTAGAAGTAGATGATGGTGTAATGGGTGTAGTAGAAGGAGCAATTGTTCTTGCTGTAAATAATGTGCTATGGGTACAAATAAGCTGCACTTGTAGTTCTTTGTATGTTGAAGAAATAATAGTACTACATGCTATTTGATCTGCTGTAGTGTGAAGTGTTCAGCCGACACAAGCGGTAAATCACAAATTAATTGAAGCAAGGACTGAATTATAAAAGCTATGGAGGTGATTTTACAAATCAATTCCAGAGGTATATCTGTACATTTTAAGTAAGATGCTTAAGACGTTTACGCTAGCCTGAACCTGATATAGTGAGCCGTGTATGATGTAAAACATTTTGTGGATCTTCTCGGATTCGAAATGATTTGAAACTTACATTGTGGTACATGTTCCGTACAAGTTCGCGACAGTTAACACAGTATGCATATAAATCGTTGCAGACGTCATATTGATGTAAACATATTGATGAAAACATGAGTCCTAAACACGTCTGCTATGGCGCATTACAACATACAGTGCTACACAGGAATAAACAAACCGTTG
Organism: Urechis unicinctus; assembly: GCA_034190875.2. Taxonomy (NCBI): domain Eukaryota; kingdom Metazoa; phylum Annelida; class Polychaeta; order Xenopneusta; family Urechidae; genus Urechis; species Urechis unicinctus. The sequence continues at coordinate 68,518,050 of CM067343.1, read as the reverse complement.
TAATAACGCTTTTGGGAAATCCAGTTTCTAGTATCCTCAAGCGCTCATATTACAAGCATTCGACATGATTACAACAAGCGATCTCGGTCCATAAGACAGGATTGTCATCATTATGCCTTTTGATTGACTTTTGTATAACGGCATAATGGTATGAGTGTTGGTTTATATGCAGTCCCGGGATTTCAACGCGGTTTATTACGGCTCTCTTTTTGTTCAGAGTTGCTCTCTAAGGAATAGAAATATACATTTGATTGCACCATGTTTAACCCATGGGTTGTATTGTGAGCCTCGGAGACAATGCCGTAGTCTTTCTATGTGTGTGTGACATCTGCGCAGCTGGTAGTTGTTGGTTACTTCGTTCACAATTACCTCATTAATTATTTAACCCTGACGTAACTGTTTGGGGTTAATTCGATATATGTTCACTTCTGGGTTTTCTCATCTGGGTGAAAACTGCAACTTGAACCGCTGCTGAAGCCAGCTTACTAGCGACCTCAAAGTTCTTGTCAATCAATTATCATTGCCAGGAACGTGCATGTAATATATATGACTTGACGCGACAGTTGTATGATGTTGTTGTATCAGCAATTGCATACCTCTATAATATACCTACAATAATGTTTGCAACAGACTGGGCAAATACATGCCTTGTCTAATGATATAACATGCAGATTGAGATGCTCTTTTTACTATACTGTGATGCTATGCCCCGTATTTGCCCTTATCTATATCTTTCTTATTGCTGACTGCCCGGTGTGTCATGTTTAGATAATTGTAGTGTTAAGTGATCGGTGTAGCTTCACAACAGTAAACATGTTTTATGGTTGATGATATAGTGTACCGCCATCAGTCATGAAAAACTATTGCGCGTATTCCATCTTAACAAAACCATTACCGGAATTCAATAACCTGCGACCGGCCAGTTTTAAGGAGTAATAGTTAGTAAGGCATTTTTGTCTCTGTCGTCCATTGAGACTTGTTGTATGAACCTGATATAAAGGCTCAGTGAGCAGCTATGACGGCATAATAGGAATTGTGCAACGTAAACCGCAACACATCTCATCAGAGAATTGGCAGATGTTGAATAAGCAACTTGCTGAGACAGTTATCCTACATACGTTTTGATGTATAATTAATAGATAGCTGAATAGCAAGTTATTGTGTAACGACAACGAGCCAAAACAAGTATGAAAATGTATGGCTGCTACCCATTGCTTCGCCATTGATTATTCTACCGAAGCTGTAAAGTATTACATCACTTTCTCCTGCATTATCAACTTAAGTTTGCGGTAATATTGATTGTACATTGAATGATTAACGCCGTGAAAAGTCGCAAATATCCCGGACCTTATCCGTGCCACCCGTTTGTTTATCCAATATAGTCTATAATAGGCCAATAGTCATAGTTTAATCAATCCACGTTTTGTCACTTAGGCTGAACAGTGCATTAAACGTTTAATAATGTGATCATGTATTATAGATTACTTAAATATGACAGTGTAGGCAAATATAGAAATGAAAAAGAAATATTACCCAACATATTTATATATGAATATATATATATACACACACACACACACACATATAGATATATATATATATATATATAGATATATATATATATATATATATATATATATATATATATATATAGAGATATATATATATATTCTATATATATAACGATATATATATAAGTATATATATATAACTATATATCATATAGATATATGTGTGTGTATATATAGACATATATATAATTCTATATATATATATATATATATGCATCCTGCCCTAAATCTCTCTATATATATAGATCTATATCTATATAGATATATCCCTCTATATATATATATGCATATATATATATATATGCATATATTTATATATCTGTATATCTATATCTTCATCTATATATATATACATATCTCTCTATGTCTATATAGCTCTCTACCTCTCTATCTATATCTATATATCTATCTCTCTATCTATCTCTCTATATATCTATATATCTCTATATATATATCTATCTCTATATATATATATATTTATATAATATTATCTAACTTACCTCGACGATTGGTGTACGTTTTCCTGTCCAGCTTGGTACAATATGGGTCTGATATTAGCTCGCTGAAATACACCTCAACCAAGGGATACAAGCTTCTGTGGCAGCACTTAGGAAGCATTATACACCGTACAGCACATTGATAAAAATCCTTACACACTATTTTGTCAATAATAACTGGTGAAACTAATTGTCTTATGTCAGTTAAAATAGCGGTTGCATTAGGTCGGTCCATGAAAGCGCTGCTGGGGCGGAATTGAGATTGGGTAGTACTCCAACTCAAAAAAATAGTCAGCCACAACTGTCTGAAATTCATGTTGGTTCCAATACATGGAACGTTCTTGATATGAGCTATCGATTTGTCAACGTGCGTGTCAATTATGTGGTGATGGTGCTAAAACCAATAACTCTCTTAGAATTGGTTTTGATGTCGTCGATGCGCGTCTTTGATGTGGGCCTGCAGCAAAATAACTACCTTTGTATCTCTCTCTTCTTAAACTCTTCACGTACTTGGTGATAAGTAGTAAAAGGTTGCCCCCATTTCCTCTATTGCTCAATTACTTTGCCCCACCTAGATCTAGCGTTAGTCGCGTCAGACCATTATTTGTCGGACATCACGTACATACAGATGAGAACATATCAACGACAAATCCCCAAATTCTATAGATGCTATGGTTACTTAAATATCATTGTAAAATATCATTGAAAGCCCACAGGCAATATTAATTGTCTCGAGCCAAATTCGCAGATAAATGTAGTTCACAATAGCTGATATGCAGGCTTTACCTTGATCGTATAATCATTATTTGCCATAAATAGCGAAACCATTGAAGCATCTAGTAAACTTAACAATAATTATACTCAAATCAATATATTTCAACAACCAAAGCAACGCCAACTATTGTGTAATTGAAACCAGAAATCTTGGTCAGGTAGATGTTTTTCAACCCCAATCGCCAATTACAAATAAGTAATACTTCAGTTATACATAGCCAGTTATGGTATAAATATATGTCATTAATGATGAGACTGTAAGAGACACATTTGCATAGCTTAACTTGCACGCACATCTGGTCTTATATAATGGAATGTCATAGAAAACAAGTAATAGTTATTTGCGGTGTGGCATATATTCGGTTATTGGTTGCTATTTCCTCAAATTCATTTTCAATTTGTTGCACAACAACCTGTAAATAAATACCATAGACCAATGTAAATGAAAATCAACCAGTCAACTGATCTAGAGGAACAATTCAGTTTGGTAATACCGTTTAATATTGATAAATATTGGCTCATAACAACACATTTAGTAGAATATTTTGCTGAACATTCAAAGCTCCACAAACTGTCATGCAATAAGCTACCTGAACAAATCATACAGTTCTGTGATTTGTTATTTACAGAGTACAGCAGCTTGGATATTAACTACTCTTGCTACGATACAAATGTCTTGGTAAGAAGCCACTGATGACGAAATGTCAGCCATCACACCTTACCCGATGACGTCATCTCATGTTACTGAACCCCACTGGCCAGCAGGATAACCAGAGATGACGCACATGTTTTCTGATACAGATCTGAATAATAAATGTGAACCGTCAGGAATATTCAGACGGTATAACAGCATGGATCAGCATTATGAAGATACGTCAGACCCAAACGCCAGGTGATGATGTTTACCTTTGCTTTTAATCAGAGGGGACGATCATAATACCTAGTCATTGTCGAGTAATGATAAATCGACCATTACATTGCATATACCCATTAAACAACCCCATTAATATACATTAGGATGACATCCCATCATTACGTTCGGTGATCCGTCTCCTCTACGGCAATCATCGGGTGTGATACTGACAGCCAGTCCTTCTAACGGTGGTTCATCAGCACATAATAGCAGTTTCTGAAAAGCCGTAATCACCCATAAGTAGCAGTTATTGAACAATAATCCAATTCTAATAAGATGCTACACATGTAGGTTACCTTGATGTTGCTTTGTCGAAATACTTTATGCGGCATTAGGGTCATAAAAGCACGATAGAGACACGATGCTATTACGTCATGATAGGCCTGATGAATGATGATTGTGAATCTAATGGGTCATTCATCTGCACCGAGCTGCAGCAGGAGCCAAACATGATTAAGGTATATATGTTCCGCATTCAGTATTTGTCGATTCCAATGTGGGATATCTATCGAATTGGTAGTTGAGGAAATGAGCAGTTATTGAACAAATAATCCAGTGGAGAAATATTATATTATGGAATATAAATCGAATTGTTAGTTGAACATGTATGCCAGGAACAGACTCAACTTGTTTGATCGAAATGGCTTATATGTTTTGTAATTACTTCAAAGTTTCACGCTAGTTATGAGTCGGTAGCGGCAAAAATCATAAAACCGACGCGAGCTATATCAACGAGATGTGCCAGACGCTACGTTGTAACCGTGACAGATGGTATAGCAAGGTTCAAGATTCCGCGCACTTGTTGTGGTGTTATCCACGATCGGAAGTAAGTTGCTGCTGACGTATATTCTAAGCGATGTATCAGGAAATATGGTACGTTATTCCCTGATCTAAATGCGTCTACTATTACAAAGATCAAATATTTTTATCTTTTATTTTATCTTAATGCTCATGCTTTCAAAAGATGCCGGCTTTGGATGGTTGCTAGGATCGATCCCGGACTAGGAATCAGTAAATAGAGCCTTAATTAATAGAACATTAACAGTTGTGTTTTACTGTGAGATTGGAACATTAAATAAATAATTGGTCGCCATGTAGCTCTAAACATTTGGTAAACGAGTGACCCAACCGTCCTATTGACGAATATAAAAAGGCTGGAATGGGAATGTCGGGTCTATCAGAAGCAATATGATAACACATTATCAATCATGTGTGTCTTCTGAATACATCATAGTGAATCACCAGAATGTTAAACACATGGGGGGTTCGCATAGCCTATATTCGCTCAGCGTAGCCGCTCTGACAATGATAGATGACCAATACATAGCTATTATGTCGAATATCTATTGCAAAAGAAACACTGCCAATCGAGTGTTTACTTAACAATATTATCAAAATCAAATAGTGAAGATGAATGTCATGACTAACCTTCGTTGCTGTTAACTAATAGCTTCATAGCTTCTTTGTCCTTGGATATTGTCCCAATTCGTTGGCAGCTGTGTTAGTTTTCATGTGGAAACATCACTTTAAATTTATTCACAAAGGACAACCAACAGGCCATATTTTGGTCAGTCAACTTATTGTAAATTGATATTCAAGACAGAGAAGACGAGCTACTGAACGCACCACGCGTATCAACAGCCTGTTACATTGAGAGCATCATCCGTATGCTTTATGTACGAAGATGTAATAAGCCACGCGCATCATCTGCTTTGCATATTGACATACCTATTACCTGGTAATGTTCGTCCATGTAGCCTCTATCTAATGAGTTACCTGTGCTAGGATCTAGTCATTCCCACATTTCACAATCATCCACTGCTACATCAGGTGTACTTTTGAGTCACATGTGTAGGACGGTTATTCTTTCCATCATCAGTTACATTATATTGATTTATCACGTGCGTTCTTTGGAACATGCACCAACTGGTCTTATATCCCATCAACACGTCGCTTTATACTACCAATGCTACAACAGATCGGCAATTCAGTTCGTATGTTTTTATTATTCACAACGCCAGTCAGGAAAGTAAATTATGGAAAACTTAAAAAAGCCAACAGATTACTCGTTCACTGTGTGTCCGGGTCATAGTTTATGAGGAAATTAGCAATGCTTGACGTGTTGTTTTTTATGATTTATTGAAGTGCTTTGACACTTGGAATAGTGGAGCGCAATTTGTTGTTACTCAGTGGTTAAAGTGAATTATCTGTGGAAGTTTCTTGTTGTAATAGAATTACGCACAATCCCACTAAATTACAAAATCTGTAATCGTAAAGGAAGTTAATGGAAAGGGCATGAACGGATGCATTAAATTTACTCAGGCATCGGAAAAAACTGGATACTGGTGACGTGTCAAGGCAGCTGCTTACGTCGATGCTTTTGTTTGCGCTTCTGATTATTCCTGGTTTGGGTAATCACATTTCCGATGCCAATATCCCGAGGAGGGAAATATCAATGGACAATGGATTGCTTCGTGACCAAATCAAGTTAGAGGCAACAGACCATGGCCACGGGTCACGCAGGTGTGTTATTATTGGTTAAAGGTCAGCTGCCTTCATTTCATTAACATCAATATCGGAAATATATAGGGTAAAACCGAATCATCACATCGCTGGAACTGCCAACAATCAGGATCCTACGGTATGTGATCTTGCATCTACCGTTTCGCGTTGCAGTTAAATTTCCCATAATACATCCATTACTACTGAATAGACATCAATTTTCTTCATTGATCGAGCGAAGTTTGGTCCAATATATTATAATCACACCCTCTTCAAGATATCCGACAAACAGTTTGCATACAAGCCGCATCAGTACACAATAGTAAAAAAAATGCGGTGACTTAAGGATGAGGCTGCAGATATTTGTCGCAATCAAGTAGTCTACCTTCATATGTGACACTTCATACAAAATGCGATATCATTACAGTCTATATGGGACACTTTAAACGAAATACGATATCACTTATGTCTTTATGGGACACTTCAAACGGTACGCGATATCACTACAGTCCATATGGGACAATTCAAACGGAATGCGATATCACTACCGTTTCAGACACTTCAATCACGACACAAGTGATGCATGAACAGAAATGAGGCCCTCCTTTAGTCTCACAAGGCACGGCTCGTCACAATTCTCACTTGAAAATTGAAGCTTGCAGATTTTTAACATCGAAACTTTTCCTTACACAAATGATGAGTCGGCTTAATCTTATATCTTTAATTTTTGGAAATAGAAGACATCACACCAACAATGATCACTCTGCCAGGGTGTCTTCCTCTCACATCATTCTCAATTTAATTTCACGATCGATAGCGCCTTTTGTTTATCTATCTCTCTTCGCTCTGTCTGATAAACTGGACAGTGAAGAATGGCAGCCGAGCAATGTCCACTTAGGTCATGTCCTAGACAGCAAGTTACGATGCTTTGTCTTTCCAATACATGCCCTGGTTTTATATGCTTTGTTTACTTGTTAACAGTTAAAGCTTCAGGCATCGCAGTTAACATATCTCGGAGTTTAATTACAATTCAGGCATGAGCTGAATAGATCATACAGTCAGTATGGTAGCTGTCATTGTAAAACACGCATATGTATTAGCCTTGAACAATGTGATTAATTTTTATCTTCCCATTGAGAAACTAATTTGAAATTCTTTACCATTATCAGATGTCTTGGCATGCATTATGTTTAACGAAGTGACGATGGACTTCTCTGTTTTCTTGACAATAATCAAATCGAGCATATATCTTACGTATGTCATTCTGCAGGACCACCATCATGACCGGTTCATGTTTATGCTTCTCTCGACCTTACTCCATCACTGATGCGGGCGAGAATTATAACGGTACCTCGATGTTTAAAGCCATTTGGCCAGAGGTACCTGTCAATGAATAGATCAGTAATTTATAACAGGCTAATATTTTAGTGGTTAGGTATTATTATCTTCAAAACCCTCTGCCTGTTCAGTCTACGCTATTCCAAATTGATATATTGATAAGACAGAGGTGATACGCTGTGAAACATTGAGATGCAATCATCCAAATGCGCTCATCTTCTAGGCTACGCTTGCTTTGTGCTGGAAGTAATATACGCTTGCCTTAATTTATTACCCACATCCGCCTGACGTACGTTTTTAGGCATGTGCACGGGTGAACTCCGGTTTATATAGTGGACAGGGCTAATCTCTCATGCATCAATTGAATTCTGTTGATTAATCACAGCCGTTATAAAGACATATGGCAAGCAGCGCGTCAACACATTTCTTTATTGTAACTGTGCAATAATGTATTTACAGTTCACAGAGCAAGATTTATTTCATCAGCATTCTCAGCGCCTGTCTGAAAAGTAATTATGGAAAGTAGCTGCTCGGTGTTAAACCCGAGCAGACTGACCAATCGTTCTCTTCCTGTCTATTCCGGTTACAGAGGACGTAACAAACTGCATACCCGTTATATTGTTTTATTCGCTTTGCAGCCCGAAGTTATGGAGCGGTTGGACGTGCTTCGTTATTACGTCGGGGGTAAATCATATTATTTCTGAAAGCCCTCTAATGTTTCTTGGCTGCAATAGGATAATGCGCAATCCTTTGACAATATTCTTTTGCCTTTCACAAAACACAAGCAACGAAAATTATAAAACAAGTCGAATGGACACATTTAATCTTCGCATGTATCATCTGGAACTGCTGTTGGGGACGTGTAAAAACTTGAGTGACGTGTCGAGGCAGCTGCTTCTATCAGTGCTATTGCGGGTGCTTCTGATTAATCCAGGTTTGGTAAAATCAAGTTCCTATGCAAATTTCCTGTCGAGGGGGATGCCAGTAGATTAAAACCATGTATATGTTAGACGTAACCGTGTCTCACCAAAAAAACAGCAATATTTTCGAAATAAGCCCATGACCAATCATCACGGTAACGCTACTGATGGCCGAAGGTCAGATGACCTCACCTCCGCAGCATCCTATTGTTAATATAAAGGCTATTACCATGTCATTTCCTCACTTAAGAGACACTGGAACCTCTTGCATGTCATCATACATATACATTTATCCTCAGGTCCCAGGCATTGCGCTTGGTTATGCCGATGACATTACCTTATTCAGTCCAAGTCTCATTGCATTGAATAATATGTTGAAAATATGGGAACGATTTCCTGATAAATATAACGTGACTTTTTATCCGTTGAAAACTAAATGCGTAAAATATTGCAAGGCAGTGAATGAATATGATAAGGTGATATTGTATGGCTCGACTATTGAATGGTCACAATTATTAAAAACTTGGGGAACGATGTTGATAACAAGCGGACTGATTAAAGTGATTGTACCGCATAATGTTCTATGTTAAAACGTAGCATTTAACAATATGGTTGGGCACTTTGGCGAATTACACAACACAACATTGTGTGAGGTATTCCATTCCTAATGCTGCAGTTTTTAATGCTCACAGTTAGGGACCACTAATTCTGATGGATATAAGAAAATATGTGTTCAATGGAAAAAGGGTGTTAGGAGAATACTCAACCTCCCGATCTCTTCGCATACTTGGGTACTAGGGCCATTAATTGGCCAACTACACATTAGCGTTTCTTGATGCATACAAACGTTGCAAATGATCGTCCAAATGTATCAGAGTGTAAATGCAGTAGTTCGGTGTTTGATCAGACATGCTTGATATAATAACCTTTGACCTTTGGATGCAATATTGCTTATCTCAGACAAAAATAATGTATATGATGAAGTGGCGTTCAATATCACGCAAATTATTAAAAAATAGTTGTTAACAAATCTGTACTTTTAATACATTATATTGTTTAAGGAACAACGAATTTATGATCGATAGATTAGACGAGGAAATGTAGCACTGTAGTTTAAATTATTCAATGTATCACGTTTATTGTATGCAGGTATCTCGAGTACGAATTAAACACACACACACGTATATATATATATGCATATATATATATATATATATATATATATATATATATATATATATATATATATATATATATATATATATATATATATATATATATACTTGTATATATATATATATATTTTGTATATATACATATATTTATAGATTTATATATATGAATGTATATACATATATATATTCACAAATGTATACATATATATATTCATATATATTTTAGTCGCGATGATATAAGATACATTAGAGGCTTTCACTGGCCTCGTCCTGGATTTAACTTTGAGCTGATTGATTGATCATCACTTAAGCCTCTTTGTTATTCTTGATGCAAAGAGTAATAGCAGACGCTGTCGCAAAATACGGCATATCTCAGAGTGTCATTCAATAACATAAAGTTTACGTTTAACTGCTGCCTGCATTTTTGTCTCGAAATTTCAAGACTTATTAATTCCGAATCTCCCATGTTTAAGAGACAAATGCTCTCTTGATACGTTTCAGATGGCAAGGAAAACATTTGTCCCGTCAAATCATGCATAAACAAATGCGCTATTTCCCCTATAGATTATTCCTGATTGCTAAGCAGCTTTGATGTAGTCAGATTTAGCAGCTTATGTATCACAGATTGCCAAGCTCATCTACTACGTCCCATCCCGTTCAACCAAGCTCGTATTCTGATTAAGATACGGCTTCGGCTCAGTGGTGAATGTTATGGCTGTTTTCGCCTCATTAACCCTTGCATATAGCTATTACGCTTTAAGGACCATATGGACATTTGTATAAGTCTCGCCTACCACCCCATAGGACAAAATCGTTCACTGTGAGTCTGCGTTGCTTTTATATCCCTGCAGATTGCCGCATGTTATTCCATCGCAAATGAATATCAAGGGCTGTCAACATGTCGAGCAAATCACCATTGATATTTTGCCATTGGATTTCCGGTTTATATCTGAGTTGATTATAAAATCTAATGATGCAAGCGGAAGAGACATATCACCGCGCTGTATGTAGGGTTATCATCATAATGAATATTTAAAGGCCTGTCTAATATGGCATAAGCGATTGACGCTCCTGATATGCGCTTCATATATTGTACCGGAAAGAAGAGCTTGGGCTTTGCAGCATCAGTTACCAGTCTGCCCGCCATTTAAAAATGTAGTGTTTCCATATCAAACGGGCAGTTTCATAATAATTGATTACGTCATAATCAAAATAGTCAAACCTCGATAAACCCATCAACAATCATCCAAATTTTATATTATCCGGTGTTAATGTTGGCTCGCATTGGTTATTTTGTATCTAACAGATCCGTTAACTGTGCAAATTGTTATCCAATTGCTCATGATTTCAGTCCTCCCACCCCAGCTGCACCGACTGACTGTCGCCTGATATAAGCCTGATGTAACAAAAATGTAAAAGATCATGAATGTCATTGGGTATTCAGACTGCTCAGTTTTATATGTGTACTCAGATATAGAATTGCATGACACGTATTGCTTCGCAGCTCTTGCTTCTTCTGGTATTTATTCACATACTTGCTTGACAAATTTTCCTCTCTTAAGGCGGACTGGAAGTTGCACATAAACTCGATATAAACAAATATTGAAGAATGGACCTGCCTTTCTGTTTTCTGATTATATCAACAAAACACCGGGGCAATCCCGTCATCATTGTAAAATATAACAAGCGTTCTTACTGCCGTCAGGTTGTGTGAGCGTGAATTCAAGCTAAGCTAATCGCCTAGTCGCATCGAATGCTGCTGTTGCCACATCGACGACGACGAGTTAAAAAAAACCTGCTGGAGGTATTTTCAATCATATAGCCAGGGAGAGCCAGATGCACAGTATCATCCACTTCAATGGTACGGGGATAGTTGTGTCGATCATGGTAGTACTTCTGCTTTAATTGAGAAGCAAGAGCGCGTGTTGTGATGCTTTGACAAATAAGATTCAGGCGTGATCTGACTGTACGCTTCATTGACAGTTCTGATGGTGTTACACCGGTGGTGCTGTGAGGCGTGATTCTATATCGAGCCAGAAAGCGTGACACCTTACTTTCCAAAGTTCTTCTTCCATCTTTTTAACACCAGATTTCATAGTCTTAACTGCTTTTTCCGCCAATCCGTTGGTAGCGGGATGCCACGTGCTAGTTGTGATATGTTGGATGCCATTTGAGCGAGTAAATTTATGGAATTCCTCACTGGTGAATGACTATCCATTGTCACTCACAATTGTCCTTGGAAGACCATGTGTGGCAAAACTTTCAGTCAATTTCTCGATGGTTACTGTTGAGGTGGTGAGTGACATGACATGACAGTCAATCCATTTAGAACATGCATCCACTATGATCAGTATCATTTTACCCATAAATGAACCTGCATAACCAATATGGAGGCGATCCCAGGGGTATCGGGCCATTCCCAGGGATGCAGGGGTGCTTCCGGGGGTGGTTTGCGAATAGCTTGACAACTGTTGCATTCACGCACCACTGACTCAATGTCCACGTCAATGTGTGGCCACCACACATAGCTCCGAGCTAATGTTTTCATTTTGGTAACACCAGGATGAGCGATGTGTAATTCATCAAGAATTCTCTTCTGACCTTGTGGGGGAATAACCCCACAAGATACATCCATCTTCTATGCTGAGTTCCGTCCTCCTGCTAGCATAGGGTTTTAAAGGTTCATCCACTTGTAGACCTTCAGGCCAACCTTGTTGGAGTAACTCATAGATCTTACTCAATGTTGGATCTTTCTGAGTCCATTGTTTAATCAGGTTCACCGATAGAGTAGTCTATTCATTAATATGATTCAATACCAACACAATATCTCCAGAAGGCTGAGGGTCAATTGGTGAATCCTTCAAAGGAAGTTTGCTCATTGCATCAGCGTTTGCGTTAGCAGATCCAGGTATATGAACTAGGTGGTAGTCATATGTCCCTAGTTTCAGTGACCAGCGTTTAACACGAGGAGACGCCATCACTGGTACAGACTTAGTTTCCCCTAACAAACACAACAAAGGTTTATGATCAGTCATAATGGAGAATCTGCGCCCCCAAAGATATTGATGAAATTTGCGTACAGCAAATATGACAGCTAAGCCTTCTTTATCAAGCTGAGAGTAATTCTTCTCGGCAATTCTGATCGATCTTGAAGCAAAAGCAATTGTCTTTTCTGTACCATCGGGGAATACGTGGGACATAACGGCCCCAACGCCGTATGGAGATGCGTCACATGAAATAACCACTGGCTGATCCTGATCATAATGTACCAACAACCGAGATGAATTCAAAAGTTCCTTTGACTTGTTGAATGCAGCTGTTTGAGAACCACCCCACTTGAATACAACATGTTTCCTCTGTAGGTGATGAAGTGGAGCGAGTATGGTAGCCAAATCAGGTAGGAATTTACTGTAATAGTTAAGCATCCCCAGGTACGATCTCAACTCAGCTATACAGGTTGGTTGTGGAGCTTCTACGATAGCTCTCACTTTGTCGTCAAGAGGATGCAGTCTCTATGCATCAATCTTGTGTCATAGATATGATACTTCACTGGATAAGAAGGTGCACTTGTCCTTCTTTAGATGTAATCGTGCTGTACAGAGCCGTTGGAATACTCTTTCCAGAATCGAGAGATGCTCTTTCACAGATGGTGCGGATACGAGCACATCATCCAAGTAGCAACATACACCAGGTAGGTCACCAAGCAAGTTATCCATACATCGCTGGAAGATTCCCGGACTTGACGAAATGCCAAACGGTAAACGTTTGTATTGAAACAGTCCACGTGGTGTGTTGACTGTAGTGAACTTCCTGCTATCTGGATGTAGTGTTACTTGCAGGTACGCATTACTGAGAACTAGTTTACTGAACTTTTGTTCACCTGAAAGTCTAGCATATAGTTCCTCCACACTCGGAATTAGATATGTGTCTGTTTTTGCTACAGAGTTGACAGTCACCTTGAAGTCACCACATAATCTTATCTTCTTTCCATTGTGTTTAACTACTGGTACAATTGGGGCTGCCCAATCAGAATGCTGGACCCTTTCAATTACTCCTTGCGATTCCAGATTATAAATCTCTTCATTAACACGATCCCTCAGTGCATAGGGAATAGGTCTGGCTTTGAAGAAGCATGGTCTAGCATCAGCAAGTACTTGTAGTTGTGCGGATACTCCTTTAAGCTGACCTAGCTAAACAGTTCATCATGCTGTTCTAGCAACTGATTAATTTTAGATTACCGTGTACATTGATAGCATGTACCTCGCCCCAGTCGACTTCGACATGTTGCAGCCAGTTCCTACCCAGTGGTGTTGGACCACTACCAGATACTACTAGAATGGGCAGATTATTTTCCTGTCCATTATGTTTGACTGAGACTTCAATTTCTCCTTCCACTTCGATCTTCTCATTCGTATAGGTGGATAGACTACATCTATTTTTCTTACTTATCAGAGTGGCTGACGCTCCTGTGTCAACTTCCATTTCAAGCTCTTTTCCGTTTATTTTTATCACTGCCATTAGCGGAGGCGCAGGACTGATCCGGTCACTGACAGAGTAAACAGTATATAGTGATTCTTCCACAATGTCATCGGTGGTTATGGTCTGTAGTGGTTGTTCGGAGATATGACATGTCTTTTGAATTTGACCATTTTTCTTTCTACATGCCTTGACAATGTGTCCTTTTGTGACAGTAGTTACAAATCGTATCTCTAGCGAAAAATTTGCTGTGATGATGTTTTGGAGAATACAGAAGTGTCCCTGACACTATTTCGTAGTTCAAAGGTCAGGAAGGTCAAATGCGATCGTGTCACGTGTGGTACATCACGAAATTCGAGCGGGACGGATTCCGACTTCACCATTAAAATCAATGGACTTTACACGGGGGTTCGTTAAGAAATTAATGAGCACTCACTTCTATGGATATTTTGGGCTTACAGTATCCCATCCTCGTCGCCAAAATGTGACGTTCTGCTTTATAGAAATCACATACAGATCCATTGAGGTTTTTAAGTGTTGATTCTGGAACTACAGAAACGGAACCGAATATAGCGCCACCCGGCGAATGCTGTCACAACTAGTGAAGTAGTCATTCATTTTGTTAAATAATGTGCGGATATCACACTCATTTACAATAGGTTCCAGTGATAAAGCAGCCAATTGCAATCTGCTGACTCATTCTCCTTAATGGTGATGTCCAATAATGAAGCAAATTGTAACTTCCAGCCTCATTTAAGTCGAGTAAATATTCGCTTACCTTATGTTATGCATCCATTAGACCTACCTCATGTATGGCATTACTGATTGCATTGTAAAGAATAATCGTTTGGTATATCATTATATAAATCGTACCTTGACTTTTTTAATCTTATAATGCTATCGTACAATGATCAAACCCGACCCAATAACGCTCGAGATCCATCGCTTGTCAAAATATCCTCGCCATGTTTTGTACTATAGACATAATACAGATTCAGTAACAAAAACCGTAAAAATGTTGGCATCATCTACGCGTTACTACAAGAACACATCCCACTGCAGGAAATCCGTTTACAAGAATTTCCGTGTTATGGCGCGAATCATCAGAATTGCTTGTTGTGTAAATGACAAAATTTGTTATTGAGAAGAGATGCATCCTAGATGAACCATTGTCGTGGAGTAATGCACATCCTGATACCTTTGTGATCATAATGAAATTCAGAAGGTTGGTTCGCGTAGGAGTTTCTCGGTTCATCTATATCTACTTGGCTTGACTGGGATTTGGAATTATGCCGAGGTAGCGCAATAAAGTGTTGTTCATGAATAAAATGTTCTCATGTGTCGGACTTCAAGAATAGCACAATTTTACCACAAAAAGTTTGGAATCATTCGTCTGTATCTGTACGTAGATCAAACCATCCATATCCAACCGAGGCATTGATGCAGCATCGGCCACTACATATAAGTGTTACTTGATTCAGAATTAAGACAATAAAGGATGAATGAGCTATTTGTTACCAATAACTGCCCCCCACAGCACCATAACCATGTTGCGTATGGAGCAAAATATTTGTGCCCGATATTTTCCTCCAAATAATATTGGCACTGCATTCGCATCATATATTACCTACATGACTATAAGAACACCACCGTGGTGGCTCGTCATGCATATGTATAATACGATTTGATTCATTCAAATTTCGACACAACATTGTCAACAGTTCTGTTATTATCCATCATAGACTTGAATGCTTCTTGTCCTGTTTAATGTTCATTTTCCTGTAGAGTGTCGATACAAATCATTGAAAGTTCAAATCTTAGAACAAAGACAAAAATACCGAAAAATTTAAATCCAGGTGAGGCAATATGATGAAGAATAAACTGAACGTTCATGTTGGCTGCGTTCAGAGTAAGGAGCGACATGTACAGCTAGATTTAGGCTACTAACCACTAATTTTATCAGCGCAAGATAAGGCTATTGCACTCGCTCGCGCACTGATGTGAATATCCATTAGTTGCACTATGACGTGATTGGTTTTAGGCAACGCCACGGTATATATGCACATTTATTCCGGTAAAGGTTGTAATGGATGAGCAACCCGTGAAATATACCTTTTCAACTGCTGTCAACTGCGTCATTTTAATGTTGATATAGGGTAAACTAGTCGCAAAGGTGCCTTTGCACATTAGGTAACTGAGACATTAATTAGGAGAGATTGTCAGGTACAAAAACATATCCTCTTAAAGCATCTGACAACGGACGAGTTGCTTTGGCGGCGTTCTGTTTGTTACCGCTGATGTAATAACGAACAAAATGGCAAATCCCAATAAGTCAATACTAACCACGAATGACAGCAAACTGCATACTGCATATTTGATATACTGTCTTTTACACGTTGATGCCAGCACAGCATGTAATGCAAGCACATCACGCGGCAGATATATGTAGATGAGATGTCACATGCTTTTTTTTTGTAAGTTACCAAAATGACCTCTGCTTTTACATTTCAAGTCAAAAGATATTTTGACCAGTAGTTGCGTTCATCGCCTTCCAGACTGTCGCCGTTCATGGTTTTAGATTTATTACTGTCCCGTGGTATCTGACTTGAGTTGGTCAAGGAGCAATTAAATATCCACTGACATCTATCTTCAAGGGATATTCGCATCAGAACTATAATTCATGACGCCTATATAAAAGAGAATAATAAGCAATAGCATTTCCGGCAGCGCCACCTTAACTTCTCACAATATGCAGCTTGCTCTCTCAAAAGGTTTACATATCGCCGGCTGCAGTATTTTTCAATGCATCGGCAAATGCAATGATAAATCACTAAAATTTAAGAACTGATATACACCAATGCATCAGGAAATTCAATATTCCATTCGTATCCAATTAAAATAAACATACACAAGAGCAACGGCGACTCATGCTTCATCATTCCAATACTTTCGCTGCAATACATCCAGCCCATACTACTGCCACTGCAGGATATTGTATTTTTCCCATCCACTCAAATCAGGTTAGACAGAAACATGAGAGGTATGAAAATCAGCTTCTTTCAATTATTTTCATACACCTGCACTGCAAATAGTAATGTTATTTAACATCCGCGAGGAATCTGCTCTTACGTCATTAAGTAGCTGCAGTAAAACCATGTGTTGATTTGCTCTTCACTGAGCAAATAACTGTCGTGAATAATCAATCGAATTTAACTGAGCAGAAAAAACGATACCCCTTTTTTTGTGTACCACATAATCTTAGGGTTACTTCACAATGTGCCTCAAAGAGAACATAACACTTGTGTAATGATTTAATGAAAAGTAAATCTCAAGCAATTTATGAAGCCGCCGCATTCAGTCCAACAGATCGTGGCTACTTGGACGCACAATGCCAGATGATAGGTTGGCTTAAAACACAATCCAGATAACGCCAATTCAGTATATGCACATGTATGACTTATATTGATGATTCTGCAAATGAAGAAGGCTGTTGATGCGTGTGCTGTGCTCGGTAGAGCATACTGTATGTTCTAAAGGCATTAATTACTTGCAATAACATGTCAACACACATTGTGGAATAGATAAAGCGGCAAGTGATTTCAATGAAAATCTATTCGTCAGTCAAAACGATGTTCGAGCTCAAGTTATTCTCCATCCTTTTCATTGCTGTCTACCCTGCCCCTGCCCCTTTTGCCCCCGCTCCCTATTCATCAGCAGCAATGTAGTCTGGTCGGGAGGGTAATGCCACCAGGCACAATAAACTGTCAGGATAAGGCTTCTGAGATTAGCTGTCCATACAATAAATACTGTGCTACATTACCTAAAAGGATGCGGATTGACCTTGAGCCAGTTTGCTGGTTGTGAAAACTGATTCACCATCTATCATTACAAATACATTTCGTGAAGCAATCCGTGTTGTTACATTTTTCGCTGAATTGAGAGATTATACTATTGGCCGGCGTACTTGCAGAGACATTAATAAATTAAACAAAATTGATGGCGTTTGTCTAGCTGAAGCAGAGATATGCCATGGCTTAAGGGCGGAACCGTCAACGGCAACGGCTCATGTGCTGAAGACCATGCGATGCCGTTTTTATGACATGGGTAGAATATTAGCCTTGGCTGGGTTTCATTTCGATAGCCTTACATTAGCTTCATTTACCATAAGAGGATAATCGCTACTGTTAAGTAAATATACCACCTACCTTGCTTCGTTTATTCATGCTTCTCATCCTTATTGAAGCGGGATTGTCCTCTCTCGGCTGGCGGCACCACCAACATACTCATTCTTTATATGATGTATGTATGTATGTATGTATGTATGTATGTATGTATGTATGTATGTATGTATGTATGTATGTATGTATGTATGTATGTATGTATGTATGTATGTATGTATGTATGTATGTATGTATGTATGTATGTATGTATGTATGTATGTATGTATGTATGTATGTATGTATGTATGTATGTATGTATGTATGTATGTATGTATGTATGTATGTATGTATGTATGTATGTATGTATGTATGTATGTATGTATGTATGTATGTATGTATGTATGTATGTATGTATGTATGTATGTATGTATGTATGTATGTATGTATGTATGTATGTATGTATGTATGTATGTATGTATGTATGTATGTATGTATGTATGTATGTATGTATGTATGTATGTATGTATGTATGTATATGTGTGGGAAATGACGAACAGCCAATTGTTTTGATAAAATACCAGCATTTATTTTGCCATAAATCAAATAGACGAACAATATAAAACTGAATTATGATTCAATCTAAAACAGTGGTAGTTGTGTGCAAAACCCGTGTGGCAAGTAATCTGGCCATTGGATAGTTCTACGGAGCAGTATAATAAGGTAGAGATGTCGGATAATTGATAGAGTAAGTTTCTAGATAGCATGGATGAGTGATAAAGGATACATGTAAACAAAACAAAATCTGTTGCTGTCAAAATTTGAACCAAACACTATATGACATCGCTGCACGAATCAAGCTAAAGCCACTGCTTAAATGGACAGACTGCTGCAATAAAACGCCTCCCGTCATATGAACCTTTATCGTGTCTGATTATTAGGCTTTGGGGTGCTCAATTATTCTGTATTGCAAAAATATTTCTCTGATTGAATCTCCACTGCACAAAACGCTTGATTTGACCAAATGAAGAATACAAATGCGACTTTAAAAGATACTGCTGCCTTTGGTGAATAGTAAAAATAATTAGGCTTGGGTCATGCATTTTCTGCCACCTTTATCTGCATGCGGTTATACACCTTTGTGTAACAGGTGGATATAATCTCAAATAAGTCTCTTGGTGCCTGTGATATACGTTCGCGTGAAACATAGGGTCAGTGATTAAGATTATTTCTTATTTTGATATATATACCCTAGCTACGATACGTGGAAGATTGTTCTTGTGTTGCTACATTGGGACAACAATATATTCATTTATGGGATAATGCCGTGACCGTGTTGGTTTGCAGTTCAAGTCGATTGCAGTTGACGGTGTATTTAAACTACCTATATGAAAATTTTCTTAGTGATGGCATGTTTGTGATATTTATTGTAGTTGGTAGACGTTATGATTTGCCTATCACCAACATTTCTCGGGCCAGATTACAGCTTCATTCCAAATGATTAACTCAAGTTGTGCGCAGCGCAGTTTCTCATCATGCACATAAGCCACATTAAATTATACGGCAGTACAGTTGTTGTACTACACTTCCAGTGTAAGTTTATAATGTATGCCTCAATAAGTTCCGTTCCAGAGTGCAAAACTGTAGTTTTGCTTTACTTATCGAACACAAAAGCCCTGTTTCTGCTCACGCTCGAGAATTTGCTCATTAGGGAAAGGGCCAAGGGCCAAGAAATATGTCGACTGAGAGCAAATCACATTCTTTGTGGTGACAGAAATATCCGCTGACACAATTAACAGCAGCAGATTAGGCTACACCTGAAGATTTCTACACATAGACGCTGTCTGTGCAGGTGTGGCTTATGACACGCGACGTGGTAAGCTTTTCGTCACAAATGTGGGAGCGCACTCGGTCAGTTGATTGACATGATTGGCTGTCAAATGCAATGGGTCAATCGATTGACAATATTGGCTGTCAAATACAATGTGTCAATCGATTGACAATATTGGCTGTCATATACAATGGGTCAGTCGATTGACAATATTGGCTGTCAAATACAATGTGCCAGTCGATTGACAATATTGGCTGTCAAATACAATGTGTCAGTCGATTAACATGATTGACTTCTGTTGCTGGTACTACAAACGAGCGTTATTTACCAAGCAGAAACTGGCACCGTGCTATACTGCTGCCTGCATTTTTCTCGGCATTTCGCGTCTCGTAAAATCCTTTGTATTTCCCAATGTCCAATGGTTTAGAAAAATTCTTAATACATTTCGGATGGTACATAAAACATGTGGCCCGTTAAATCATGTATTAACAACTACGCCATTTTCATTTCAGATTATTCGTGATTGCTAAGCGGCTTTGATGTATTTCGATATTGCAGCTAATATATCACAGATTGTCAAGCTCATCTCCTCTCTCCCATCTCAGTCCACCAAGGTCGTATTCTGGTTAAGATACGGCTTCGGCTCTGTGGTGAATGTTATTGCTGGTTTCGCCTCTTTAACCTTAGCAACTGGCTATTGTGCTTCAAGAACCATAAAAACCAAAGCATAAGTTTCGCCTACCACCCCATGGGAAACAATAGTTCACAGCACATCTGCGTTGCTTTCATTTCCCTGCCGATTGCCGCATGTTATTCCATCGCAAATGAACATCAAGGCCCGCCAACATGTCAAGCAAATCACCCGTGATATTTTGCCATTGGATTCCCGGCTAATATCTGCTCGTTGAGGAGATTATCGCTAATACAAAGCCGCTGATGAGGTACTAAATAAGCTACTTGCGGTTATCAGAACATCTAATGATGCGAGCGGAAGAGACATATCAACCGCGCGTTATGTAGGGCTATGGTTATTTTGTTTTTTATTAGGCCTATTTAATATGGGATAATCGTTTGACGCTTCTTGTATGAGTTTCGGAAATTGTTCTGGAGAAAAAAGCGACCTCCATGAAGATTTAACTGCCCTTCTACTAAAAGCAAGTGGCTTTATTGGGTGGCTGTGAGCTTTGTTGCATCAGTTACTATGGCGACGGCTGTGCGCCGAGTTGGAGATTGCTGATGGGAGGTATCTGGAGTTTCAAGCTACAGCACAAATGTGTATTAACTCACTACATTTAACAATGTAACTGCATTTCCATATCAAACGGGCAGCTCCACAATAATCAATTACGAAGTCCAGTTATTGTCAAAGCAATTTCATATTATCCCGTTTTAAGGTTGGCTCGCATGGGTTATTTTGTTAATTATCAGATCCGTTAACTGAGCAAATTGTAATCTTATTGTTCTTAGTTTCAATCTCCGAGACCTAGCTGTACCAGCTAACGCATGATTATACCAAATAAATCATATTGATGACAGAAATGTAAAATGTCAACAATGTCATTTAGGTATTCAGACTACTAATTGCTCCTCCTGCAGGTACAAATACCCAGACAAAGCTACCTACTCATCTTGTAAATCGCATGTCACGTATTTGCATCTGAGTTGTTGCTCGCTCTGTTATATATTTTCATACTTGCTTGACAAATGTTACTCTATTTAGGCGGACTGTAGGGTTACACAATGAGCTTGACCACGGTAATAAATTTGTAACGCCAGGCGACGATGATTATTATTCCGTTAGCAAACCCTGGAGACAAGACCTGCCTTTCCATTCCCCAATGGAAACCAAATTCATCGTCCTTTTTTCGGTTTACTATGTTTTTTCGTATTACGCAGCTCATAAATATATTAATTTCTAGGTGACTTGTATTGATGACACTGCAGTAGCGGTGAATAAATAGCAGGCGGTAGGACTCTAGCACCAAGTCTTGATGTATTTCCCCGTGTCATCAGGAACTGAAATATGCATTAGCCAGATAAATCAAAAGCCTCAATAATAGCGCTCTTCAATATAGCTCATAATGCAACATTGACATATGAAAAAAGCGAATTGTTGATTTAATTCGGGCAAATAGTTGAAAGCCGTGAAACACCCCTTAATTTATTGCAATACAAGCGCCATTGTGCCATTTATGGAAGCATTTATTATCTGACTCGAGCAACAGTTGCATTTCATGTTTATGGATAGATCACGGCGACTATGGATAACAGCCTTTCGGGTTTAACATCGAATATAAAACGACTAACATGGCCATACATCGCCCATTTGTGAATGTAAGCTTTGACCGTTAAGTCTATAAAATCACTTGTTGTTCATTCTGTGCTCGTTACGGCTGCCAATGTTGCACCGGTTTTCAGGTAGGGAAATTGCAGCTATAGCTACCGGCTGATTCCAGAGCGCGTGTGAATACCAACCACTCGGTAATATATTATTCATTCATAGGACATTCTTTGTTTCGTGTGTCTATGAATAGTACTACCTGCTATGTCGTGAAATATTATCTACGCTTTGATGTCGGGGGATGAAAAAGAAACATGGTAGAAAACACGCACACACTGAATAAATTGCGGCTCTGGGCTCATTGCTTTTGCACGATTCACCAGTCTGCAGATACACACGTGCCGACAGAGCCAAAAAACGGTGCGCTGGATGTAATCGCTGCCGCTACGCTAATCACTAAAACAAGAGCGGAGATAAGGTTAGCATTAAACCAGATGTAAAACCCTATCTTGCAATTCTACAACGAAACAAAAACACATATATACAATGCGAGTGACCAGCATATGATTGAAGCATAGCCGTTTTCAATGATTTGAGGTAGTTTTAGATATAGTGAATATGGTTTATTGTTTTTCCATTCGTGTCGGGAATACAACCCAAAATTCGTGTTCTACGGTAGTTGTGGTAATATGGATCTGAAACGTAGAACATGTATTTACGTTTCGTCTTTCATTTTAAATAAGTGACTAATGCATATTTCTTCAGTATAAAAAGACGCCGTTCAATTAATTTCCTGTACAGAAACGAACCTTAATTGATCAAAAACAGGTATCCTCAAAGTTAAATAATAATAAAGGCATCAACATTTGTGTTAATATATATTGCATGACGGTATGTTGTTCATATATAGTGTCACAGCGACCATTCGCATCAAGTGGCTTCGCGGCTTTTACGGCTATAATGTTTCTCCACTCAAAATGCCGTTTGAGCTTGAGGAAAACCAGATTAGTAGTCACCCTCTTCTGCAAGATTAAGATAAGCTTGTATAATGAAAATTTATCGCATATAAGATGACGGTCAAATAACTTAACCATTCTCAACCAGCTGTCAATATTTAGAAGCAGTATATTGTGCTGTCAATGATTGCATACGGTGCACAGAAGAAAAGCTGGTGTCACGAGTGAGTGAATCATAAGAAAAAAAGTCTGTCACAGTAGCTTGTGAAAATGGCACAGTAGTACTTCTGTTTCACATATGGTATTTAAATCTTTACTTGATGTGATGGCTGAACTTTCAAGACAGCGTCTGTCATAATTATAACTACAACGCAATGCGTTTGTATCGAAGGTGAAAAGGCTGTTCATATAAATTAATGATACGGGTGTTATGTCTGCACCCGCTGCATACTATAAGCGGCGCTAGTATGAGCTCAGGCAGCGAATAGCCATTTAAGTCATCGGTTACTCCATTGCACTTTAATGAACGATGAGTTATTACCGCACTTGCGATTGGCCTTCAAGACAGTCATTATCATGCATGATTTGTGATTTTACTATACACGTTGCACAAAATTATATCCCAATGAGACATCGACCAATACAAACCAATGTTTTTTAAAATTATTGTCCTTATTTCCATAGTTTCCGAAATGAACGTCATTTGAAAGCAAACAAAAATTTATCAAAGCTGCAACGAATATTGCTGACAAGCATTGGTATTATTATCCATTCTATATTTTCAGTAGTTGTTCACATTACTTTAAATCGAATATTAATTTATCTGTTGCAAGGACACTGCACCGCCCATGTTATTGGGTGTGGAACGTAACATTTTAAGCTTGCTTACTTAGACGAGAAGAAGGTATTCAATATGCATGCATATGGTAGGCAGAGAGACGACCAGTGGCTCTGTAGCGACTTAAATGTCAGTTTTCATTAACACTTCATATAGCGGCTGGAAATGAGACAACACATGTCGGTGTCTACTAACGAATTACACATAGTCGACCGTGTGATTATCTTGTATACTAGGGCCAATCACTGACAGCTGTGCAAACAGTATACGGAGCAGGCAGCTTAGAGTATTCTTCGTGTACATAGGACAGGCTATACATTTCAAGGGTAAGGGAATACAATATCACATAACTATCGCTGTATCATATACTGCGTATTAAATTCACCGATTCGTACCTTTGCGATAGAAGTTGTGGTCGCTGCTTTCAATTAAGGATGTTGTATCATTCTAAAAAGATCATTTGTAAATGAATATGTTAGGTTAATGAATAGAGATTTTCAACTTTCCGTTTATATGATGATGTCGCCTCATTAAATATCATCACCCATCATATTGTCACGGATTGATATCAGGAATAAACCGTGATTTCACTTGTCCATTATCAAGATTGATGTTCAATCCGCCAATATCCCAGTATGTTTATGTGGACGAGCCGCATTGTGTTCAATTGCGTACCAGGACTGGGAAGCAATTGATGTCACCACTAACATCATGAGGTGTTGCTTGAATATTGTTTCCAGGTGGAAAAAGAAACCCTGTATATTTAATAGTAAATTCTTGGATCTCCAATATTCAATCAAGTCTTTTATGTGGAAGTGATGAAGTTTGATGCACAGCCAAATGTTGCTCCTCGAATTCCACGCTTGGCTTACAGTATTTTAATTTCTAATAGGTTAACACGTGGATTTCGGTTCGACTTGAAACCAGAGTGGTATTATTCTGCAGCATGGTGTTTTACGACTGTGTTGGAATGTTCAAGTTTGACATGACAGCTACATTTGGTTATTACAGCACATTGATCCCTAACAACAGCGATTTTACCAACGCAATAAGTAAGACCTATCAGCTTAGGCATTTGGTAACACGAAGGATACATAATGGGTACTCCGGTGGGAATAACAAAAATGAAGGTCAATAATATCAAACCTTCTCTATCGTTAAACCGTGAATTACGAAGCAACATTATACTGGCCAATGAACGTTTTATAACAAATATTCACATCAATCGCAACCATAATTTTCAAAAATCACGGCTTTATTTATTCACTCGTGGTACTAGCTACAACTGGTCCATGATTGACGGTGACTCTAATGTTCTGGCTATATTCTGTACCCGTATTTTACAGGGTCGTGACACTTGACTTAAAACCAAACCAATATCAATATGCAATGAAAGACTAAAATGCTTACAACCACTCGCTGTAATTGCCAATAAGCCAGATCCATTTATTTGATCTATGGACTTTTCTTGATATCTTATCCAGGCACTCAATCCGCTATTCGTTCAAATATTGTTGGCTGCTTAATAATACACCCCTGCAAATATCAAGTGTCTCATCATTGCGCTATTCATTTTGGGCAAGTTCATTAGGGTTTAGGGGGGGCCACCTTATGTTAGCAATCTACTACTTCTACTACCGACAAGTGAATAGTCACCTGCTTGGACTATAATACACGTCCTGCTTTCGCAATATCTAACTTATGAACTACTACAAAAAATGCGCATCTGATGTTTTCGAACGTGTTTCGAAAAAGATTTGTCATTGTAAAGTGTGAGCGTGATGGTTTAAATAGGTTACCAATATTCCTGTACAATACATTATGGAATGGACATACGATTCTTCCGCTTTCAGCCAGATTTTAGTATAAGCAGAATACTCTAGTTGCCATGATACAATCAAATACAAATATGTTACCTCCATTAACAGGACCAGTTTTAAGTAGGCGCAGGTTAAATGCCAGCAAACACATTGGGCAGTGCCAGCAACACACGGATAAGTATTACACAGTATATTTGGTAAGTGTATAACCGATGTAGTTTACAACGTTATGACCCATATGTAACAGTTCAGCTGCTTTTGTTGTGCTGGATGGGCTGTGGATATGGTATGGTTTCTAACATCCTACACGGACACGCTCGGGAAGTGGTGAATTAAAGTACTATCTGACAGTTAGTTGACAGGTGTGGCGAATGATGCAATCAAGACAGGCACTCATGCATTCCAATGTATTCCCCTACGCCACTTAGCACGTTCAGTCAAATCGCTCGTCTGAAATATTCCCTGTTATAATTTCTTTCCATATATATTTCGTTATTTGTCGCGTAAAAGTTCGGTTGCCCGACCGATGTTGTACGCCCAATTGTTCTACATATTTCCTTGAAGGAATATAAAAAAGAACATAATAACCAGAGATTGCCGGTTATTGGAAAACCGAACTGAGATAAGTTTGGTAAAATGTACACGACATGTACAAGTATTCTGTTGCAGAAGCATATATCAGTGCGTCGACAGTAACAATTACCAGAATATAGAACACTTTTGGTATTTAGGCCTAAATAACGTCAGTTTTTATAGTTGTGTTCGATGTATGTACAAAAACGACTCTACAGACCTGTCCATCCATTTGCTAATAAGCAGATCACATTTAACTGACTCAAAGTGCTCATTATACTACTTCACGCTGAGGGTATCATTGTATTTGCCTCGGATAGTACATCACGCTGATAAGGTCAATGGTTTTCTGTATTGGTGACATTATCATTGCAATGTGATTTAGCTCAGATAGTCGCTGTTACAATGGTTCCGTCAACGGCGGCCAATCAGTACCACGTAGCAAGAGCTTAGTCAATATACCCGTTTGGCTGGAGCAATACTCTCCTCTCGATCCCATGATATTTCATAAAGTGGATAACTTAGGCTTTATATTTAGATCAACTCAACGGTATGAAGTCCTGGTGTAGCCAATGTGTAGATCATCCCATCCGACCAATAGTGGTTTCATATATTCCACCGCAAAGTAATAAAGAATTGTAGAGTAATAAGTGTCATATAACCTCGAATTGTTCATGGTAATCCATGAACAAGGCTTGACTTTTAAGCAGTCATACTTAAAAGCGAGGCGCTATAATATTGTAAATGATTATTGTGTGTGAAGGTTTCATTACTCGCCAAGTGATCTGCTTACTATTCTGACATTGGCCCGTAACTAACATTTGCATATGTCATATACTATTTTACCGCGATCAAGTAGCCAGTATTGCATTACGATAATGGTCAACCGCTGCATCTCAAGCTGTTAAGAAATCGATTGTCTGATCCATTAATGTGTGGCTACGGGAGCGGAATCGCAGATACACACGACAATGCAGTCACGGTGAATTTTGTCATCAACTTGATGCTTTATATCTACAAACAATTATCTCAATAAGTGAAAGCTGTTTATCTATTCAATCTAAAGGATGTGTAATAGACAAAACGCGCTATACGCAGGATTGTAGGCTGACTGATAAGCCGCAGATAAGTATTATAAAGCTAGATGCTACCGATTTCATCTCTGGGACGATATCTTAGGTTAACTGAGAACCATGTCAAAGGCTTGAATTCAAGCACAAATCAGCGTCACTAACTACTTCCCACGGTGAAATGCATCCTACTTCAGTTGACCCTCCGTGAATCTCAGCAACTGATATTATCGAACTAATGTCTAATTGTTTCCATTTGCAGGGTTAACCTTAGAATGCACACAGCAACATCATTCGGCGAACACTTTAAATGCTGCGTTGGATACCAAAGCAGATGAATTGAAATATTGTACATTCCTTAATCTGAATTATCACGAATGTCAAACACATCGTCACTCGGGTGTTTAACAGTCGTAACCTGCACTTTTCTGCAAGATTATATTGCAAATACTTACCATCGTCATAAGCAAAAACAAGCATCAAACAAATTGTGACTGCCTCTATTTAATATCTACAAAGATGCCCCCTCAATCTCTCACTGATGTCAGGATCGGCTGCTTCAATAATAGTAAATCATGTGACCAAGTTGTCTATAATAATACCCAATGATGTTTGAGCGCTCGAAGCTATAGCACACAGTCGCAAGATTGCATAGAAATATACATCTGCGGTTCCATTTCCATTCTTAAGTAATTGCCATGCACAATTATACGATACATCACGTTAACTTCTAATATCATTATATGTTGTGTCATCAAGGAGTAACATGAAACCGAGGGAAATCATCTTAGTGAGAGTTTTTCGGCGCCAACGCCTGTTCGCAATCTTCATTTTGTGAACGCATCTACTTATAGACGCCTCTTATAATATGACAACCCCTGTGACAAGTATATTGCCTTGATTTCCGTTTATCAATGACAGTATATGTATTAACATGCCATAAATGTAAAATCAATGTGCAATTTTGCAGGCCTGCAATTTATACAACGAACACCAACTTCACGAATCACTCATTCATAAATGACTCATGAATTGCAAGGTGGCAGGTTATTTTAGCAAACACTTCACTTTTCCCAAGTCTATTGACGTATAGTTAAAACCACTTTGGCCTTTGAATGTCGAAAGACATTTTTCTAGACATTCGGTGGGTCATAATAAGTATAATGCCACCAGCATTGCCAAAACATATGGCGCATATATGATGCTCATGCAGCCATATTTCATACGCTTTCGTCATTTCCTTACTGATCAAATACACATTGGGCACAATCGGACAATTCACGCCAATTCTGTCCAGTGTTTAACGGGTTGTTAATAGCTAGGTCTAGGTTACAATCTTTTGTCCGTTATAAAAGCACGAGATTCATCGCATTCAATTATTTACTATCGGGAGTAATTCATTTATTGCATGAATATGTCAAAGCCTTCAACCCACTTTCCGAATGATGTTCTTCTTTGGCATATGATGTGACTACTTATGGCAACTGATGATGTACAGTATTTTGTCACGATGAGACACATGATAAATCGGTTTCCATTTCGAATGCGGCAGAGGCAGCACTAGAATACGAATATTTACCCTAAGAGAGTAAGAGGAAGAACCCACAAATGATGGCTATAGTTGCAATGATTATTGATACATTAGCAAATGGGATTGGTGAAGTGTGTCGTTCAGAAATGGAAATGATGAAATGGCATTAGACCGGATCTGTGTAAGAGGATTACATATTTAGCACCATTCATATCCGTATACCTAACCTCCGACTTCATATCTCGAGGTAATCTCA
The DNA here is from genome assembly GCA_034190875.2 of Urechis unicinctus. Lineage (NCBI taxonomy): Eukaryota > Metazoa > Annelida > Polychaeta > Xenopneusta > Urechidae > Urechis > Urechis unicinctus. The sequence goes on along the minus strand of CM067343.1, from coordinate 68,488,571 downwards.
TTTTTATGACATTGGTTACACATAAGTATAGGCTGAGTCCGTTTTTTCCAGCCTGTTTCCGCAGTTTAATTTACCAAAAGAGGATGATCACTACGGGATAATGTGTGTAAAACCATCCCCACCTAAGTCACAAACAAAGCTAGTCTGGTGGTACAGCCAGTGGATTCACTAATAATGTCATCGTATGTTTTACCTGTCAAAAAGGGTGTGCGTGTATGTGTATGCGTGTATGTGTATGTCTGTGTGTATGCTTGTGCTGTGTATATTAAACGAGACAAGGTGGCACTATCAGCCATGTTTATTTACACCTGCAATCAATATCACTTTTCTATTACTGGTCCTGTAAAACTGACAAATCACAATACTTTATTGTTGCACTGTATATATAAGCAAACAAAACCGTAAATTTAAATGGACACCATGGCTCTCTGGTTTAGAGTGTTGTTATGTCTATCATGTGGTCTCCATGATGACATGTTGGGGATATGTATTTTAACGGCTGGACTTTTACTTCAAAGGCTTGTTCATCATCAAACAATAATACGACCCCAATGTTGTCTACTATTGCCATGACCACCATAATGGAAGGGCATACTATTTCCCTAAATGTTGGTTATAGATATAGTGGGGGATGGTCTTTTATCGTCACATGCACAAGACCGTGGCTGTGAGAGGAGAGCATCAAATATCAGATTGTTTCCTCATTTTTCATTTCTCTAAGTTGGATCATTAAAACTAACTTCCCTTTCATACTGCTATTAAACGATGTTGTAAACAAAATGCTAAGCAGCGCATTCTCATTTTGTATTATCCCACAATTACCATGTTCTACCTAGTAAAGTAAACATCAATTTAACACGTAACACTTACTGCAAACTGTTACCGTAACTACAAAATCCGCACTGTTTGATTTAATGCAAAGGGCACTTTCGTGTAATGCTTGAAGGATATCTTTCACCGATGATTAAATAACGAAATATTGAATGAAAATATATTGCGCTGTGTATGTTTAACATATTTCAGATAAGCTGTGGTTTAACACATCAGTGCAGGTCATGATATTATAATTCGAACTGCATTAGATCATCTCTGCAATTTTAGCAATATCTTCTTAATGCTTGATCAAGTGCAGAGACCCTGCAAAGCTTATGTCATGGAGCGAGTTATCGCTGATACGTAACATTCGGTAGATATTGCAGACAACCTCTTGGGAGAGATTGCGTTTAACTATTCATGCCTTTGGTAGACCGAATATCGCCTACCGGCTTTCAAGTTACTTTAACGTCAGTTTACTTTAGCAGCTCATGTATTAACAACAGATGATGAGGCAGCATGAAGGTGTACACTCTTCAATACCACACATTGGACCGTCTGAAAACCCAATGTACAGCAATGCATAGACGGCTGCACATTCATCAATCCAAACTGGCAGCTCAGAGCAGTGTTAGTTTACATAAGCTTGATTATACCAACCCAGTGAAAAGAAACACAACACCCCATCTGATGCTTTGACGGAGTACAGAACTGATTATAACTGTATAAACGTCCAATCTCTTACCGCAGCAGCTGTTTATACAGGCGTCGATGGCTTTTCTAATCGGTCATCATCATCGACCTGACAGTGGTTGGTAATTGTCTCAGTGCCCGTGGCTCATTTGAAGTATTTGTCTGCGTTTTTCAAGTCACCTACCATGCTATCTTAGTTTAGTCCCTTATATATTTTGATTCTTAGTACATCAAGTGATTTTTTAATGAAGCTTACGTATAGAATCTTGATGGAACATTGTCAAAGACTATAGTAGGATTGATCAAATATATTCTCATTGAAAACAATAGATATCCAGACATTTGTGTGAATGAGTACTTCCATTCGCGTTCAGGCGATACATGTCAATCTTAGTTTAACCGACTTTTTGTAGATTGATTTTCAAAAGGAAGATCATTATTTTTTATTAACCAAACAAAGTTGAATGTGATTAAATAAACATAGATGTTGCAGATGAGTGTCCAGTACTGTATCTAGTATCACGCTAGGTGCAAAGGACGAGATGCTTTTGGTTGCTGGACCGGGGTGAGAGAGGTTGAAATAAAGGTGTTTTGCCGCCGTTTTCAAGTGTGATAAGCCACTATTATGTGCAGTAGCTCGCTGACTTATGATCTGTTTGCCCTGCAGGAAGGCTTGCAGTTCCAATTAGGATTTGGCTATAAACAAGTGATCTGCTTTCGGTGCATATTTTTCCAATCTCGCCTTATCTTCTGTCAGATGAGATCCATCTAAATGCGAAACTTACCTATTTGCTGTATAAGTCAGGACGCAACTGGAAGCTTATCGCATGTTTCGAATTCCGAGACTTCAAGTAATTGAATTGTTTCGATGAATGAATATCATAATAAATAACCTGAAGGTAGTATAACAAAGGCGTTGTTAAACGAAATATGATAATGCTATGGTGATAAGTGATTCTTGAAGTGTCATAGACAATGAATCAGTACACACAATCTGGTTGTGCGAAAGCTTTGCAACATTGTAAGACTGCAGAGTATGCAATATATATTATCAACAGCGTAATCTATAAGAATGCATCAGACAATACTTGTAGACTATTGCATTACGTTATGGTTTATTAATAAAAGTGAAATTGCCCTGGCTGATTAGAATTAACTTTTAAAAAATGTCTTTTGTTGCTGCTATGATTATATATGTGAATGGTAGGTCATTAACTATGCTGTTGTTTATTTACAAAATACTTGTGATGTGATATATATGCTCGCTTATGTAGACCATACCCTAATGTTAATTGCTTCCCTGTTTTCCGGGATTTCAGTACATTTTGTTTACGTACAGAGATTGGATCATAGATGGCCTTGCAGTGGCGAATACTAATTTTTCAAGCAGTCTCAAGATTTGATATATGTAAATTTGTAACTAAATACAGTAGGTACGTATTTAAAGGACCACTTCTGCAATCATAAATTGACCTTCTTGTGACCAAAGCTGTAGGAGCTGGCATTATCAGTTACAAGTAGCTTATGTAGTGAAAGAAGCTATGTAGATGCAAATAACGCATATGATCCATACCCCAATTAATGACACGTGTTTCAGTTCAGTATAACAGAAGCAATAACCACAACAGCCAACATGTAATTCTCATTGTTTGCGTCCCACAAATGTTATTTCATACCTCACTACAGTGCTAATAACGAAACGCCTAAACGACATTTCGGTCTGCCGGTGGAAAGTAAGCCTTCTTTTAAACAGAGCCTTCACTCGAGATGTTAAATTGCTTCCTTTACAACTGAAGCCTACTTCTAGCAGAAAGATTATGATTTGGATAAGCTGCAATATCCAATGGCGACCGTTTCCTTTGTAATTCGTCTCTATTTGGCCTAACAATAAAGA
>CM067343.1:68467983-68485071 GCA_034190875.2 Urechis unicinctus | reverse complement strand
TTTTGCTCAGCAGTATTCGCCCTACCATTCCGTCATGTGACGAGACAAATCTGCAGGTGCCACAGAGCACCTAAGCCGCTTTCATACTTTCCATCCTAGTTTATTAGTACGCATAGCAATAAAGTTACAATATACATCTCCCCATAACACATTTCCATTGACTCTCATAATCTCATATCCCGACATACTGCTGTCCATCACACGCCACACAAGAACATCAAGACTACTAACATAACTTGCATATCACTCTGAGTTATGCTGATCATCGGCGGTTATGGTAATCATGGACGATAAGAAACAGGTATATTCGTTGATGAACCATCACTAGACCGACAGCCAGTCATATTCATACCGGCAATTCCGAATAGAAGATGCTCATCAAATGCATCGCTGTCCTAATAATATATTCAAAGGGGCTGTTTATTATGGTCCAATGTTCTAAGCCATGTGATTTCTACCGCCGTTAATGTTTAATATACAACACCCGTTTGTATTGCCGTTTGTTTGTATGGTCAGGCTCTTTATTTCGCCATACTCGGTATCTAGTAGGTAAGCATCACTTGATGGTGTCAGCACGACGGTTATGGAGCTTTTATGTCGTGTTGGTCCTGCTTAATTATGGTTAATTATGATGCCCTGTTTTGTCAATTTACCTTAAGTTTACTGATCCATATTGTAAGCCTCTTTACCCCAGCTGCATCAGATGATCTCAACAAGTGCCAGGAACCACGTGCTTTCCCTACTATATTTACTATACTGTGCTGTGTTTTGTACTACTTCCTATGCTACGTGACGTGTCAGACATCTGGCGCTCGGGTCGTAATGCTTATCACTTTGCTATCTACAAAAGTAAGACATTGTTGGAGAAAAACGGCACATAAACCGCACATTCCAATCGGCCCCACTTCTTTCCACAAAGTAAGGAATATAAAGTCCACCCAATTAAAGACCATCAACGTGTTACGTGAAAAAAATCATGCTATGCCGTTTGAATAAATTAATCTTTTATTTTACCCCCGGAACCAATAATTATCATAGGGGTGACACAACTAGACACAGAGTGGCGGTACAAGCCTTGAACCTCAAATAAGAAGGCACTCGCTGGATTATCCAACCAGTGATTGCAGAACTGACAGTTTGCCAAATAAGGAGCTATTAATGTTCGTTAAATGCCTTACTCGTGATCATCCACCATGTCGGCTGTTGCAGTTGCTATATTTATTGTTATTGCACCTGTTATTGCTGCTGATATTGCAGCTTGAAATATTACAATGAATGCAAATGTTTCTATGTTTATTGGGCATTAGTCCAATATGGGATCATTGTCATTACATGGTTAGATTGCTACGCCTACCTGCTTACATGTCATTACTTTGTGTCTACCCGATTTTTATTCTCCTGCCGAATGTCGCATATAGAACCTCGACAAAGGAACATCAAGGCCGCCAACATGTCAAGCAAATTAACAATGATAGTTTTGGCGCTGCCTTATATCTGCGAGTTATGGGTGATTATGGCTAATATGAAACCGCAGTTATGCGCTGATGAACCTCCATTAAATTGGCAGGGTAGCATTATCACACCGAATGGAAGCTGTGAAGGTGACGCTTCAGTGTGCAGATTGCAGGACTGTAGGGTTGTTTAATGGGTAAATGGGCTCTGTAGTGTTTCCTTGAAATACGATGGTAGATTTGTCATACCTCGAGAATGACTAGGTATAATGGTCGTCCCACTTCCTAAAATTAATACTTAATTAACATTCTCACCTGTTTCTTGGTTATCTCTGTCCATCAACAACATATAAAAGACTAATGTATCCAAGGTTTATCCACACACCGTACAGTCCTTGAAACCAGGCAAATAGCAGTTAATGAAGGTACATATGTGCAATAGCATGTTGATACATGTTGTATGTAAAATCTTATATATTATGGATATATATATATATCTGGTTTGGCTTATATATATACCTTGATTATCACTGCCTAAATATATAATGCGATATTGTGCAGTATAGAGATTGCAGTATTTAGCAAGCAAACAAAGAAAATTCAAAACCGCAATTCCAATCATCTATTGCCGAAGTGCTAGATCCGTGGCATATGCATATCAGGTGCGAGATATCTGATCGTCGATCTGTATTATAGCTATTGCAAGATAGGCAACTGGTACATAGAAATATAGATAGAGAGACTCATAGATACTAAACAAATATGTGGGTTGCATGTCATTCATAATATAGTTGGTGTTAACTGATGGGCATAATTGAGAGATAATATATACCCTAGCATATTATGCATAGAATGCATTGTATGGTAGAGGTTATATATAGCAAATATGGATTATATATAGTACGATAGCTCGTATAGCGTAGCCCATAAATCCTGGTATATATATTGTGAAAGTAGCGCAGTAGTATATATATAGTAGCTATATATATAGTCTATATATAATGTAGAATTATAGTATATATATATATATAAGTATATATATATGATATATATATATATATATTAAAAGGGATATATGTTCTTGCTGTAAATAATGTGCTGCGGGTATAAATAAGCTGCACTTGTAGTTCTTTGTATGTTGAAGAAATAATAGTACTACATGCTATTTGATCTGCTGTAGTGTGAAGTGTTCAGCCGACACAAGCGGTAAATCACAAATTAATTCAAACAAGGACTTAATTATTTATAAAGGCTATGTAGGTGATTTTACAAATCAATTCCAGAGGTATATCTATACATTTCAAGTAACGTGTTCAAAACGTTTACGCTTACCTGAAATAGTGAGCCGTGTATGATGTAAAACTTTTCGGATTCGAACTGGTTTGATTCTTACGATATGGTACCTGTACCGTACAAGTTCGCGAACAGTTAGCGCAGTATGCAAATAAATACGTTGCTGACGTCATATTGATGTAAACATATTTATGAGAACATGAGTCCTCAACGAGTATGCTATGGCGCATTTCAACATAAAGTGCTACACAGGAATAAACCAACCGTTATAATACCGCTTTTGAGAAATCCAGTTTCTAGTATCCTCGAGCGCTCATATTTCAAGCATTCGACATGATTACAACAAGCGATCTCGGTCCATAATGAGGATTGTCATCATTATGCCTTTCAATTGACTTTTGTATAACGACATAATCTTATGAGTATTGGTTTCAACGCGGTTTAATACGCGACAGTTGTATAATGTTGTTGCATTAGAAATTGCATACCTCTCGGTTAGGAATATTTCGCTGCGATGCTGAGGCCTCATCGTTAGGTGTTGCTGGTACATTTATACATCCAAAGTGTTTAGGTATAATGAATTCGGCGTACTTTATCCCATGTGTTTTCCGACCTATGGAGGCAATCCAAACCCATCGCAATTGGTAGGTCGCTCTGTTGACAACAAACAGCAAGTGGTTTGTGTTGGTAAGGTAGATTGCGGCACATTAATGCCAGCGTTATGTGATCCTTATGGCACTGTGTATCCTTGCCGAGGACATCATGACTATTACCATGCTGTGGCAATGCAATGTTTTGTCTGATACTCTATAACATACCTGCAATAATGTTTGCAACAGACTGGGCAAATACATGCCTGGTCTAATGATATAACTTGCAGATTGAGATGCTCTTTTTACTATACTGTGATGCTATGCCCGTATTTGCCCTTATCCACATCATTCTTATTGCTGACTGCCCAGTGTGTCATTTACATTACACTTACACATTCTAGAGAGCAGGCCGACACGATCACGACCATAACCTAATTCAAGAAATCCAGCCTCGTCCTCCTATATGTTGTCCGACTCCTGCTTGTAAATCATGTCCTCCGATACGTAAGCACAGCCAAACAGCGACGATTAACACATAAATATTTATGATGATGATGATGATGATGATGATGATGATGATGATGATGATGATGATGATGATGATGATGATGATGATGATGATGATGATGATGATGATGATGATGATGATCCTCATGATCGTTCATCTTCACTTTACAATTCCGGGGTCAGGCAGTGTCACTCTATGGTGTTTGAGTTACCACAAACCATTCAGTATTTTTTTTTAATGAGAGCTCTGTATGTTTGTGTGACAGAACAAACCTTGGCAAAGAAATAATTTTGGTAACATATCACTTGATATGTAATTTAAGTTACCACCTGTAATGATGAGGTATTTACACAATTACGTAGGCACACTTTTGATGCTTCCGATCTTTGATTACCCCAAATTATTGGCCTCCAGTTGTATGCTTGGTTTAGAAAGTTATAAATGAAACAGAAGCATGTTGTTTAGAAGTAATTGAGTTGAAGCAGCATGAATAAACTTTGCGATCAGACAATCAGCAAACATTGATCACTTAATTACCAAATACGCTTTATTAATCAATCTTTCACAAATCAACAAATCATCAGATTTCCTCCAGATCGATCATAACCATTGAGAAGTTCAGAGATAACAGATTCCCACTCAGCAGTACGCCATGACAAGTCACATGGTTAGCCAGCCATGTTGATGTGGAGTCGATGTTGCGTGTCGTGTGTGTGAAGAACCCGTCCTCGTTTACTGCTGGTGTGTGATTAGTTGCTGCAGTTGCTGAATTCCCCTTGCAAACTACGCTAATATACCCTTGTGTCAGTAAGTGACAGATTAGTCAAATAATATCGGATCATTCATCCTGGCCAATTGTTCTTTTTTTGTGTCTTGTTCAGTATTCATTTGATTCAATGTTTCTGCTTGGAGCTTTTGTGTGATAAACTTGTCGTCGAATCTTTACAATAACAGCAATTCCTCAGTTCCAATCATCTTGTTGTGAATCGTGTATTTTCGTTATATTTCGGTTTGATGTATAATTTTTTCACAGCCAATGCTGTGATAGAATGCTGTGCTCATACAATGGCTTCTCTCAATGTGTGAACCTTGCCGACGCTGTTCACATCTATATCCAAACATTGATATTATCGATACGTATGAGCAGAAATAAAGCCCGAACATTTTCATACAGTATCAAATAAACTGAAGCACTTTTCCTGCTTCTTACACTATTCTAACGGGACTAAAACTCCGTTTATAGGTTCCATTCACCCAACAAGCCTACCGTGTACTGTGTAATTCATTACCTGAATCACAGTCAATATCGACAGCCTATGCAACAAATTGAGATCCGAGCATACAACAGACAGTAATTGAAAACCGTAACAACTCGCAATTCTTCTTTGTTATGCACACTAATGTATGCGTTTATGAAAGGAAACATTAACAACGATAGCAAACATGACAGTGTTAACCCATTAACCCAGCGACTAACACGGTGGCTACATACCACTCGGAACATTTATCTTGCTTTTTATTATTATCATATATCAAAACGAAGGTAATAAAGACCGTGCCTCATGGTTTAGAATTGATCGTTATCAAATTTAACTTTGGTTAATTTCACCACAGCGCAATGATTAATAAATTGCTTTCATCGGAGATACATTCAGGATCAGCTCCATGCCAGTCCTTATAGCGTTGTGTTCACACATACAAGTTGTAATTCAATAAGCCGCAGGTTAATCCGCACATTTGTAAGATATACCTAAAAAACCGCATGACTCAAGATGCTATCCACGCTCATTCTGCTGTGACATGGTGCTAAAGGTGCAATTGTGTTACTGGATAAATCTCTTCATTAAACAGAACTCAACACCATATATCTCTCATACTTTTCTATTCCTATTTATTGTTAAAATAACGCCGCTTCATAGGGCATGAAGATTGTTGATGTGTCTTAAAAATCACTTCACTGCTAGATCTGTTTATCCTCTATGGTTATGGATAATAAGACACCCTTGCTATTCGTTGGTGAGTTATCATTATGCTGATGGCGCTTGTCATCGCCATTCCCCAAAGGCGCCTAATACAACGGAAGTTATCACGCAAAGCTTTGTTTATTATCCTCAAACACCTATGACAATCGCTGGGACAGAAATCGGCACGATTGGTCCATTAGCCTGCTACGGCACACTACACAACACTCACAGGATAACCTGGCGTGCAATTAACGCAATGGGTGCATAAGAAACTACAGATATTGTTTCTGAATCATTAAGAAGTAGATTTTCAGCGATACACAGAATAAGATGCACAAAGTATCAACATACAATATCGTTAGGTTATATATCTTCAACATGACAACATTTAATGCCTCTACTATATATTTATATATATATATATATATATATATATATATATATATATATATATATATATATATATATATATATATATATATATATATATATATATAAGCCGCACAAATATCAACATACAATATCTTTAGGTTATATATCTTCATCATGACAAACATTTAATATCTCTGCTGCTATTATATATATATATATATATATATATATATATATATATATATATATATATATATATATATATATATATATATATATATATATATATATAAGCTGCACAAATATCAACATACAATATCTTTAGGTTATATATCTTCATCATGACAACATTTGATGCTTCTTCTACTGCTTTATATATATATATATATATATATATATATATATATATATATATATATAGATAGAGATATAGATATAGATATATATATAGAGAGATAGATATATATATATATATATACACAGATATATAGAGATATAGAATATAGAGAGAGATATATAGAGAGATATATATATAGATATATATATATATATAAGAGATATATATATATATATCTATATATATATATATATATATATCTATATATATATATATATATATATATATGTGTGTGTATATATATATATATATATATATGTATATATATATATATATACATATATATATATATATATATATATATATATATATATATATATATATATATATATATATGTATATATATTTATTAATGATCAGATCATGATACCTAGTCATTGTCGAGTAATGATAAATCGACCATTGCATTGCAAATGATGATCTCCCGACAGATTAGATCGACCCATTAAACAACCCCATTAATAAACATTAGGATGACATCCCATCATTACGTTCGGTGATCCGTCTCCTCGACGGCAATCATCAGGTGTGATACTGACAATCAGTCCTTCTAACGGTGGTTCATCAGCGCATAATAGCAGTTTTTGAAAAGCCGTAATCACCCATAAGATGCAGTTATTAAACAAATAATCCTGTGGAGAAATATTACGAATAAGATGTTTGACATGTTGGTTGCCTTGATGTTCCTTTGTCGAGACACCTTATGCGGCATTAGGGTCATAACAGCACGATAGAGACACGATGATATTACGTCATGATAGGCGTGATGAATGATGATGATGAATCTAATGGGTCATGCATCTGCGCCGAGCTGCAGTAGTAGCGAATCATGATTAAGGTATATATGTTCCGAATTCAGTGTTTGTCGATTCCAATGTGGGATATGTATCGAATTGTTAGCTGAACATGTGTGCCTGGAACAGACTCCACTCATTAAATCGAAATTGCTTACATTTTGTGTATTAACTTCATAGTTTTACGCTAGTTGTGAGTCGGTAGCGGCAAATATCATAAAACCGATGCGAATTATATCAACGAGATCTGACAGACGCTACGTTATAAGCGTGACAGATGGTATTGCAGGGTTCAAGATTCCGCGCACTTGTTGTGTGGTATCATCCACGATCGGACGTAAGTTGCTGCTGACGTATATTCTAAGCGATGTATGTGGATATATGGTACGTTATTCCCTGATCTAAATGCGTCTACTGTTACAAAGATCAAATATTTATCTTTTATTTGATCTTAATGCTCATGTTTTCAAAAGATGCCGGCTTCGAATGGTTGCTAGGACCATTACGGGACTAGGAATCTGTAAGTAGAGCCTTAATTAATAGAACACTGACAGTTGTTTTCTACATCGAGATTGGAACATTAAATAAATAATTGGTCGGCATGTGGTTCTAAACATTTGGTTATAGAGTAACTCAACAGTCCTATGGACGAATATAAAAAGGCTGGAATGGGAATGTCGGGTCTATCAGAAGCAACATGATAACACATTATCAATCATGTGTGTCTTCTGAACACATCATAGTGAATCACCAGAATGTTAAACACATACCTAAGAGTGGGGGGTTCGCATAGGCTATTTTTGCTCAGCGTGGCCGCTCTGACAATGATAGATGACCTATACATTGCTATAATGTCGAATATCTATAGAAAAAAAACCATACTGATTATAGTGCGCATTGTATGAAGTTAAATATTAAATTGGTACAATAACCATGAAGCGCCACTGCTTATTGCATTACAGGCATTGCAGGCATTACAGGCATTACAGGCATCACAGGCATTAATGTTACTGTCATTGATAGACTGATTCTGCTGTAAGGCTAATAGCATTTTGTTTCACGTCTGTGTACAATATTTGCTTCAACAAATTACGTCAATATCTAGCTTCATTGATTAATGTCTCAACAGCAGTGTTTGAAGGTAGTATAACATGCTAATGACATTCATTCAAAATAGATGATGGTTTGTCAATGGTTGTGTTACAAACAAATACAGATTGTAGAATGCGGATCGTGTTCTTTATGGGATAAGCACCCCATGTGTCATGACACAGTACGGCTTCTTCCATTTTGGAATATCGAATATTTGATCAACACTGCCAAACGAGTGATTACTTAACAATATTATCAAAATCAAATAGCGAAGATGAATGTCATGACTGACCTTCGTTGCTGCTAACTAATAGCTTCATAGATTCTTTGTACTTGGTTATGGTCCCAATTCGTTGGCAGCTGTGTTAGTTGTCATGTGGAAACATCACGATAAATTCACAAGGGACAAATAACCGGCCATTTTTTGTTCAGTTAACTTATTGCAAATTGATATTCAAGACAGAGAAGACGAGCTATTGAACGCACCACACGTATCAACAGCCTGTTACATTGAGAGCATCATCCGCATGCTTAATGTACGAAGATGAAATAAGCCACATGCATCATCTGCTTTGCATATAAACATACCTAAAATCTGGTAATGTTCGTCCAAGTAGCCTCTATCTATTGGGTTACCTGTGCTAGGATCAATTCATTCCCATTTTACATTTTGCTACATCAGCCTGGTGCACTTTTGAGTCACATGTTGAGGACGGTTATTCTGTCTACCATCAGTTACATAATATTGATTTATCACGTGCGTTCTTTAGAATATGCATCAACTGGCCTCATATCCCATCAACGCGTAGCGTTATACTGCAAATGCTACAACAAACCAGCAATTTAGTTCGCATGTTTTTATCATTCGTAACGCCAGTCAGGAAAGTAAATTATGAAAAACTAAAACAGCGAACAGATTACTCGTTCACTGTGTGTCCGGGTCATAGTTCATGAGCAATGCTTGAGGTGGCGTTTGGTATATTGTATTGACGTGCTTTGAAACTTGGAAAAGTGGAGCGCAATTTTTTGTTACTCAATGGTTAAAGTGAATTATCTGTGAAAGTGTCTTTGTGGTAATGGAATTACTTCACAATCCAACTCTCGCCTCCCACAAAATAACAAAAACTGTGATCATAAAGGAAGTTAATGGAATGGGCATGAACGGATGCATTTAATTTCCTCAGGCATGGGAAAAAACTGGATACTGGTGACGTGTCAAGGCAGCTGCTTACGTCGATGCTTTTGTTTGCGCTTCTGATTATTCCTGGTTTGGGTAATCACATTACCGATGCCAATATCCCAAGGAGGGAAATGTCAATGGACAATGGATTGCTTCGTGACCAAATCAAGTTAGAGGTAACAGATTCTCTATAAAACCATGGCCACGTGCTACGCAGGTGTGCTATTACTGGTTGAAGGTCAGCTGCCTTCATTTTATTAACATCATATTGGAAATATAAAAGCTGAAGCTATATCATCACATCGCTGGAACTACCGACAGTCAGGATCCTACGGCATGTGATGTTGCATCTGCCGTTTCGCGTTGCAGCTAAATTTCCCATAATGCATCCATTACTACTGAATAGGCATATGTTTTCTTCATTTTACAAGGTAATTTTACAAGGTAATTTATAGCCGAATTTCGTCATGGTCAACAAGCCAACCCTGTACAAAATGAACCTACAAGCATCCACTATGGAAGCTAGCAAAATGATATTGACTCACTATTCGCTATAAGTAATAACGTGTATAAGATGACCGAATGCATTGGGTGTATCTTATGTTTCAAGTCTATGATCGATTGTTATGTCTTAGATTGCATTACATAATATTATTGTAACCTGCTTTTGGTGTAAGTTACTTTGTATATCAAGCGTTGCATTGATTGTAGATAATGCAATTGTCATCTATTTCTTTTTGGTTTCAATAAGTCTGACAACATAATTCTGACAACAGACGTTTTTATGTAAATGTTTCTAGCGTCTAATATTGCAAATTTTCTGTCGAGGGGGATGCCAATAGACTAACGTCAGCAATTCGATTAAGGCGATTAACGGAGCTACGCTGCTATGATTCTAGGCGATTCACATAACATTCCAGCAAATCAAACAGTCAACTAAAAATACTGTTAATGCGTCGAAGGGTTGAACTGGCCCGTGTATATATGATCAATCGGTTTCTTGGTCATATTCAGTGTCTGGTATTTAAAAAAACGTCAATTCCAAATGGCATTTAGTAGCCAGAACAGCAACGGGATATCCGCGCGCTGTAGATATAGCATGAACAACGCAGGGAATGAACAAATAGTCCTGTTGTGTTAACAAAGTTCATTATTTAAACCACTAGTGTTTCCATTTGACTTAATGGTACCAGACGTACCACACAACCATTTGCTGGACCGAAACTGTAACCATGGCGTCCCATCAATTCTGTCAGGCATAATGGATACAATTTATATGATAAATGTGAATTTAAATTATGTTGTTCGGTGTTTCAAGAGATTCACATATCATACACGTACAATAATAATGATATCGTTTCATACGTTCATACAGACAATGTAGGTTAGAATTATTGAATATCTCTTCAGATTACCTGAGCTTAATTGATTGTTGCTATTTTGACTGTGAATGTTGACACTCCTTATGGTCGTATTAATAAAGACGAGACGTCCAGTTAATGGTAACTGGAAAACGGATGTTTATATCTGAATGTAAGGGTACGGATTCCGTACCCCATAAGTCCGATTATAAACTACAAAACTGTGGTATAGAGTAACTCTGGTGATGTCCATACGGACTTAAGATATAAAGGTTAGATAGTTGAGGGGCGGGGGATTATGACTCCACTCCGGTTGACGACGCTTATTACGATATGAATTACCTAAGATATAATATGAGTACATACGTGGACGACGCTTATTATGGTTGATACATAAAATCTTATCAATAAGGACGGTCACACTATCATAAACAATCATTTACCTCATTGTTGTGTTATCTGAAAAAGTATGAAAGCAATCAATGTGCTTAATAAAGTCAATAGAGATACAGCCCGCTCGCACATGCTAACATTGATATCGATACATGCGTGCCCTACGCCTATCGCGTGTACGTTACCAGTGTAGCTCGCCATACAAGTCTGTTTTCAGCACTATTCCACTCTATCATACTTTCAAATGGCAATCAAAAACCCTATCTCGTTCAAACGCCACATTGCAGGAATTCACAACCCTTTTAAAAATGTTATCGTTCTTCTGGTCCATAATGCGTGTGAACGCAGGCGGAAGGTCAGATAAATACAACAATAAAATCACTGTGATTGTGATAGTAATTTGATGCTTTATAATGCCTAGATGATCTCGGTAAATGGAGGTAGCCTTTTAAGCCTATCGATCTGGCGGCTTTGTATGTGACAAAGCGAGATGTGCACAGCATTGAAGGATGACTGTCACATCGAAGCTATTACCGCTGTGCTTCGTAGAATGAAATATTGTGAGACACATGTGTCATATGAATCTGCTTGGTGTCGCCAATGTGTGTTCTCGAGCAACGAAACACATTGTCAAACTTCAATCCCATCAACCATACAAATGCCATTGGCAGAACCAAATGTGAATAGTCTCAACATATCCGGACTAATGCAAAGGGATACGATTGCTTCCTGAAGACTGTTAATGCGTCAAAATGTAAGTGCTTAATCAGCATTTATTTTACCAGCAACGCTGTTTATTCGAATCTTGATCCACTGGACCCGCAATGTAAGGATTATTCGTGCACCTAACCTCATCGATATATCCAACATGCAGCATTCATTATGACAAGCAGGATTTGTGCAACAGATGAAAGTTATGAAAATGATGCTTCACACAATATATAATGCCTTCTATGAGGCAGAAATGCTACGATTGATCGACGGAACACTAAATAACATACAGGTGAAATAACAGTATGGAATGTTATGAAAATAGGGCGGTACATTATCCTTGGAAGGAGAGCCACACGTAAGCTTCTCACGATAAAGGTTACGAACTGCCATAGATATAGCCTGGCTGGTGAAGCAACTCTAGGGATGGATTGATTGGAAACATTTAACAAGATACTGAGACAAATGCATTTAACGTTCCGCTAATGAGCTACTACAACGGGTGTGTTAATCTCAATTGCTTCTCTCACCGTACAGATCAAGTGAGTAAGCAAGTATGCAAGAAAGCAAGTAAGTAAGCAAGTAAGCAAGTATGTAAGTAGGTAAGCAAGTAGGTATAGTGTCAAACGGCACACCAACACTCATGTGTTATATGGTGTGACATCGGAACGTGGGATTAGGTCAATCATAATACAGGCCAAAGTCTTCAACTCTGAGTTTCTTGCACTACCTCAAAATTGAACAGTAACATAGGCCATGATACAAAGAGAAAATGAAGGATGATGATAGGACCCAAATAAACAATTGAGAGTTATTTGCGTTTCATTTTAAGGTGGGGAGATCAAACAAAGCAACTATGCCCGCTTGGTGAGTTTCCGAGGAACGTGCCATCCTGCGTTGGTATGGAGATCTTTTCACTTTATACATAGGTAGGAATTGTTGACATTTATGCACAGGCCTGTTTAGTTTGAGCTCGCTCTTTGTTTTCGACTTCGCTATTGTATATTTTAAACTATCCTGCTTAAGTAATTCAATATATTATTCAGGTATCATTTGTATTGTTGACAACCGGAACAACGTGGAAAGATTGCAGTCGCGATTGTGTATTGACCAGGAGCAAGTAAATATGGATTCAAATTAAGTGGTTCTTAAGAGAGATGTACAATGTACACCAGGAAATTAGCTGGTATGGCCATGTGTCATTCAGGTACCAGTTGTCATCTCACAACGTTAATAAGAAAGGCACTAGCTCCCCACTGTCAGTTATCATAACCAACATCAATCAAACTGTGATTGTTTACAACCCCATGGCACAAACCCTCTTCTTCTTTTTCAGACGCCCTCGACTGAGGTAGCTATGATTAGTATTACCATGTTGTTGTCTGCTCTTGAAACATACCGAGAGTTGTGTCTGCGCTCGATAGAATGGCAAGCAATCAAAATATTGTATAGGATTAATAATGTTTGCTGTCATTCTGAATGAAGAACATTGGTCCACAAGTTATGTCCAGGGTTCGATTAGGTGTCATCCGGAGAAAGATGCAACGTTGCGAAAGATTATCAGTGTCAGACAGACTGATAGTACATCAAGAGTCAGGAGGAGTTATGCAGTACCATTGTCTATTCATTACCTGAATAGGACCTTTTATTGACAAATAGCCGCCTATCGCAAAGCAACGACCACAGCCACTGAAGCAATCGGCAATATATCACACTACTAAATGTATTGTCTCAATTGCAAGTAAACACGCGCCATATATGCATGCAGTATGTGTACTCATCGATGTCCATTATACATAGCAACGACCCACATACGTTATTCTCAATCGGCATGTGAATCACAAGGTAGCAAGTTCTAAGATGGGCAATTATTATCACCCTAAGTACTCTTTAATCGTGAACCAAATATATATATATGCTTAACACCAGGTGGTATCAGCGGATTTAATTTGCATAATACATGTTGCTCTGCAATACTGCCATCGATGCATTCCTTGCGTGAAAGTTAGTATCCTTGCTTTATTACATCATGTATATTGTCGTTGAGTGCGACAGACCTAGGCAATCATTGTAAGCGGGTTGTGCAGCAACAAAGTAGAACGAAATACTGTGTATATTACATTGCCAATACGGACATGGAAACTCTATAAGGCTTTACCGAAAGAATTCACGTGAAAAATAAATCTCTTGCTCCTTTGGCCACACATCACTGTGTTATATACAACATAGGCTACATACAGTAAGCTGTCAACTGAGAGTTGGGTTTCAAAATAGAATAACCTTTTAGCTACCACTTAATCGCGTATACATACAAGTTTTCATCGCTGTATGTTATTGCTCAAATGAAATTCAAGGAATTCGGAGTGTTATTTAGAAAATGGCATCAGAATTTGAGTGTTAATTTTCTATGTAGATCTGACTTACATATGGACTTTTAAAACAAAAACATGGTACTCTGCGTAGTATTGGACATTGAAAAATATTGGAGATTATTATGAACAGACATGTTTTTTCACCATCGTACGCAGCCCATATTAGGTACTTGTATATGCCAATCACGTTTTACTCGCCATTAATATTTTGTATATGACAATTACGAAAACGCAGCTTAAATGACATCGCAGTGTTATGCACACGTGGCAGTTTTGGTGTCATCAGAGTAAAAACTGTTGTATGGTATCCGAATCAAATAGCTATCCATAAGGCACTGTTTCGTTGCCATATGCTCGAATGCTGTTTAATCAACTGCAACTATCACCTACTGTCAAACAGAAGCAATTGATTAAATAGCATTTGAGGATATGGCAACAGAGTGGGATTATGAATAAACATAATAAGCACCTCACTATGACCCGCGTATAGAACTAAGTATACACCACACGTAACTCAATTCTTTCAGATGGACGCACCACTGCTTAAAGGCTAGGTGTGCCCCTTTGTGATGATTAAATAGAATCAGTAGCTTAATGATATGAAACGGGTGTTTTCTCTAATTTTATAACATGTGCCCCAGCGCTGCAATGTCAAACGACATGTACTGTATCACAACACTGACGATTCATGTAAATGGTTTAAGACAGCTATAAGATTTGATAAATGCAGGTAGAAGAAATGTATCGTAATGATACATCCCAAAACACCCCGTTTTCTCGTGATATGACAAGATGCATTGCATTAGTCTGGAAATGGGTGGGTATGGGGGCAATTTACTTGCCAATAACAGTCGTTACTTTGCGATACATAGGGTTCGTTTTGCAAATGACTTTCGTCTGCTTGGCTGCATTGCCGTACGGCTTCGCCTTGGCATTCAGACGGCAATGGTGTGCGCAGCTTGCTTTGCCTTATGAAGCATCACATTACTAATACCCTTCATTGTGATTGGACTGTCGTATTGATCTGGCATTCCGCACGCATTCACGTGCATAATGAATCAGACACTGAAACACATTAGCAGTCGGATGAATGTAACCAGTGCAAGATATGGGCCTCTTGATTATCGTCGACAAAGGATAAAACGTGGAAAAGTGCCGCAATTTGACGACAAGCGTCAATGGCAAAGTAAATGTAATTTTCAAAGGGCCGCCATGGTCTTGTATGAATGGAGATACTTTATCAAGACAAGTTACTATATATATTTTGTTTACACTAACTAATTTTGTATCTGCGCCTTGTGTTCCTTTATGAAGTTTCTAAATAATTTTACGAGGAAATGCAACAAACAAATATAATAGAAGTTATACAAAAGTTTTTTTGGTATATGTTGTATAGATATTCAGGAGTATGCAATCGTATTGTACTTGACGAGCCAAGGTAGGTCCGACTCTATTTAGGTTTTTGCTCATTGTTGAATACATTACAACAATTAAATGGAAGTTGGACCGATGGCGTTAGGTTTAGTTAAGGTAGATGCTGTATGTGTATCACACGAACGATCGTACAATCACCATTATCTTGAGAATGCATATTAAAATATAATATGATGACAGCCCTACATTACGCGCAGTGATGTATCTCTTCCACTGGGAAGATGATGTACTGACAGCCGGTTGGTTATTAAGATCCTCATCAGCGTATTCGCATTAACGATTATATTGCAACAATTTCCGGGAATTAAATAGCGATATAACACAGTTGATTTGCCATGCATGCTGGCTGCATTTGTTGCCTTTGGTGAGGTATCATTTATGAGATTTGAAAACATTACAAAGAAATTGTGAATAATATTGTCTTATTGTGAGATCACTCTGGTGTATTTATTAAATTTAAATTATGTACACATATGTGTGTGCATACATATATATAGATACATTAAAACCACTGGTCTGAACAACCCTCATATTGAGATGCGTCCTTGACAACTGAGATTCGGCTGTTGAAGTATTGAAAAACACTAGCCTGGTTGATATTCATCTCCAGTATCTTTGTTTAAAGCGCTCTGCAAAACCAACATAAGAGTAAACATTGTGACAGACATAGAACAGTATAAATTATTTGATCATTCATTCACGAGAAGCACCGATGAAGACCATAATAGCAGCAGGCCGAGGATCACCATGTTGAACTGTGCATTTTTCCATAGCATAACGTTAGTTCACTTTCTGCTCGAGATAATGTGTGCGTCTGCCATGGACAAACTCAGTTAATATAGCCATCCTGGTTTCCATCCTCCTCCTTCAATATCCGGTCTACATTTTCCGTAAAACACGAATAACCTTGAACAAAAAATGTTGCATCCAATTGACAAATTAAATGAGTTACAATAGTTCTAACAAGTATTCCTACCTATTGCAAGACTGAAATCAATAACCAACATATAGTTTGTGAATTCACCCCCAGTATTTTCTGCCCTTTTCGTCCATGAGATCGTTAATTCTACTCTTCTTATGGTTGTGTGTACGAACGAGGAAGGACGGGCCCCGACAGCTACTATAACATATTGTCAGTATTCGGATCATGGGTTCTGGGAAAAAATCATTAGC
>CM067343.1:68422787-68460267 GCA_034190875.2 Urechis unicinctus | reverse complement strand
TAAATATTTATGATGATGATGATGATGATGATGATGATGATGATGATGATGATGATGATGATGATGATGATGATCCTCATGATCGTTCATCTTCACTTTACAATTCCGGGGTCAGGCAGTGTCACTCTATGGTGTTTGAGTTACCACAAACCATTCAGTATTTTTTTTTAATGAGAGCTCTGTATGTTTGTGTGACAGAACAAACCTTGGCAAAGAAATAATTTTGGTAACATATCACTTGATATGTAATTTAAGTTACCACCTGTAATGATGAGGTATTTACACAATTACGTAGGCACACTTTGATGCTTCCGATCTTTGATTACCCCAAATTATTGGCCTCCAGTTGTATGCTTGGTTTAGAAAGTTATAAATGAAACAGAAGCATGTTGTTTAGAAGTAATTGAGTTGAAGCAGCATGAATAAACTTTGCGATCACACAATCAGCAAACATTGATCACTTAATTACCAAATACGCTTTATTAATCAATCTTTCACAAATCAACAAATCATCAGATTTCCTCCAGATCGATCATAACCATTGAGAAGTTCAGAGATAACAGATTCCCACTCAGCAGTACGCCATGGCAAGTCACATGGTTAGCCAGCCATGTTGATGTGGAGTCGATGTTGCGTGTCGTGTGTGTGAAGAACCCGTCCTCGTTTACTGCTGGTGTGTGATTAGTTGCTGCAGTTGCTGAATTCCCCTTGCAAACTACGCTAATATACCCTTGTGCCAGGATATATTCTGTCAGTAAGTGACAGATTAGTCAAATAATATCGGATCATTCATCCTGGCCAATTGTTCTTTTTTTGTGTCTTGTTCAGTATTCATTTGATTCAATGTTTCTGCTTGGAGCTTTTGTGTGATAAACTTGTCGTCGAATCTTTACAATAACAGCAATTCCTCAGTTCCAATCATCTTGTTGTGAATCGTGTATTTTCGTTATATTTCGGTTTGATGTATAATTTGTTCACAGCCAATGCTGTGATAGAATGCTGTGCTCATACAATGGCTTCTCTCAACGTGTGAACCTTGCCGACGCTGTTCACATCTATATCCAAACATTGATATTATCGATACGTATGAGCAGAAATAAAGCCCGAACATTTCCATTCAGTATCAAATAAACTGAAGCACTTTTCCTGTTTCTTACACTATTCTAACGGGACTAAAACTCCGTTTATAGGTTCCATTCACCCAACAAGCCTATCGTGTACTGTGTAATTCATTACCTGAGTACACAGTCATTAACGACAGCCTATGCAACAAATTGAGATCCGAGCATACGACAGACAGTAATTGAAAACCGTGACAACTCGCAATTCTTCTTTGTTATGCACACTAATGTATGCGTTTATGAAAGGAAACATTAATAACGATAGCAAACATGTCCGTGTTAACCCATTAACCCTGCGACTAACACGGCGGCTACATACCACTCGGAACATTTATCTTGCTTATTATTATCATCATATATCAAAACAAAGGTAAAAAAGACCATGCCTCAGGGTTTAGAATTGATCGTTATCAAATTTAACTTTGGTTTATTTCACCACAGCGCAATGATTAATAAATTGCTTTCATCAGAGAAACATTCAGGATCAGCCCCATGTCAGTCCTTATAGCGTTGTGTTCACACATACTGTATATACAAGTTCTCGGTAGCAATATTTGTAGATCGTTGCAATTCAATAGGCCGCAGGTTAATCCGCACATTTGTAAAATATACCTAATAAAACGCATGACTCAAGATGCTATCCATGCTCATTCTGCTGTGACATGGTGCTAAAGATGCAATTGTATTCTGGTTAAATCTCTCCATTAAACAGAACTCAACACCTTATATCTCTCATACTTTCCTATTCCAATTTATTGTTAAAATAACGCCGTTCCATTAGGGCATGAAGATCGTCAATGTGCCTTACAAATCACTTCACTGCTAGATCCGTTTATCCTCGATGGTCATGGATAATAATAAATCCCTGCTATTCGTTTATGAGCTATCATAATGCTGATGGCTTGTCATCGTCATACCTAAAGGTTCCAACAGAAGAGAAGCAGCAAATGCCTGGCCGTCATCATATCGTGTTCTAATGGCGCTCTTCATTTTGGTACAATGTTCCGAAACATACTTTACGATTTGTGCTGGCGTGGTTGTTTCAGACATAAGAGCAAATGTTGCTGTTACCATGGTGTCTATGAGTCGGAGATGCCTTATTGGGGGTCTTTACAACCGCAACCTTAACACAAGCACATATTGAAAAATGCGATTGATATTGGAACTGCTCAATCTTTTCAGTTCATCCGAGATCAGCATTTCAACAATGTCAACATACATGTGATGGGCCTTGTATTGCGTGATAGTCCTGCTTAATTCAGGTTCATGATGATTACTAGTCATTGTCGATTTACCCGAAGCTTACTTGTTCATCTTGTAATTCCCTACATACCAGGTGGGCCAACTAACACTAGATTACTTCAACAAACCTATGAATGATAGGTTTTGCCAGTAGCCCAACAGACCAACAGTCGATTGGGTACTCCCTTGGTGGTCTAACAGGTAAACCCACGTTTATCGGTAGATTAACAAACATGCTTAAATTATCATCACTTATCACGTTAAAAAAACATACTGAAAAGAATTTAAAGCCACCAACGGTGAGAGTATTGACTGAATTTAATTGCTATGGGTTTTTTTAACCAATATTCGGGAGAACACTTGATATTCGATTAATTCCTAGCTATTCGGCGAAATTCCACTCTGAATTCTGGCGGGAAGAATTACCTGCAACTTCCGGTGTCAAACACCAGTCTCTTGCATGTCGTTGTCGTAAGCGACCACGCGGAATTAGCTGAATTATTATCACACCATTAGGGTCATCATCTGCCTGCGGATACACTTCACAGGTGAGTCAATTCACACTAGATTTATACCTTATAACTTTTCGCGCTAGTTGCCTTTTCATCTCTTTTATTCAGCATCATAACAAGTCCGTTTCCAACCGACTCACGTTGCCCAATCTCATATTGGAATTTAGTCGGAAAAGTTAATAGCCTCGCACATTTTCGACGATTATGCATATTCACAAGTTATTGCGCTTCCTGAGACTCTTTTGCCATACATAATACTGATTACTTATTAAATTGGACTAACTACATTAAGTGTACATCCTGAAGGTAAGGTCTTATGAGCGAATTTCTTACATTGGCGACTCTTTCCTCAAGAACCACTTGGTTCAAAAGAGCTATTTGCCTGCCATCGAAGAGTCATATATGTCATAGGCGATTCCGCAAAGTCATTTAGTGATGCCCAAAACATTAAATCATCCAGTAGTGAATGCATATATATGTATATATATATATACAAACACACACACACACGCAAACACACACACACACACACACATATATATATATATATATATATAGATAGATATATATATATATATATATATAGATATATAGAGATATATAGATATAGAGATATACATAGAGGAGAGGGATTATATACATACATATACATATACATATATATACAAATATATATTTATACATAAATATATACAGATATATATACATATATATATATATTCATATATATATATATATATATATATATGTATATAAATATACACATATATATATATATATATATATATATATGAGTAGTATATATATATATGTATATTAGTCTAGATATATATATCTATATTTTATCTCTATATCTCTATATTTATATATATCTTTATTATCTCTCTCTCTCTCTCTCTCTCTCTCTCTCTCCCTCTCTCTCTCTCTCTCTCTCTCTCTCTCTATCTGTCTCTCTCTCTCTCTCTCTCTCTCTCTCTCTCTCTCTCTCTCTCTCTCTCTCTCTTCCTCTCTCTCTCTCTCTCTCTCTCTATCTATATCTATATATCTATATCTATATCTCTATATATATCTCTATATATCTCTCTCTCTCTCTCTCCTGGCCGTTCTAGCCCTTTAATCAGCTAACATTCATATACCGGATGTTCGAAGGACGATCGTGTTTTATATGTAATTACGATGTATCATTTACTGGTATGTTCTCAGCAGCAGCAGCAGCTCGCCGTTGATATCAAACCATCTTGGGTGCTTGCAACTGATACGAAGACCAGCAGACACCTGTGGACTGCTTCTAGTGAAGACCTCAGGCAAACAAAAACATTTCTTTTGGTCCGTAACAATAAGCCAGTAGGCAGTAGATCATCATAATAGGCAATTGTGTATATGACCTATAGATCTTGTAAAGGATGAAATTCTTCATTTTAAAAGACATTGTTCATTTCAATGTTATTCCTATTAACGGAAAAAAACTTTTACTGCTTTAAATACTTAGTAAGCTTGTCATAATTAGATGCTGCTTCACATTATATCATAACATACAATGCTACCTAGCTCTAGGTATAATCATTGACACAAAACCCGACAACTTTGACGCCAATGTTGTCTTCAATAATGTTGATTATTGCAAAGCGTCTGTGTTTATCTGTGTCCTGTAGCGTCACAGGCTTCTATGCATTTTTACTGTATATTGACCTGACTCTGAGTGCTATTAGATGCATGTCATGATTAGCAGCGTCTCCATTTGGAAATCTCAACTAGTGCGCAGTTGGTGTAGTGTGAGGGGCCTAGTTTTCAACCTAAACGATGTCATTTTCATGCAAAGGAAGGTTTCTTTGTCTGGTGCATGGTATATCGAAGAAATACATTCACTGGCCTACTCTAAGAGAGTGATCGTTTGACGAGTTTACCGGCTGCCCTGGATACCATTTCAGAACATCTTTGTCTATTTCAGATGTAAAAGGCTCAGCCCAGAGCCAGTGTCCTTCATGATGTTCGTCTGTTCCAGATACGATTCCTTTGTTATGAAACAAAACGTGATAAATAGATAATATCATTTGTTGAACAACTCGTATAGAGTGAAGGACGAACGTGTTATCAATATCCTTCGCCACAATAAACTACAAACTAGCGATGCCGATTTCATCACCTGTACCATGCATCCATCTAACAACTTAATTATGCTTCATCCATAATTTGTCATTACATCCATGGAATACCCAGGGAAACAACTTCTGCAAATTTGTCATTGTGACATTGCTGATAACTGACCTATGGAAATTCTTATTAGTAACGACGGACAATATAAACATAGCTAGATGTTAGGAACTCACCCCCATGAAGCGCCGAACGAAAAGATGCTAGCCATTTATAGACCACTTGCAATTCAAAGACACCTGTGAAACCGGCTAGGAAGTAGCCATCTCCAATGTTATAGCATATCACCCGCGCTTTGTACCAGTTGGCGAGTTTCATAACGTAAACCGAATGATTAACGCCGTGAAAAGTCGCAAATATCCCGGACTCGTTGGATATATATCAGGACACATTATTCATTGATCAATGTAGCAGTTGTACATGTAATGGGAAACCTTATCCGTGCCACCCGTTTGTTTATCCAATATAGTCGATAATAGGTCAAAAGTCATAGTTTAATCAATCCACGTTTTGTCACTTAGGCTGAACAGTGCATTAAATCGTTTAATAATGTCATCATGTATTATAGATTACTTAAATATGGAAAGTGTAGGCAAATATAAAAATGAAAGAAATATTACCCAACATATTTATACATGAAAATATATACATATATATATATATATATATATATATATATATATATATATATATATATATATATATATATATAGATATATATGTACAGTATATATATACATATATATGTACAAATATAGATATATATATGTATATATATAGAGAGAGATATTTATATATTAGGAGAGAGATATATATAAAACTATAGAGATCTATAGATTATATATATAACTATATCTACATATATATATATGTGTGTATTTATATATATATATACTTAATATATACATCTTTATATATATAAATATATATAGATATATAATATCTATATATATATATATATATATACATGCCTATATAATATATATATTATCTATGTCTATATATATATGTATCTCTCTATTTCTATATATACATATATAATCCCTATATATATCTATATATATATATATATATCTCTCTCTATATCCCTATATATATATATATCTATATATATATATATATATATATATATGTTTATATAATATTATCTAACTTACTTTGACGATTGGTGTACGTTTTCCTGTCCAGCATGGTACAATATGGGTCTGATATGAGCTCGCTGAAATACACCTCAACCAAGGGATACAGGCTTATGTGGCAGCACTTAGGAAACATTATACACGTACAGCACATTGAAACTAATTGTCTTATGTCAGTTAAAACACCGGTTGCATTAGGTCGATCCATGAAAGCGCTGCTGGGGCGAAATGGAGATTTGATAGTACTCCAACTCAAAAAAATAGTCAGCCACAACTGTCTGAAATTCATGTTGGTTCCAATACATTAGTTCTTCTCTTTGTCGTGGAAAGACAGGCCATAAAATATGTTGGGTCTCAAACTAGCCTTTAAAACGAGGTTATGACGTTAAGGCTATGTTGGCAACCGAACACAAAAGTCAGTGATTGGCTTGAATGCACGGATTTTGTGCCATTCGAATAATCTTATGATTACATCCGGATCCAAATATCAAATGTTTCAGAAAGAAGCCCGCCAGATACAGTTTTCACGTCTTCGCTACATCGGAAAGCACGCACAATCTTCTTCTACGTTCCTGTATATCATTAGCCGCACCAACACACGATGTGATGTCGGTATATTCATTTTACACATCCAAATACTGATTAATCACCCATAGGGTTATTGGCAGAAATATATAATAGATCAAATATGATATTGGTATGCAGCACATTTTTGCATATCATTAACCAGCAAACGCCACCTGTGCGGTTGAACGTCCCCAAATTGTCATGGGAGGCTAGGATAATGTTATTAAGCGTTGCTGAGTGTGAAACACTCCAAATATCATTACATAGTTAAGTGCGATCTACAATGCTACCGCGGGGGTCGGTATCGAGTTTTCGCAACTGTAAAAAAGCAATGTCGCTTGAACCAAAACCAGTGCATTACACATCCTCGCTAAAAGGAATATATCCTCTCGATTCGTTAATTGTCATAGGAGATCATCATATGCCCAGCTTGTAGTAATTGCAATCATTGAATGTTGTGGACTATTGTTGTGTGACAACGTAGTACGTTGAGCCCTTAGCTTGGTTATGTTAGAGTGAACATGCTAACTGCTGGGATGGCAGGTGATAAATGGATAGCTGCCTGCCGTGATTGGCCTTGGATATTTGGCTATACTTTATATATTTTGCTGGGTGATATCAGCATCGGATAGTGTAAAGCTTTATTAAGGCTGGGCGGTTAATTCCCTGTGAACGCCCTTGCTTGCCACGTTCTTGATATGAGCTATCGATTTGTCAACGTGCGTGTCAATTATGTGGTGATGGTGCTAAAACCAATAACTCTCTTAGAATTGGTTTTGAAGTCGTCGATGCGCGTCTTTGATGTGGGCCTGCAGCAAAATAACTAACTTCGTATCTCTCTCTTCTTAAACTCTTCACGTACTTGGTGATAAGTAGTAAACGGTTGCCCCCATTTCTTCTATTGCTCAATTACTTTGCCCCACCTAGATCTAGCGTCAGTCGCGTGAGACCATTATTTGTCGGACATAACGTACATACATATGAGAACATATCAACGACAAATCCCCAAATTCTAGAGATGCTATGGTTACTTAAATATCATTGTAAAATAACATTGAAAGCCCACAGGCAATATTAATTGTCTCGAGTCAAATTCGCAGATAAATGTAGTTCACAATAGCTGATATGCAGGCTTTACCTTGATCGTATAACCATTATTTGCCATAAACAGCGAAACCATTGAAGCATCTAGTAAACTTAACAATAATTATACTCAAATCAATATATTTCAACAACCAAAGCAACGCCAACTATTGTGTAATTGAAACCAGAAATCTCTGTCAGGTAGATGTTTTTCAACCCCAATCGCCAATTACAAATAAGTAATACTTCAGTTATACATAGCCAGTTATGGTATAAATATATGTCATTAATGATGCGACTGTAAGAGACACATTTGCATAGCTTAACTTGCACCCACATCTGGTCTTATATAATGGAATGTCATAGAAAACAAGTAATAGTTATTTGTGGTGTGGCATATATTCGGTTATTGTTTGCTATATCCTCAAATTCATTTTCAATTTGTTGCACAACAACCTGTAAATAAATACCATAGACCAATGTTAATCAACCAGTCAACTGATCTAGAGGAACAATTCAGTTCGGTAATACCGTTTAATATTGGCCCATAACAACACATTTAGTAGAATGTTTTGCTGAACATTCAAAGCTCCACAAACTGTCATGCAATAAGCTACCTGAACAAATCATACAGTTCTGCGATTTGTTATTTACAGAGTACAGCAGCTTGGATATTAATTACTGTTGCTACGATACAAATGTCTTGGTAAGAAGCCACTGATGGCGAAATGTCAGTCATCACACCTTACCCGATGACGTCATCTCATGTTACTGAACCCCACTGGCCAGCAGGATAACCAGAGATGACGCACATGTTTCCTGATACAGATCTGAATAATAAATGTGAACCGTCAGGAATATTCAGGCGGTATAACAGCATGGATCAGCATTATGAAGATACGTCAGACCCAAACGCCAGGTGATGATGTTTACCTTTGCTTTTAATCAGAGGGGACGATCATAATACCTAGTAATTGTCGAGTAATGATAAATCGACCATTGCATTGCATATACCCATTAAAAACCCCCATTAATATACATTAGGATGACATCCCATCATTACGTTCGGTGATCCGTCTCCTCTACGGCAATCATCAGGTGTGATACTGACAGCCGGTCCTTCTAACGGTGGTTCATCAGCGCATAATAGCAGTTTCTGAAAAGCCGTAATCGCCCATAAGTAGCAGTTATTGAACAAATAATCCAATTCTAATAAGATGCTACACATGTTGGTTGCCTTGATGTTGCTTTGTCGAAATACTTTATTCGGCACTAGGGTCATAAAAGCACGATAGAGACACGATGATATTACGTCATGATAGGCCTGATGAATGATGATTGTGAATCTAATGGGTCATTTATCTGCACCGAGCTGCAGTAGGAGCCAAACATGAATAAGGTATATATGTTCCGCATTCAGTATTTGTCGATTCCAATGTGGGATATCTATCGAATTGGTAGTTGAGGAAATTAGCAGTTATTGAACAAATAATCCAGTGGAGAAATATTATATTATGGAATATAAATCGAATTGTTAGTTCAACATGTATGCCAGGAACAGACTCAACTTGTTTGATCGAAATTGCTTATATGCTTTGTATTTACTTCAAAGTTTCACGCTAATTATGAGTCGGTAGCGGCAAAAATCATAAAACCGACGCGACCTATATCAACGAGATGTGCCAGACGCTACGTTGTAACCGTGACAGATGGTATAGCAAGGTTCAAGATTCCGCGCACTTGTTGTGGTGTCATCCACGATCGGAAGTAAGTTGCTGCTGACGTATATTCTAAGCGATGTATCAGGAAATATCATACGATATTCCCTGATCTAAATGCGTCTACTATTACAAAGATCAAATATTTATATCTTTTATTTTATCTTAATGCTCATGCTTTCAAAAAATGCCGGCTTTGGATGGTTGCTAGGATCAATACGGGACTAGGAATCTGTAAATAGAGCCTTAATTAATAGAACATTAACAGTTGTGTTTTACTGTGAGATTGGAACATTAAATAAATAATTGGTCGGCATGTGGCTCTAAACATTTGGTAAACGAGTGACCCAACCGTCCTATTGACGAATATAAAAAGGCTGGAATGGGAATTTCGGGTCTATCAGAAGCAATATGATAACACATTATCAATCATGTGTGTCTTCTGAACACATCATAGTGAATCACCAGCATGTTAAACACATGGGGGGTTTGCATAGCTTATATTCGCTCAGCGTGGCCGCTCTGACAATGATAGATGACCAATACATCGCTATTATGTAGAATATCTATTGCAAAAAAAAAACACTGCCAATCGAGTGTTTACTTAACAATATTATCAAAATCAAATAGTGAAGATGAATGTCATGACTGACCTTCGTTGCTGTTAACTAATAGCTTCATAGCTTCTTTGTCCTTGGATATTGTCCCAATTCGTTGGCAGCTGTGTTAGTTGTCATGTGGAAACATCACGTTAAATTTATTCACAAAGGACAACCAACAGGCCATATTTTGGTCAGTTAACCTATTGCAAATTGATATTCAAGACAGAGAAGACGAGCTACTGAACGCACCACGCGTATCAAGCCTGTTACATTGAGAGCATCATCCGTATGCTTTATGTACAAAGATGTAATAAGCCACACGCATCATCTGCTTTGCATATTGACATACCTATTACCTGGTAATGTTCGTCCATGTAGCCTCTATCTAATGAGTTACCTGCGCTAGGATCAAGTCATTCCCACATTTCACAATCATCCACTGCTACATCAGGTGTACTTTTGTGTCACATGTGTAGGACGGCTATTCTTTCCATCATCAGTTACATTATATTGATTTATCGCATGCACCAACTGGTCTTATATCCCATCAACACGTCGCTTTATACTACCAATGCTACAACAGATCGGCAATTCAGTTCGCATGTTTATATTATTCGTAACGCCAGTCAGGAAAGTAAATTATGGAAAACTTAAAAAAGCCAACAGATTACTCGTTCACTGTGTGTCCGGGTCATAGTTTATGAGGAAATTAGCAATGCTTGACGTGTCGTTTTTTATGATTTATTGAAGTGCTTTGACACTTGGAATAGTGGAGCGCAATTTGTTGTTACTCAATGGTTAAAGTGAATTATCTGTGGAAGTTTCTTGTTGTAATAGAATTACGCACAATCCCACTAAATTACAAAAACTGTAATCATAAAGGAAGTTAATGGAATGGGCATGAACGGATGCATTAAATTTACTCAGGCATCGGAAAAAACTGGATACTGGTGACGTGTCAAGGCAGCTGCTTTAGTCGATGCTTTTGTTTGTGCTTCTGATTATTCCTGGTTTGGGTTATCACATTTCCGATGCCAATATCCCAAGGAGGGAAATGTCAATGGACAATGGATTGCTTCGTGACCAAATCAAGTTAGAGGCAACAGATTCTCTATAAAACCATGGCCACGTGTCACGCAGGTGTGCTATTATTGGTTAGAGGTCAGCTGCCTTCATTTCATTAACATCAATATCGGAAATATATAGGGTAAAACTGAATCATCACATCGCTGGAACTGCCTACAATCAGGATCCGACGGCATGTGATCTTGCATCTACCGTTTCGCGTTGCAGCTAAATTTCCCATAATGCATCCATTAATACTGAATAGACATTAATTTGTTTTATTGATTTAATTTAACATGGTAATTTATACTCAAATCTGGTTATGATCCACAAGCCAACCATATGCAAAAAGAGCCTACAAGCATCCACTATGGAAGCTACCAAAATGATATTGACTCTCTATTCGCTATAAGTAATAACATGTATAAGATGATGGAATGCATTGGGTGTATCCTGTATTTCAAGTCTATGGTCGATTGTTATGTCTTCGATCCAATTACATAATATTATTATAAAACTTCTTCCAGTGTCAGTTACTTTGTATATCAAGCGTTGCATTGATTGAAGATAATGCAATTGTCATTTATTTCTTTTTGTTTTCCATAAGTCTGACAACATAATTCTGACAACAGACGTTTTTATGTAAATGATTCTGGCGTGTAACATTGGTCAATTAGTGTTGATGTAATACCTTTGATTGTAAACCGATATTCGATTGTGATAGCAATTGCAATGTCACGAATTTTATAATGATATACATTGAATAATTTTCGCATCAAACGAACCGGATCGCCGCAGGCATTCACTTGATCAGTGGATATGTCAATAAGTAAACTCGTCACGGAGATTGCCCCGCTTGTTGTTCAGTTGGCAATTTAGGCATAGCCTGCTGCTGTTATAGCACGACAGGCTTCTATGTTGTTATGAAATAATATGTCGGTTCATATTTCTTACGTTCTCCAATGGTCAAACAATTTTGCAGAAAGATATGGAAGATGAAGTCATGGAAACGTTTTGATTAGAATACAAATTAAAACTTTATTCATGGCTTGACCAATTATATAATGTCCAAAATTATATAATGTTCAGAGTGTGAAATGTATTTGGGGCGGTATGTACGTTTGTTGGATGATAACTGCCCTTCCAATAGCTTGTCAGTGGGTCTCAGCTTTATATTATGTTCGCCAAAGATCACACATAGTACAAACATTTATGATATATGTATACATATAGGCAGTATATATTGAAGATCGATGGTATACTTACTGTGCAACAATGTATTAACAGTTCACACGGCAAGATTTATATCATCAACATTCTCAGCGCCTGTCTGAAAAGTAATTATGGATAGTAGCTGCTCGGTGTTAAACCCGAGCAGACTGACCAATCGTTCTCTTCCTGTCTATTCCGGTTACAGAGGACGTAACAAACTGCATACTCGTTATATTGTTATATTCGTTTTGCAGCCCGAAGCTGGACGTGCTTCGTTATTACGTCGGGGGTAAATCAAATTATTTCTGAGAGCCCTCTAATGTTTCTTTGGCTGCAATAGGATAATGCGTAATCCTTTGACAATATTCTTTTGCCTTTCACCAAACACAAGCAACGAAAATTATAAAACAAGTCGAATGGACACATTTAATCTTCGCATGCATCATCTGGTACTGCTGTTGGCGACGTGTAAGAACTTGAGTGACGTGTCGAGGCAGCTGCTTCTATCAGTGCTATTGTGGGTGCTTCTGATTAATCCAGGTTTGGTAAAATCAAGTTCCCATGCAAATTTCCTGTCGAGGGGGATGCCAATAGATTAAAGCAATGTTTATGTTAGACGTAACCGTTTCTCACCCAAAAACAGCAATATTTTCGAAATAAGCCCATGACCACTCATCACGGTAACGCTAATGATGGCCGAATGTCAGATGACCTCACCTCCGCAGCATCCAGTGTTAATATAAAGGCTATTACCATATCATTTCCTCACTTAAGAGACACTGGAACCTCTTGCATGTCATCATACATATACATTTATCCTCAGGTCCCAGGCATTGCGCTTGGTTATGCCGATGACATTACCTTATTCAGTCAAAGTTTCATAATATCTTGAAAATAAGGGAACGATTTGCTGATAAATATAACGTGACTTTTTATCCGTTGAAAACTAAATGCGTAAAATATTGTAAGGCTGTGAATGAATTTGATAAGGTGATATTGTATGACTCGATTATTGAACGGTCACAATTATTAAAAACTTGGGGATAACAAGCTGACTGATTATAGTGATTGTACCTCAAAATGTTCTATGTTAAAACGTAGCATTTAACAATATGATTGGGAGCTTTGGCGAGTTACACAACACAACATTGTTTGAGGTATTCCATTCCTATTGCTGCATTTTTCTAAGGCTCACAGTAAGGAACCATTAGTTCTGATGGATATAAGAAAATATGTGTTCAATGGAAAAAGGGTGTTAGGAGAATACTCAACCTTCCGATCTCTTCGCATACTTGGGTACTAGGGCCATTAATTGGCCAACCACACATTAGCGTTTCTTGATGCATACAAACGTTGCAAATGATCGTGTAAATGCAGCACTTCAGTGTTTGATCAGACATGCTTGCTATAATGACCTTTGACCTTTGGGATGCAATATTGCTTATCTCAGACAACAATAATGTATATGATGAAGTGGCGTCCAATATCACGCAAATTATTAAAAAATAGTTGTTACCAAATCTGTACTTTTAATATATATATATTGTTTAAGGAACAACGAAATTATGATCGATAGATTAGACGAGGAAATGTAGTACTATAGTTTAAGTTATTCAATGTATTACGTTTATTATATGCAGGTATCTCAAGTAAACACACACACAAACACACACACACACGTATATATATATACATATATATGCATATATATATATATATATATATATATATATATATAGATATATATATATATATATATATATATACATATATTGTATATATATATATATATATATATATATATATATTGTACATAAACGTATATTAATAGATTTATATATATGAAATGTATATACATATATATATTCACAAATGTATATATATAT
This sequence comes from Urechis unicinctus, assembly GCA_034190875.2. NCBI lineage: Eukaryota > Metazoa > Annelida > Polychaeta > Xenopneusta > Urechidae > Urechis > Urechis unicinctus. Next base: position 68,445,969 of record CM067343.1, on the reverse strand, counting down.
ATTCATATATATATATTTATATACATATAGATATATTTATACATATGTATATATAAATATATATGTATATATATAAAATAGAGATATTTTATATATATACACACAGATATATATATATATATACATATAGAGATATATATATATATATATATATATATATATATATATATATATCTATATATATATATATATATATATATATATATATATATATATATATATTTTTAAATGTATACATCAACTAAGAAGTAGCATTTTACCCATAAATGGACCTGCATAATCAATATGGAGGCGATCCCAGGGGGTATCGGGCCATTCCCAGGGATTTAGGGGTGCTTCCGGGGGAGGTTTGCGAATAGCTTGACAACTGTTGCGTTCACACACCACTGACTCAATGTCCACGTCAATGTGTGGCCACCACACATAGCTCCGAGCTAATGTTTTCATTTTGGTAACACCAGGATGAGCGATGTGTAATTCATCAAGAATTCTCTTCTGACGTTGTGGGGGAATGACCACATGAATACCCCACAAGATACAGCCATCTTCTATGCTGAGTTCCGTCCTCCAGCTAGCATAGGGTTTTAAAGGTTCATCCACTTGTAGACCTTCAGGCCAACCTTGTTGGAGTAACTCATAGATCTTACTCAATGATGGATCTTTCTGAGTCCATTGTCTAATCAGGTTCACCGATAGAGTAGTCTGATCATTAATATGATTCAATAACAACAGAAATTTCTCCAGAAGGCTGAGGGTCAATTGGTGAATCCTTCAAAGGAAGTTTGCTCATTGCATCAGCGTTTGCGTTAGCAGATCCAGGTATATAAACTAGGTGGTAGTCATATGTCCCTAGTTTCAGTGACCAGCGTTGAACACGAGGAGACGCCATCACTGGTATAGACTTAGTTTCCCCTAACAAACACAACAAAGGTTTATGATCAGTCATAATGGAGAATCTGCGCCCCCAAAGATATTGATGAAATTTGCTTACAGCAAATATGACAGCTAAGCCTTCTTTATCAAGCTGAGAGTAATTCTTCTCGGCAACGCTGAGCGATCTTGAAGCAAAAGCAATTGTCTTTTCTGTACCATCAGGGAATACGTGGGACATAACGGCCCCAAAGCCGTATGGAGATGCGTCACATGAAATAACCACTGGCTGATCCTGATCATAATGTACCAACAACCGAGATAAATTCAAAAGTTCCTTTGACTTGTTGAATGCAGCTGTTTGAGAACCACCCCACTTGAATACAACATCTTTCCTCTGTAGGTGATGAAGTGGAGCGAGTATGGTAGCCAAATCAGGTAGGAATTTACTGTAATAGTCAAGCATCCCCAGGTACGATCTCAACTCAGCTATACAGTTTGGTTGTGGAGCTTCCACAATAGCTCTCACTTTGTCGTCAAGAGGATGCAGGCTCGATGCATAAATCTTGTGTAATAGATATGATACTTCGCTGGATAAGAAGGTGCACTTGTCCTTCTTTAGATGTAATCCTGCTGTACAGAGACGTTGGAATACTCTTTCCAGAATCGAGAGATGCTCCTCTATAGATGGTGCGGATACGAGCACATCATCCAAGTAGCAACATACACCAGGAAGGTCACCAAGCAAGTTATCCATACTCTTATCTGTGGCTTCATAACTTAAAGCAATGTCAATCACATCACACAATGCTGTCATTATCCGTTCATGACGAATACCCACCAATATCCGATCTGCCAAATTTTGTTCCTATTGATCACCAAATTTACAATGTTCAGAAAGTCGTTTTAGCTCAGCAATAAATTCAGAAACTGATTGGCCTGGTTCTCTGTAAGATGAGTTAAATTTGGCTCGCTGGATGGTAGTAGATGGCTGTACAAGATTCCGAGCAATACGGTATGTTTTAGGTCCACAACAACTCAACAGAATGGCTTTCTTCTTATCATCGTCATCGACATCGTTAGCCAAAAAATAGAACTTTACACGGGGGTTCGTTAAGAAATTAAAGAACACTCACTTCTATGGATATTTTGGGCTTACAGTGTTCCATCCTCGTCGCCAAAATGTGACGTTCTGCTATATAGAAATCACATACAGATCCATTGAGATTTTTACGCGTTTATTCTGGAACTACAGAAACGGAACCGACTATAGCGCCACCAGGCGAATGCTGTCACAACTAGTGAAGTAGTCATTCTAGCCTCATTTAAGTCGAGTAAATATTCGCTTACCTTATGTTATGCATCCATTAGACCTACCTCATGTATGGCATTACAGATAGCATTGTAACGAATAATCGTTTGGTATATCATCATATAAATCGTACCTTGACTTTTTTAATCTTATAGTGCTATCGTACAATGATCACACCTGACCCAATAACCCTCGAGATCCATCGCTTGTCAAAATATCCTCGCCATGTTTTGTACTATAGACATAATACAGATTCAGTAACAAAAACCGTAAAAATGTTGGCATCATCTACGCGTTACTACAAGAACACATCCCACTGCAGGAAATCCGTTTACAAGAATTTCCGTGTTATGGCGGGAATCATCAGAATTGCTTGTTGTGTAAATGACAAAATTTGTTATTGAGAAGAGATGCATCCTAAATGAACCATTGTCGTGGAGGGAGTAATGCACATCCTGATACCTTTGTGACCATAATGAAATTCAGAAGGTTGGTTCGCGTAGGAGTTTCTCAGTTCATTTATATCTACTTGGCTTGACTGGGATTTGGAATTATGCCGAGGTAGCGCAATAAAGTGTTGTTCATGAATAAAATGTTCTCATGTGTCGGACTTCAAGAATAGCAGAATTTTACCACGAAAAGTTTGGAATCATTCGTCTGTATCTGTACGTAGATCAAACCATCGATATCCAACCGAGGCATTGATGCAGCATCGGCCACTACATATTAGTGTTACTTGATTCAGAATTAAGACAATAAAGGATGAATGAGCTATTTGTTACCAATAACTGCTCCCCCCCACCCCCAGCACATAACCATGTTGCGTATGGAGCAAAATATTTGTGCCCGATATTTTCCTCCAAATAATATTGGCACTGCATTCGAATCATATATTACCTACATGGCTATAATAACAGCACCGTGGTGGCTCGTCATGCATATGTTTAATAAGATTTGATTCATTCATATTTCGACACAACATTGTCAACAGTTCTGTTATTATCCATCATAGACTTGAATGCTTCTTGTCCTGTTAAATGTTCATTTTCCTGTAGAGTGTCGATACAAATCATTGAAAGTTCAAATCTTAGAACAAAGACAAAAATACCGGAAAATTTAAATCCAGGTGAGGCAATATGATGAAGAATAAACTGAACGTCCATGTTGGTTGCGTTCAGAGTAAGGAGCGACATGTACAGCTAGATTAAGGCTACTAACCAATAATTTTATCAGCGCAAAATAAGGCTATTGCACTCGCTCGCGCACTGATGTGAATATCCATTAGTTGCACTATGACGTGATTGGTTTTAGGCAACGCCACGGTATATATGCACATTTATTCTGGTAAAGGTTGTAATGGATGAGCAACCCGTGAAATATACCTTTTCAACTGCTGTCAACTGCGTCATTTTAATGCTGATATAGGGTAAACTAGTCGCAAAGGTGCCGTTGCACATTAGGTAACTGAGACATTAATTAGGAGAGATTGTCAGGTACAAAAAGCATATCCTCTTAAAGCATCTGACAACGGACGAGTTGTTTTGGCGCGTTCTGTTTGTTACCGCTGATGTGTAATAACGAACAAAATGGCAAATCCCAATAAGTCAATACTAACCACGAATGACAGCAAACTGCATACTGCATATTTGATATACTGTCTTTTACACTTTGATGCCAGCACAGCATGTAATGCAAGCACATCACGCGGCAGATATATGTAGATGAGATGCTTTTTTTTGTGAGTTACCAAAATGACCTCTGCTTTTACATTTCAAGTCAAAAGACATTTTGACCAGTAGTTGCGTTCATCTTTTTCCAGACTGTCGCCGTTCATGGTTTTAGATTCATTACTGTCCCGTGGTATATGACTTGAGTTGGTCAAGGAGCAATTAAATATCCACTGACATCTATCTTCAAGGGATATTCGCATCAGAACTATAATCCATGACGCCTATATAAAGCTGGTTGTGAAAACTGATTCACCATCTACCATTAGAAGTACATTCCGTAGAGCAATGCTTGCTATTATATATTTTGCTGAATTGAGAGATTATACTAATGGCCGGCATACTTGCAGAGACATTAATAAATTAAACAAATCTCCACTGCGCAAAACGCTTGATTTGACCAAATGAAGAATACAAATGCGACTTTAAAAGATACTGCTGCCTTTGGTGAATAGTAAAAATAATTAGGCTTGGGTCATGCATTTTCTGCCACCTTTATCTGCATGCGGTTATACACCTTTGTGTAACAGGTGGATATAATCTCAAATAAGTCTCTTGGTGCCTGTGATATAAGTTCGCGTGAAACATAGGGTCACTGATTAAGATTATTTCTTATTTTGATATATATACCCTAGCTACCTGCCAATAAGATGTGGAAGATTGTTCTTGTGTTGCTACATTGGGACAACAATATATTCATTTATGGGATAATGCCGTGACCGTGTTGGTTTGCAGTTCAAGTCGATTGCAGTTGACGGTGTATTTAAACTACCTATATGAAAACTTTCTTAGTGATGGCATGTTTGTGATATTTATTGTAGTTAGTAGACGTTATGATTTGCCTATCACCAACATTTCTCGAGCCAGATAACAGCTTCATTCCAAATGATTAACTCAAGTTATGCGCAGCGTAGTTTCTCATCATGCACATAAGCCACATTTAATTATACGGCAGTACAGTTGTTGTACTACACTTCCAGTGTAAGTTTATAATGTATGCCTCAATAATTCCCGTTCCAGAGTGCATAATTGTTGTTTTGCTTTACTTATCGAACACAAAAGCCCTGTTTCTGCTCACGCACGAGACTTTGCTCATTAGGGAAAGGGCTAAGGGCCAAGGGCCAAGAAATATGTCGACTGAGAGCAAATCACATTCTTTGTGGTGACAGAAATATCAGCTGACACAATTAACAGCAGCAGATTTGGCTACACCTGAAGATATCTACACATATAAGGCACATTGGTGTGTAAGAATATCACATTGCGACAAGTGTTGACGGCTGCGCAAAGAGTGTTTCAAATGAGTAGCTTAGACCAGTCGATGCGTCTCTAGGATCGGCATACAGGGTTAGGTAAAGGTTACACACTGCCATCATATTGTTGCTGATGAAGGAGGAAATGGTAACATGTACTTCATTTTATATACACCGGATTTGCGCTTATGCGATGTTTATTTGAAGATTTTAATTCACAAACATTCCCTGTCGTCCATAAGCATCAGTTGTAACTTATTATTTAGGAGGAATTTTTCACAATCTTCAGCAATCCTTAGGCTGATCGTTGATACTATAATTGATAACGCACTCTATCACATCATTATTTATCACAATTCGGTTTCAACATATACCGGAGAATATTAGGCGACCCATCTCTACGCTACCCATTACGCAACATACAGGGAACGCTCATCTTGAGGAACTCTTAATTATCCGGTATCACGTAAATAGTCACCTTCTAAGCTATCATAAAAATGAAACAAGACTAGCGCATCCCCTTTTTATGATCATTTACACGCAAAATCTATTTACCTACACAATTTCTAAAGGTTTCAAAATCGGTGTGGTCTATCTTGCCATGAGTATAGTACGTTACTATTTTGAAACGTTCAGACGTTATGTGTAATGAAGCTGTATATCAGTTTGTATATCAGTTTGCCATGTGTCTCTTATCATTTACATAATTGCATAACTTCATCGTCTTTGTCATAAGCGTGCATATATGCAGTAATGGTAAGCAATTGAATACGCAGGAACTGCATGTGGGAAATACCATTTGCAAATTCAAGTAATTTATAATGTGTTAATATGACACGTGCCAGCATCCATAACTTACAGTTCTACCAATTAGCTTCCTGACTTAATATTTATCCGATCGATTGGCTATATTGCTAGTCTGTCCAATATTTTCTTGGCTAAAAACGAGTGACCAGCATAAGATACAAATGCTTCCTATTTCACGCATGCCCTATTAGAGGATTTTAATCTAATTGTGACACTCGCTTAGCTACGATAACAATCAGGCAACAAAAGACTCATATTCAAATATACTGTCGAAGAGTTGCTTAGTTAAATTAATGGAATAATTAATGACAGGGGCGTTATTAGTTGACGTGTTATGATATACGAGTAATGGATTATATCTTCCTTCGAACGTGAGATGTAAGTAAATTAACAATGTATGAGTTATAACCCTACGTAGACCATTTAGCCGCTCGTGATATTTGATGCCTGTAATTATGTGAAATCCGGGGAGAATGGATTGGCAATCGTGGTTGCGACTACCGTCTATTAAATGTGTCGTAGCAGCCATCCCACCATCAAGAGGATCCATCTGTGTCCAACCTCAGCTGCCATCGTTAAGCTGTCTGTGCAGGCGTGGCTTATGAAACGCGACGTGGAAAGCTTTTCGTCACAAATGTGGGGGCGCACTCGGTCATGATTGACATTATTAGCTGTCAAATAGAATGGGTCAGCTGATGGACAATATCGGCTGTCAAATGCAATTTGACAATATTGGCTGTCAAATACTATGTGTCAGTTGATTGACAATATTAGCTGTCAAATACTATGGGTCAGTCGATTGACAATATTAGCGGTCAAATACAATCGGTCAGTCGATTGACAATATCAGCTGTCAAATGCAAAGGGTCAGTTGATTAACAATATTGGCTGTCAAATACAATGGGTCAGTCGATTGACTATATTGGCTGTCAAATACAATGGATCAGTTGATTGACAATATTGGCTGTCAAATACAATATGCCAGTCGATTAACAATATTGGCTGTCAAATACTATGGGTCAGTTGATTAACAATATTGGCTGTCAAATACAATAGGTCAGTCGATTGACTATATTGGCTGTCAAATACTATGGGTCAGTTGATTAACAATATTGGCTGTCAAATACAATAGGTCAGTCGATTGACTATATTGGCTGTCAAATACAATGGATCAGTCGATTGACTATATTGGCTGTCAAATACAATGGATCAGTTGATTGACAATATTGGCTGTCAAATACAATATGCCAGTCGATTAACAATATTGGCTGTCAAATACAATAGGTCAGTCGATTAACAATATTGGCTGTCAAATACAATAGGTCAGTCGATTAACAATATTGGCTGTCAAATACAATATGCCAGTCGATTAACAATATTGGCTGTCAAATACAATAGGTCAGTCGATTGACAATATTGGTTGTCAAAAACAATGGGTCAGTCGATTGACAATATTGGCTGTCAAATACAATGGGTCAGTCTATTGACAATATTGGCTGTCAAATATAATGGGTCAATTGATTGACAATATTGGCTGTCAAATACAATGGGTCAATCGATTGACAATATTGGCTGTCAAATACAATGGGTCAGTCGACTGACAATATTGGCTGTCAAATACAATGGGTCAGTCGATTGACAATATTGGCTGTCAAATACAATCGGTCAATTGATTGACTATATTGGTTGTCATATACAATGGGTCAGTCGATTGACAATATTGGCTGTCAAATACAATGGGTCAATTGATTGACTATATTGGTTGTCATATACAATGGGTCAGTCGATTGACAATATTGGCTGTCAAATACAATGGGTCAATTGATTGACAATATTGGCTGTCAAATACTATGGGTCAGTCGATTGACAATATTAGCGGTCAAATACAATCGGTCAGTCGATTGACAATATCAGCTGTCAAATGCAAAGGGTCAGTTGATTAACAATATTGGCTGTCAAATACAATGGGTCAGTCGATTGACTATATTGGCTGTCAAATACAATGGATCAGTTGATTGACAATATTGGCTGTCAAATACAATATGCCAGTCGATTAACAATATTGGCTGTCAAATACTATGGGTCAGTTGATTAACAATATTGGCTGTCAAATACAATGGATCAGTCGATTGACTATATTGGCTGTCAAATACAATGGATCAGTCGATTGACAATATTGGCTGTCAAATACAATATGCCAGTCGATTAACAATATTGGCTGTCAAATACTATGGGTCAGTTGATTAACAATATTGGCTGTCAAATACAATAGGTCAGTCGATTGACTATATTGGCTGTCAAATACTATGGGTCAGTTGATTAACAATATTGGCTGTCAAATACAATAGGTCAGTCGATTGACTATATTGGCTGTCAAATACAATGGATCAGTCGATTGACTATATTGGCTGTCAAATACAATGGATCAGTTGATTGACAATATTGGCTGTCAAATACAATATGCCAGTCGATTAACAATATTGGCTGTCAAATACAATAGGTCAGTCGATTGACAATATTGGTTGTCAAAAACAATGGGTCAGTCGATTGACAATATTGGCTGTCAAATACAATGGGTCAGTCTATTGACAATATTGGCTGTCAAATACAATGGGTCAATTGATTGACAATATTGGCTGTCAAATACAATGGGTCAGTCGATTGACAATATTGGCTGTCAAATACAATGGGTCAGTCGACTGACAATATTGGCTGTCAAATACAATGGGTCAGTCGATTGACAATATTGGCTGTCAAATACAATCGGTCAATTGATTGACTATATTGGTTGTCATATACAATGGGTCAGTCGATTGACAATATTGGCTGTCAAATACAATGGGTCAATTGATTGACTATATTGGTTGTCATATACAATGGGTCAGTCGATTGACAATATTGGCTGTCAAATACAATGGGTCAATTGATTGACAATATTGGCTGTCAAATACAATGGGTCAGTCGATTGACAATATTGGCTGTCAAATACAATGGGTCAATTGATTGACAATATTGGCTGTCAAATATAAATAGGTCAGTTAATTGACAATATTGGCTGTCAAATACAATGTGTCAGTCGATTAACATGATTGACTTCTGTTGCTGGTACTACAAACGAGCATTATTTACAAGCAGAAACTGGCACCGTGCTATTCTGCTGCCGGCATGTTCCTCGACATTTCACGTCTCGTAAAATCCATCGTATTTCCCAATGTCCAATGGTTTAGAAAAATTCTTAACACCTATCGGATGGTACATAAAACATGTATTAACAACTGCGCCATTTCCATTTCAGATTATTCGTGATTGCTAAGCGGCTTTGATGTATTTCGATATTGCAGCTATTATATCACAGATTGTCAAGCTCCTCTCCTCTCTCCCATCTCAGTCCACCAAGGTCGTATTCTGGTTAAGATACGGCTTCGGCTCTGTGGTGAATGTTATCGCTGGTTTCGTCTCTTTAACCCTAGCAACTGGCTATTATGCTTCAAGGACCATATTAACTAAGGCATAAGTTTCGCCTACCACCCCATGAGACACAATCGTTCACAGTACATCTGCGTTGCTTTCATTTCCCTGCCGATTGCCGCATGTTATTCCATCGCAAATGAACATCAAGGCCTGCCAGCATGTCAAGCAAATCACCTGTGATATTTTGTTATTGGATTCTCGACTAATATCTGCTCGTTGAGGTGATTATCGCTAATACAAAGCCGCTGATGAGATACTTAATAAGCTACTTGCGGTTATCAGAACATCTAATGATGCGAGCGGAAGAGACCGCGCGTTATGTAGGGCTATAGTTATTATGATTTTTTATTAGGCCTATTCAATATACGCTTCTTGTATGAGTTTCGGGAATTGTTCTGGAGAAAAGAGCGACTTCCATAAAAATTTAACTGCCCTACTACTTTATGCAAGTGGCTTTATTGTGTGGCTGTGAGCTTTGTTGCATCAGTTACCATGGCGACGGCAGTGCGCCGAGTTGGAGATTGCTAATGGGAGGTATCTAATGTTTCAAGCTACAGCACAAATGTGTATTAACTCACTACATTTAACAATGTAACTGCATTTCCATATCAAACGGGCAGCTCCGCTATAATCAATTACGAAGTCATATTTCATATTATCCCGTTTTAAGGTTGGCTCGCATGGGTTATTTTGTTAATTATCAGATCCGTTAACTGAGCAAATTGTAATCTTATTGTTCTTAGTTTCAATCCCCGAGACCCAGCTGTACCAGCTAACGCATGATTATACCAAATAAATCCTATTGATGACAGAAATGTAAAATGTCAACAATGTCATTTAGGTATTCAGACTACTGTTTGCTCCTCCTGCAGGTACAAATACCCAGACAAAGCTACCTACTCATCTTGTAAATCGCATGTCACGTATTTTGCATCTCAGTTGTTGCTCTCTCTGTTATATATTTTCATACTTACTTGACAAATGTTACTCTATTAAGGCTGACTGTAGGGTTACACAATGAGCTAGATCTCGGTAATAAATTTGTAACCCCAAGCGACGATGATTATTATTCCGTTAGCAAACCCTTGAGACAAGACCTGCTTTTCCATTCCCCAATGGAAACCAAATTCATCATCCTTTTTTCGGTTTACTATGTTTTTTCGTATTACGCAGCTCATTAATATATTAATTTCTAGGTGACTTGTATTGATGACAGTGCAGTAGCGGTGAATTAATAGCAGGCGGTAGGACTCTAGCACCAAGTTTTTATGTATGTCCCCGTGTCATCAGGAACTGAAATATGCATTAGCCAGATAAATCAAAAGCCTCAGCAATAGCGTTCTTCAATATAGCTCATATTGCAACATTGACAATTGGTTTTGTTTTAAACTGCAAAAGGCTAGGTGTCCCACTTAGGTCCACTTAACAGTCAACTGACCAGTAACGGAATGCGTGTTGACAATATGTATCAGTTTCTGATGTAGACATTTTAGGCTGTCAATAGACACTAGCCTATCCTGTTGACTTTTCCCTCGGTATATAGTTGAGTTGACAGTACATGGGACAGCTGGATGGTAACATTCAGGAAAGCGGTTATGTATAACTTTGCATATGAAAAAAGCGAATTGTTGATTTAATTCGGGCAAATAGTTCCATTGAAAGCCGTGAAATATCCCTTAATTTATTGCAATACAAGCGCTATTGTGCCATTTATGGAAGCACTTATTATCTGACTCGAGCAACAGTTGCATTTTATATTTATGGATAGAACGGCCATACGTCGCCCATTTGTGAATATAAGCTATGACCGTTAAGTCTATAAAATCACTTGTTTTTCATTCTGTGCTTGTTACGGCAGTCAATTTTGCACCAGTTTTCAGGCAGGAAAATTTCAGCTATAGCTACCGGCTGATTCACAGGGCACATGTGACTACCAACCACTCGGTAATATATTATTCATTCATAGGACATACTTTGTTTTGTGTGTCTATGAATAGTACTACCTGCTATGTCGTGAAATATTATCTACGCTTTGATGTCGGGGGATGATAAAGAAACATGGTAGAAAACACGCACACACTGAATAAATTGCGGCACTGGGCTCATTGCTTTTGCACGATTCACCAGTCTGCAGATACACACGTGCCGACAGAGCCAAAAAACGGTGCGCTGGGTGTAATCGCTGCCGCTACGCTAATCACTAAAACAAGAGCGGAGATAAGGTTAGCGTTAAACCAAATGTAAAACCCTATCTTGCAATTCTAGAAAGAAACAAAAACACATATATACAATGCGAGTGACCAGCATATGATTGAAGCATAGCAGTTTTCAATGATTTGAGGTAGTTTTAGCTATAGTGAACATGGTTTATTGTTTTTCCATTCGTGTCGGGAATACAACCCTACAGTCGTGTTCCACGGTAATTGTGGTAGTATGGATCTGAAAACGTAGAACATGTATTTACGTTACGTCTTTCATTTTAAATAAGTGACTAAAACATACTTCGCTAGTATAAAAAGACGCCGTTCAATTAATTTCCTGTACAGAAACGAACCTTAATTGATCCAAACAGGTATCCTCAAAGTTAAATAATAATATAGGCATCAACATTTGTGGTAATATATATTGCATGACGGTATGTTGTTCATATATAGTGTCACAGCGACCATTCGCATCAAGTGGCTTAGCGGCTTTTACCGCTATAATGTATCTCCACTCGGAATGCCGTTTGAGCTTGATGAAAACCAGATTAGTAGTCACCCTCTTCTGCAAGATTAAGATAAGCTTGTATAATGCAAATTTATCGCATGTAAGATGACGGTCAAATAACTTAACCATTCTCAACCAGCTGTCAATATTTAGAAGCAGTATATTGTGCTGTCAATTATTGCATACGGTGCACAGAAGAAAAGCTGGTGTCACGATTGAGTGAATCATAGAAAAGTCTGTCACTGTAGCTTGTAAAAATGGCACAGTAGTACTTCCGTTTCACATATGGTATTTTATCTTTACTTGATGCAGATATGATGGCTGTACATTACAGACAGCGTCTGTCATAATTATAACTACAATGCAATGCGTTTGTATCGAAGGTGAAAAGGCTGTTCATATAAATTAATGATACGGGTGTTATGGCTGCACCCGCTGCATGCTATAAGCGGCGCTAGTATGAGCTCAGGCAGCGAATAGCCATTTAAGTCATCGGTTACTCCATTGCACTTTAATGAACGATGAGTTATTACCGCACTTGCGATTGGCCTTCAAGACAGTCATTATCATGCATGATTTGTGATTTTTCTATACACGTTGCACAAAATTATATCCCAATGAAAGCATCGATCAATACAACCCAATTTTTTTTAAAAATTATTGCCCTAATTTCCATAGTTTCCGAAAAGAACGTCATTTGAAAGCAAACAAAAATTTATCGAAGCTGCAACGAATATTGCTGACAAGCATTGGTATTATTATCCATTCTATATTTTCAGTAGTTGTTCACATTACTTTAAATCGAACATTAATTTATCTGTTGCAAGGACACTGCACCGCCCATGTTATTGGGTGTGGAACGTAATATTTTAAGCTTGCTTACTTAGACGAGAAGAAGGTATTCAATATGCATGCATATGGTAGGCAGAGAGACGACCAGTGGCTCTGTAGCGGTTAAATGTCAGTTTTCATTAACACTTCATATAACGGCTGGAAATGAGACAACACATGTCGGTGTCTACTAACGAATTACACATATTCGACCGTGTGATAACCTTGTATACTATGGCCAATCACTGACAGCTGTGTAAACAGCATACGGAGCAGGCAGCTTAGAGTATTCTTCGTGTACATAGGTCAGGCTATACATATCAAGGGTAAAGTAATACAATATCACATCACTATCGCTGTATCATATACTGCGTATTAAATTCACCCATTCGTACCTTTGCGATTGAAGTTTTGGTCGCTGCTTTCAATCAAGGATGTTGTATCATTCTAAAAAGATCATAGGTTAATTAATAGACATTTTCAACTTTCCGTTTATATGATGATGTCGCCTCATTAAATATCGTCACCCATCATATTGTCACGGTTATATATCAGGTATAAACCGTGATTTCACTTGTCCACTATCAAGATTGATGTTCAATCCGCCAATATCCCAGTATGTTTATGTGGACGAGCCGCATTGTGTTCAATTGCGTACCAGGACTGGGAAGCAATTGATGTCACCACTAACATCATGAGGTGTTGCTTGAATATTGTTTCCAGGTGGTAAAAGAACCCCTGTATATTTAATGGTAAATTCTTGGAACTCCAATATTCAATCAAGTCTTTTATGTGGAAGTGATGAAGTTTGATGCACAGCCAAATGTTGCTCCTCGAATTCCACGCTTGGCTTACAGTATTATAATTTCTAATAGGTTAACACGTGGATTTCGGTTCGACTGGAAACCAGAGTGGTAATATTCTGCAGCATGGTGTTTTACGACTGTGTTGGAATGTTCAAGTTTGACATGTCAGCTACATTTGGTTATCACAGCACATTGATCCCTAACAACAGCGATTTTACCCACGCAATAAATAAGACCTATCAGCTTAAGGCACTCGGTAACACGAAGGATACATAATGGGTACTCCGGTGGGAATAACAAAGATGAAGGCCAATAATATCAAACCTTCTCTATCGTTAAACCGTGAATTACGAAGCAACATTATACTGGCCAATGAACGTTTTATAACAAATATTCACATCAATCGCAACCAAAATTTTCAAAAACCACGGCTTTATGTATTCACTCGTGGTAATAGCTACAACTGGTCAATGATTGACGGTGACTCTAATGTTCTGGCTATATTCTGTGTCCGTATTTTACAGGGTCGTGACACTTGACTTAAAACCAAACCAATATCAATATGCCAGATCCATTTATTTGATCTATGGGCTTTTCTTGATATCTTATCCAGGCACTCAATCCGCTACTCGTTCAAATATTGTTGGCTGCCTAATAAAACACCCCTGCAAATATCAACTGTCTCATTATTGCGCTATTAATTTTGGGCAAGTTCATTAGGGTTTAGGGCCACCTTATGTTAGCAATCTACTACTTCTACCGTCAAGGGAATAGTCACCTGCTTGGACTATAATACAGGTCCTGCTTTCGCAATATCTGATGTTTTCGAACATGTTTCGAAGAAGATTTGTCATTGTAAAGTGTGAGCGTGATGGTTTAAACAGGTTACCAATATTCCTGAACAATACATTATGAAATGGACACACGATTCTTCCGCTTTCAGCCAGATTTTAGTATAAGCAGAATACTCTAGTTGCCATGATACAATCAAATACAAATATGTAACCTCCATTAACAGGACCAGTTTTAAGTAGGCGCAGGTTAAATGCCAGCAAACACATTGGGCAGTGCCCGCAACACACGGATAAGTATTACACAGTATATTTGGTAAGTGTATAACCGATGTACTTTACAACGTTATGACCCATAAGTAACAGCTCAGCTGCTTTTGTTGTGCTGGATGGGCTGTGGATATGGTATGGTTTCTAACATCCTACACGGACACGCTCGGGAAGTGGTGAATTAAAGTACTATCTGACAGTTAGTTGACAGGTGTGGCGAATGATGCAATCAAGACAGGCACTAATGCATTCTAATGTATTCCCCTACGCCACTTTGCACGTTCAGTCAAATCGCTCGTCTGAAATATTCCCTGTTATAATTTCTTTCCATATATTACGTTATTTGTCGCGTAAAAGCCCGGTTGCCCGCGCGTTGTTGTACACCAAATTGTTCTACATATTTCCTTTAAGGAATATAAAAAAGAACATAATAACCAGCGATTGCCGGGGATTGGAAAACCGAACTGAGATAAGTTTGGTAAAATGTACACGACATGTACAAGTATTCTTTTGCAGTAGCATATATCAGTGCGTCGACAGTAACAATTACCAGAATATAGAACCCTTTTGATATTTATGAATATTAATCGGAACATCAAGGCGGCCAGTGTGTAGACCGAACCACGAGTAATATTTTGCAATGGGATTTGCTATTGTGGTGATTGTTGCTTATGAGAAACCGCTGATAGTGTAATAAATAACCAACCGGCAGTGATTATAAACACCCAGCGATCTCTGCAGAGGAAATGTATCCCTATGAACAAACAAGTTCTGTCATCATAATGTATTTTGGAAGACAATTTTATAATGCCATTAAGCTTGAGATTCCTTGGACAAGTTGTGCCGCTAGGATCGTTTAAGAATTAAGAACGGTTTTTCAATGCATTTGCTGTCGGTATGCTTGGTGATGTCTGTCGCGTCGGTTTGTTGAACTATTTGTTGCATAAATTAACCGGCTCCCAAAAGGCCTAAATAACGTCAGTTTTTATAGTTGTGTTCGATGAATGTACAAAAACGACTCTACAAACCTGTCCATCCATTTGCTAATAAGCAGATCACATTTAACTGACAAGCGATACTGACTCAAAGTGCTAATTATACTACTCAACGGCGGCCAATCAGTACCACGCAGCAAGAGCTTACTCAATATGCCCGTTTGGCTGGAGCAATACTCTCCTCTCGATCCCATGATATTTCATATAGTGGATAACTTAGGCCTTATATTCAGATCAACTCAACGGTATGAAGTCCTGGTGTAGCCAATGTGTAGATCATCCCATCCGACCAATAGTGGTTTCATATATTCCACCGCAAAGTAATAAAGAAATGTAGAGTAATGAGTGTCATATAACATCGAAATAGCATTACCCTTTTCATTAACCAGCATATTTGGCAAACAATGGCGTTGCCTTATTCCTCTCAGGTGGCGGCACAGAGCAATGCGGTCCCAAGCTCGACGGGAAGTTATCAGGTTATGCGCTTACTTCGCGTAGTACGCGTAAATACAAGAGATTCATCTCCATTTTGCGGCACTTCGACAAATAAAATTTCTCGCAATACGTCACGCGGTCATGAGATATTTGATGGTGACGAAATTTAGGCTAAAGCTGTCACTGTCAATGCGCTGTGCGTACCGGACGAGCATCTCCGAAACGCAGTGAAACGAGCCGACCGGCGACGGACAACTGGCCAAGTCAGGATCAAAGAGACCCAGGAATATCGTTTTCTAGGCCACTTTTTCTACGTACAAGAACCGTAACACAATGAAGGTGGTGGTGGGTGCTACACCAGGAGGCCTAGTGTCCTATGTGTCTCACTCTTATGGCGGCGCAACCAGTGACAGGCAGGTATTGGAAAGGAGAAAACTACCAGAAATATGTGACCAGGGTGACTCGGTAATGGCTTTGTCAAGCAGGACTTATTTGCTCCCTATGATGTCACCGTAAATATACCAACCTTTTTCAGTAAGAAGAATCAGCTGACAGGGAAAGTGGTGCAGAGAGACCGGAAGATCTCCAGCAAGAGGGTGCACATTGAGCGGATAATAGGAATGAGAAAAATTTTAAAATCTTGGTGATTTATGAAGACCCATGATTAATGGAGTTTTTTCGAAAAGCTCATAAAAAGAGTTCCTGGATATTCGGCCATTGGTAAAGTCCATAGCTAACACTTTCCATTTGGTAATCCCTTTGTACGACAGTCAAAAAGTCTATCGTACTTACTAATCGCATACAACCGAATGCTGACTTCCGAATCCCAACCTATCAAGGAGTACCATAGCATGGTCGTTCGATCTATTATTGGTGTGAAAGCGTGTGGAAAAACAGATAGATGGACAATGCAACCATAGTCAAGTATTTTAGGACGTGATGCTGTGTAACAATAAACTAATCCACTCAATCAGAGAAAACCATCTGATCTTTTCAATCAAACGTCGAAAATGTATGCCAAGAAGTTGGCATTTTGTTAAGCTTGAGCCACTGTTAACTTACGTAACGTAATCTCGACAGGCTGAATATAGCAAGTATATTATCCTCATATGTGTAAAAATTACCACGTGACTTGCTGTTTTGTATGATACATTAAGTGTCCACAACACGAACCATTTTATTGTTTAATACAAGTTATTGTTCCTGGTAATCCATGAATAAGGCTTGACTTTTAACCAGCCATACTAAAAAGCGAGGCGCTATAATATTGTAAATGACTATTGTGTGTGAAGGTTTCATTACTCGCCAAGTGATCTGCTTACTATTCTGACATTGGCCCGTAACTAACATTTGCATATGTCATATACTATTTTACCGCGATCAAGTAGCCAGTATTGCATACCGATCATGGTCAACCGCTGCATCTCAAGCTCTTACGAAATCCCTTTGTCTCCATTAATGTGTGGCTACGCGAGCGGAATCGCAGATACACACGACAATACAGTCACGGTGAATTTTGTCATCAACTTGATGCTTCATATCTACAAACAATTATCTCAATAAGTGAAAGCTGTTTATCTATTCAATCTAAAGGATGTGTAATAGGCAAAAAGCGTTATACGCAGGATTGTAGGCTGACTGATAAACCGCAGATGAAGTTTTATAAAGCTAGATGTTACCGATTTCATCTCTGGGACGATATCTTAGGTTAACTGAGAATCATGTCAAAGGCTTGAATTCAAGCACAAATCAGCGTCACTAACTACTTCCCACGGTGAAATGCATCCTACTTCAGTTGACCCTCCGTGAATCTCAGCAACTGATATTATCGAACTAATGTCTAATTGTTTCCATTTGCATGGCTAACCTTACAATGCACACAGCAACATCATTCGGCGAACACTTTAAATGCTGCGTTGGATACCAAAGCAGATGAATGGGAATCATGTACATTCCTTAATCTGAATTATCACGAATGTCAAACACATCGTCACTCGGGTGTTGAACAGTCGTAACCTGCACTTTTCTGCAAGATTATATTGCAAATACTTACCATCGTCATAACCACAAACAAGCATCAATCAAATTGCGCCTCTATTTCATATCTATAAAGATGCCCCCTCTATCTTTCACTGATGTCTGGATCGGCTGCTTCAATAATAGTAAATCATGTGACCAAGCTGTCTATAATAATGCCCGATGATGTTTTAGCGCTCGAAGCTATAGCATACAGTCGCAAGATTGCATAGAAATATACATCTGCTGTTCCATTTCCATTCTTAAGTAATTGCCATGCACAATTATACGATACATCACGTTAACTTCTAATATCATTGTATGTTGTGTCATCAAGGAGTAACATGAAACCGAGGGAAATCATCTCTGTTCGCAATCTTCATTTTGTGAACGTATCTACTTATAGACGCCTCTTATAATATGACAACCCCTGTGACAAGTATATTGCCTTGATTTCCATTTATCAATTGACAGTATACGTATTAACATGCCATAAATGTAAAATCAATGTGCAATTTTGCAGGCCTGCAATTTATACAACGAACACCAACATCACGAATCACTCATTCATAAATGACTCATGAATTGCAAGGTGGCAGGTTATTTTAGCAAACACTTCACTTTTCCCAAGTCTATTGACGTATAGTTAAAACCACGTTGGCCTTTGAATGTCGAAAGACATTTTTCTAGACATTCGGTTGGTCATAATAAGTATAATGCCACCAGCATTGCCAAAACATATGGCGCATATATGATGCTCATGCAGCCATATTTCATACGCTTTCGTCATTTCCTTACTGACCAAATACACATTGGGCACAATCGGACAATTCACGCCAATTCTGTCCAGTGTTTAACGGGTTGTTAATAGCTAGGTCTAGGTTACAATCTTTTGTCCGTTATAAAAGCACGAGATTCATCGCATTCAATTATTTACTCTCAGGAGTAATTCATTTATTGCATGAATATGTCAATGCCTTCAACCCACTTTCCGAATGATGTTCTACTTTGGCATATGATGTGACTACTTATGGTAACTGATGATGTACAGTATTTTGTCACGATGAGACACATGATAAATCGGTTTTCATTTCGAATGCGGCAGAGGCATCACTAGAATACGAATATTTACCCTAAGAGAGAAAGAGGAAGAACCCACAAATGATGGCTATAGTTGCAATGATTATTGGTACATTAGCAAATAGGATTGGTGAAGTGTGTCGTTCAGAGATGGAAATGATGAAATGGCATTAGACCGGATCTGTGTAAGAGGATTACATATTTAGCACCATTCATATCCGTATACCTAACCTCCGACTTCATATCTCGATGTAATCTCATTTTTATGACATTGGTTACACATAAGTATAGGCTGAGTTCGGTTTTTCCAGCCTGTTTCCGCAGTTTAATTTACCAAAAGAGGTTGATCACTACGGGATAATGTGCGTAACACCATCCCTACCTTATTCACAAACAAAGCTAGTCTGGTGGTACAGCCAGTGGATTCACTAATAATGTCATCGTATGTGTTACCTGTCAAAAAGGGTGTGCGTGTATGTGTATGCGTGCATGTGTATGTCTGTGTGTATGCTTGTGCTGTGTATATTAAACGAGACAAGGTGGCACTATCAGCCATGTTTATTTACACCTGCAATCAATATCACTTTTCTATTACTGGTCCTGTAAAACTGACAAATCACAATATTTTATTGTTGCACTGTATATATAAGCAAACAAAACCGTAAATTTAAATGGACACCATGGCTCTCTGGTTTAGAGTGTTGTTATGTCTATCATGTGGTCTCCATGATGACATGTTGGGGATATGTATTTTAACGGCTGGACTTTTACTTCAAAGGCTTGTTCATCATCAAACATTAATACGACCCCAATGTTGTCTACTATTGCCATGACCACCATAATGGAAGGGCATACTATTTCCCTAAATGTTGGTTATAGATATAGTGGGGGATGGTCTTTTATCGTCACATGCACCAGACCGTGGCTGTGAGAGGAGAGCATCAAATATCAGATTGTTTCCTCATTTTTCATTTCTCTAAGTTGGATCATCAAAACTAACTTCCCTTTCATACTGCTATTAAACGATGTTGTAAACAAAATGCTAAGCAGCGCATTCTCATTTTGTATTATCCCACAATTACCATGTTCTACCTCAGTAAAGTAAACATCAATTTAACACGTAACACTTTCTGCAAACTGTTACCGCAACTACAAAATCCGCACTGTTTGATTTAATGCAAAGGGCACTTTCGTGTAATGCTTGAAGGATATCTTTCACCGATGATCAAATAACGAAATATTGAATGAAAATGTATTGCGCTGTATATGTTTAACATATTTCAGATAAGCTGTGGTTTAACACATCAGTGCAGGTCATGATATTATAATTCGAACTGCATTAGATCATCTCTGCAATTTTAGCAATATCTTCTTAATGCTTGATCAAGTGCAAAGACCCTGCAAAGCTTATGTCATGGAACGAGTTATCGTTGATACGTAACATTCGGTAGATATTGCAGACATCCTCTTGGGAGAGATAGCGTTTAACTATTCATGCCTTTGGTAAACCGAATATCGCCTACCGGCTTTCAAGTTACTTTAACGTCAATTTACATTAGCAGCTCATGTATTAACAACAGATGATGAGGCAGCATGAAGGTGTACACTCTTCAATACCACACATTGGACCGTCTGAAAACCCAATGTACAGCAATGCATAGACGGCTGCACATTCATCGATCCAAACTGGCAGCTCAGAGCAGTGTTAGTTTACATAAGCTTGATTATACCAACCCAGTGAAAAGAAACACAACACCCCCATCTGATAGTTGATTAATGTGGGATACGCCGAGCTAGCACCTATGCTTTAGTTACTTACGCTATTACAACCATTGCTGAATGCACTACTTGTATCCGATATAAATGAAAATTTTAAAAAGATGCATAACAATTATTATATTATTATATTAAATAGCTTCTGCATTCGTATCTGTACATATCACACTACAGTTTGACGTCAAGTCTATCCTTATCGTAACTAACACTTTTGAGTCATGGTACTGATACTAAAATCACACATAAGCAGGTTTATTTATGTGGACTTAGGTCGTGAGGTGGTGCTTTAAAGTCGCCAATTGAACTCCTTAACGCTCCAATATTCGACCCGACCTTTATGCTGACAGTGGTTGAAGAAGATTCGTTGTTGCCCGGCCCTACATTGTCTTTCTGGTTTACTTACCTCAAGTACGACAGTCGAATGAAGGTGACCATTCTCGCTGCTCAATATTATAAATGTTGTTGTTGGCGGATTGGTACGCCAAATGATGAATACATATTGTTTGTATCGCTAGTATCGATCAATAAGGCAATGCACCTAATGACATCACATTGACACCTTATAATCTATTGCATCGTACGGATGATACTCAGGGATTCCTAGCTGCGATATGAACGGCAACTGCGGTGTCAGCAACCTGCGTCATGCAGATTAGGTAGGTAGATAACTACAATAGGGTTCGATGCTTTGACGGAGTACAGAACTGAGCATAACTGTATAAACGTCCAATATCTTTCCGCAGCAGCTGTTTATACAGGCGTCGATGGCTTTTCTAATCGGTCATCATCATCGACCTGACAGTGGTTGGTAATTGTCTCAGTGACCGTGGCTCATTTGAAGTATTTGTCTGCGTTTTTCAAGTCACCTACCATGCTATCTTAGTTTAGTCCATTATATATTTTGATTCATTGTACATCAAGTGATTGTTTAATGAAGCTTACGTATAGAATCTTGATGGAACATTGTCAAAGACTAGAGTAGGATTGATCAAATATATTCTCATTGAAATCAATAGATATCCAGACATTTGTGACTGAGTACTTCCATTCGCGTACAGGCGATACATGTCAATTTTAGTTTAACCGACTGTAACGATTTTTTTGTAGATTGATTTTCAAAAGGAAGATCCATTATTTTTGATAAACCAAACAATGTTGAATGCTATTAAATAAACAAATATGTTGCAGATAAGTGCCCAGTACTGTATCTAGTAGCACGCTAGGTACAAAAGACGAGATGCTTTTGGTTGCTGGACCGGGGTGAGAGAGATTGAAATAAAGGTGTTTTGCCGCCGTTTTCCAGTGTGATAAGCCACTATTAACAGTAATCATATGTACTTTATACCCACTCATTACGTGCAGTAGCTCACTGACTTATGATCTGTTTGCCCTGCAGGAAGGCTTGCAGTTCCAATTAGGAT
The DNA here is from genome assembly GCA_034190875.2 of Urechis unicinctus. Taxonomy (NCBI): domain Eukaryota; kingdom Metazoa; phylum Annelida; class Polychaeta; order Xenopneusta; family Urechidae; genus Urechis; species Urechis unicinctus. The sequence goes on along the minus strand of CM067343.1, from coordinate 68,423,399 downwards.
TTGGCTTTAAACAAGTGATCTGCTTGCGGTGCATATTTTTCCAATCTCGCCTCATCTTCTGTCAGATGAGATCCATCTAAATGCGAAACTTACCTATTTGCTGTATCAGTCAGGACGCAACTGGAAGCTTATCGCACGTTTCTAATTCCGAGACTTCAAGTAATTGAATTGTTTCGTTGAATGAATAGCACAATAAATAACCTGAAGGTAGTATAACAAAGGCGTTGTTAAACGAAATATGATAATGCTATGGTGATAAGTGATTCTTGAAGTGTCATAGACAATGAATCAGTACACACAATCTGGTTGTGCGAAAGCTTTGCAACCTCGTAAGACTGCAGAGTATGCAATATATATTATTGTCGCAAGATATGTAAATTAACAGCGTAATCTATAAGAATGCATCAGACAATACATGTAGACTATTACATTACGTTATGGTTTATTAATATAATTGCCCTGCCTGATTAGAATTAATTTTTAAAAATGTCTTTTGTTGCTGCTATGATTATATATGTGAATGGTAGGTCATTAACTATGATGTTGTTTATTTACAAAATACTTGGGATGTGATATGTATGCTAGCTTATGTAGACCATATCCTAAAGTTAA